>CM033471.1:153268080-153788080 GCA_019447015.1 Hymenochirus boettgeri
AGCATAAAACACCATTCTGACACACACCATACACTAATCAGACATGCACACATGACAATTCACACACACACCATACACTAATCAGACATGCACACATGACAATTCACACACACACCATACACTAATCAGACATGCACACATGACAATTCACACACAAAATACACTAATCAGACATGCACACATGACAATTCCCACACACACCATACACTAATCAGACATGCACACATGACAATTCACACGCACACCATACACTAATCGGACATGCACACACACACACCATGCACTAATCGAACATGCACACATGACAATTCACACACGCACACATGACAATTCACACACACACCATACACTAATCAGACATGCACACATGACAATTCACACGCACACCATACACTAATCGGACATGCACACACACACACCATGCACTAATCGGACATGCACACATGACAATTCACACACGCACACATGACAATTCACACACACACACACACACACACCATACACTAATCAGACATGCACACATGACAATTCACACACACACCATACACTAATCAGACATGCACACATGACAATTCACACACACACCATACACTAATCAGGCATGCACACATGACATGACACCATTCTGATTTAGTAGGAGCGCCAGTTCACTACAAGGCGCGCCTCTTGGTCCGCCCCTTTTCTTCAGAGCGGCTGTCAGGAAAGTGTAGTGACTTGGTAAGAATGGGTTAACTATTGGTATTAGTTCTTGCAAAGGACCAATAAAAATTCTATTCCACCCTGGAACAGTCCTATTGTTTATATTACGATTAGTGAAGCATGGATCTCCTTTTCCAGACAATGTGGGGCCGAACCGTGCATCTGGAATTCTCTTCAGCTAGGGGTCTGGTGGGTACTAAGAGGTCATTTTAAGGACAGTCATACAGGTAAAATAAGCAGTACGCATGCCAAACTTCTCCGGAGGCCAGGTAGGAGGCAGAGTCCTATATGGACTCTGCTATCCTCCTGGTGGGCAGTTTTTGAAACTTTGGGGGGGGACTACAGGAGAAACCATATGGAGCTGGGATGTGAGGTAAGTATTAAACTACACTACATGATGGGGCCAATAGTGGGGGGGATTATAGTTTTGGGGGTGGACATGCCCTTTAATATATATATTGTATAAAAAACATATATATAATATGAAGCTTTGCCAAATGTTAATTGTTTTGGTGAGCTTTCAACAAAAAGCATTAAATTCTTTGAATCCTTAAGGTAACTTGAGAATACCAAAACAAATAAGTTAAAGGCTAAGATGAATAAAATAAAAATCTAAGGATCCACTGGAATAGGCTCCGAAAAAATTCCAGAAAATTCAGATAGAGATACTCTAACTGATTAACAGAAATAAAAAACACAGATACTTGGATATGGGTAAAAAGGAATATTCCTTTACTAGTGTTGCCAAAGAGGTGTTTACCAATTAACCAAATAACCATGCAATTTTTGGTTAATTGGTATACACCTCTTTGGCAACACTAGTAAAGGAAAATCCATTTTATTCATATCCAAGTATCTGTGTTTTTTAACTTGAGAATACCATAACAGCAATGGTCTTTATAATGTCTGTTACTCAAGTTTGCATCATTTGAAGACCTTACTTAATATAGATAGCAAGTCAGTTAGAAGCCATTTAATTGGCAGTAAGTAGTTTAAGTTTGTTTTAATAAATGACACTGATGTTTGTGGCCTGTTTACATAAAATGGTCATACCATAACCATAGAATTTGACATAGATGGTTCATATTTATATATATTTATAATATATCTTATTATTGTTTTATAGCCCTAGATATTAATTGACAAATATATTTCTGAACTTGGACCAATGTTTGTGCTAGAAAAGCTGCACCTTAAAATGCACCTTAAAGGGTATGTCCACCCTTAAAACTATTTTTTAATATAGTATTCCCCCTGTCCCCCCAGCCCCAACCGCTATGTTTTTATTTTTAGAAAGTGCCCCAAACTCTACTTACCTCCCCTCTTCCCCCGCCGCTCTGCTGGCCCTCTGCTTGCGAAAAATGCAAGCAGAGGGGCGGGCCGGCAGTCGCATCTGTGATTGGCTGAGCGGCAGCCAATCACGGACGCGGCTGCCGTCATTCAGTGCAGCGGAGGAAAGAGGGGAGGTAAGTAATGTTCGGGGCACTTTCTAAATAAAAATGTAGCGGTTGGGGCTGGGGGGACAGGGGGAATACTATATCTAAGGGTTTATGCTAGGGGGAGGATCCGGATAGGGAGGGAGAGGGAGGGGGAGGGAGGGGGAGAAGGGCAGCAGTACCAAACTTCTCCCAGAGGACAGGTAGGAGGCAGAGTCCTGCTATCCTCCTGGTGGGCAGTTTTTGGGACTTTGGGGGGGACTACAGGAGAACCTTATGGAGCTGGGATGTGAGGTAAGGATTAAACTACACTACATGATGGGGCCAGTAGTTGGGGGGATTATAGTTTTGAGGGTGGATATGCCCTTTAATAAATAAAAACACTTTTTTTCTGATCTGTAAGGGACTTTTGGGACAAGTTGTCTAATGTTTTCAAAGTGAAACTTCAGTATGTAAAAACACTTCCTCAATGACTGAATGTTAAAGAAATGCTGAACATCTGACTGTTCCACTGATGATATTCACCTTTTAAAATGTCTGGCATTCTCAAAGATGATACAGGAAACAACAACGTGTAATATTTACATTAAGGCAAGCAAGACACTTGATCTGAATTAAAACATGTAAGGACATCCTAAACTGTATCAAATGTGCTATAAACAGGTTTAACCATATTATTTCTTCATTCAGTTCTAGTCATTTTATACACAATTGTAATATGATACATAGGGTGTTAATTCAACAATATTTGCAGATTATCTTTCTTTTATATTAATTACTTTGATGAGCTGATGACCTTATTAGTATTGAGTAAAATCTGCTTTTCCAGGAAGTGCTATTGTAATCTTTAAAAACCCGCTCAGGACACGGGAACCCCTGCCAATAAATATCTGTAGAGGTGCACTACCCCATTGGTCTCCCTTGCAGGACTACTGCTATAAGATTAAGGTAAAACTTAAAGGATTAATTCAGTCAAAAACGCACCTTTTTCCTTTTGCATTAATTTAAGAACCAGGAGGTAAAGGGCCTATTTGTCTTACCTCACGTTCTTCAATTACCGTTACAGGAGCCAGGAACGAAGAACTTATAACAACTTATCTGCAAAAGCTATCCCTCACATTCCGATTGAGCTATAGTTCAGTTGAATTTAGAAATAGTCGGACCTGTCAGATGAATCTGTGAGGGAGCGCTCTCATGGGTAAGCTGAAGTTCTTCATTCCTGGCTCCTGTAACACTAATAGAAGAACTGGAGGTAAGACATAGATCCTTTACCTCCCATTCTTCAATTAATGCAAAAGGAAAAGGGAGCATTTATTGACTGAAATAATCCTTTAATTCTGAAAAAAGTAGCATTATGGAGAAATCATCTGTAATCTTCATGTTTAAGGGTTTCTTGTTTTCTTTATCTCTTAGTAGTGAGCATGACTGGTTCTGTGACTTCTTTTGATTACAGAGAGGTCACAGAAAGGTCACCCAGTAGTTACATGACAGCTCTGGTGAGGATAAAGTGAGGGGGTCAGAGAACTCACTGAGCATAAGCCCCAATACATCTGGCTTTGGGACCCACCCTGTAAAATGCAGAAACATTCATAATAAACAAATTATTTCTCCAAAGTGCTGCCAATATCAAAAGCGAGAGATACAATAATCTTTTGGTAACAACTATAGCATTTATGCAGTGTCACTTATATTTTGGCATTAGTTCTCCTTTAAAACAGGACCCATAAGAAATACTCATTAATCATGCTGTGGTGTAATATGTCTTGGGGTGTCTCTCTAATGAGGCAATATGAGCAAAATGCTCAGGGCGGCACCCCTGTTAAATATCATAGAGGCAACAGGCACTTTAAATTTTTCACAATTTTTTCCTCTTAGCTCTGCAGCTAACTGCCGCCTTCATGCAGGCCCTGCTCTGATCATCATAGGGTAAGTGGGGTAATTATCTGTGTGTGCAGAGCTGGGCACATCTTATTTTCAACTTAGTTTGGGTGATTTGGGCATTAAGGCATGTTATATGTGCCAGTCTGTGTGATCTGGGCATTAAGGCATCTTAAATGTACCTATCTGTGCGATCTGGGCATTAGGGCATGTTATATGTACCTATCTGTGTGAGCTGGCGTGAGGGCAACTTGGTTAGGTAAATTAGGGCCCTGCTGAAAGAATCTACCTTGACACGGTGGCAGGCTTACAAATCTTTTTGGAAAAAAATCTCTACAGGAATTATGGTGTGGAGAAATGTCATTTTGAGGAACTGTATAAATACTGACGTGATGTGAAGTTTAAAATGACCAAATGTTCTAACACCCAATCCTGGAAGCCACGCACACCTAACCCTGGTTACGGTGGCACATTTCATGGGGCCTAGTGGTACATAGAAGCTGCATTAAAAAGTTTGGCTCAAGTGGCAAAAATCCTTGAGACGCCCCTGTTTGTCTTGAACAATATTGAATGGCTTCTCTGAAAGCTCTCAAATATGTAACTAAAATATCTTAAGGTTTCCAAAGTGATCAACAAGTAATTCTATAAACATTCCATTATGCTGTCTTTATTTGCATAACTACTTTAAATGTTTACTTGGGCACAATCATGTCTTCCTCAAGATCCGTCCCACTTCTTTACAAAATAGTTTCTGGATTGGTAATATTTTTCTTCTACACTTTTCAATTAACCAAATAGACTACAATTTGAATTATTACTTGATACATATCAAGGAGTTTTTGATGAGAAGATTTGCTTACACTGCCACTTGGCGGAAATGAAACAAATTACTTAGAGGGAGATCTACAGCCTAAACACATTCTTTTCTAAACCGTGGTCAGGTTATTGCTGATTAAAATGATGTATAACTTACCTTTCAAAGTGATCCAGTAGTGCACGTAAAAACAAATATTTTACAAGAGCTGGCAGCCAGTCACTTTCTCTTCCTAGCCACACACCCTTATAAAGAAGGGAAGTAAAAAGCCACCTGAATAGCTAGTTCTTGCCAGTGGCATTGTTCTTTCTTTTTGTCACATCCATTGGTTGCAAAGCAAAACCAATAAACTGTAAGGGTTGTTCTACTGTTGTGAAATAGTATACTAATGCTGCACTGCTATATCTAATGGCAGGAACCTCTTCCTAGCATTAAAAAAAATACATTTAAATTGCAGGTCCTTGACTATAAGGCAAGCAGAATGTGTATAACCTTTGATGACATGCTGTGTAAGAAATGCCTAAAGTATTGTTACACTGGCATGTAAAGGATGACTTTACTGTAAAAATTAACTTTTAAGAAATAAAAAGTACTTGAGACAAGAAGGAAGGATTGATTATTCCCACCTCCCAATATTATTTTGAAGGCCCTGGGCCTTCCTGTATTAAAAATAGTGCTGAAACACTCAGGAAGGCTGGCAGAAGCAGTTTTCCTTGTGCTGCTGCTCCTCATAGTAATGATACTGGGAGGTAGAAATTACCAATCCTACCTCCCTTCCCCAGGTACATTTCATTTTAACGGTTTTTGAAAAAACTTTAGTTCTCCTTTAATAAACACATTTTTTTAAAACATGATTCTTGTGGAATTAACTGATAATTATTATTTATTATTATTATTATTAATATTAATGATTTATATAGCGCCAACATCTTCGGTAATGCTTTACAATTACATGAATACATTCACATCAGGCCCTGCCCCGAAGAGCTAACAATCTAAGCACATTTATTTGACACATAGAACCTATCAGTATGTCTTTATGATTATGGGGGAAACCTGAGTGCCCGGGGAAAAACACACAAGCACAGGTAGAACATACAAACTCATTGCAGAAGGGTGGATTCTCAGGACTTCAGCGCCACTGAGCCACCATGCTGCCCCATCATGAAGCCTTAATTACTTAGTTACAGGAAAGATAATATTTCTTTTTACAAATTCTCTATATAATGGTCAACAGAAACATAACTTAAGGTATAAACAAAAAGTGGAAATTGTCAGCGCACAGTTTGCCTTTAAAAATATTTTTAATAACTAATAGGTGTTAGTACCAGACTTTGGCCAAAATATGTAAGCTTGCATATTATTGGTAATATTTAAAAACATGCCTCAGTGAGAGAGATGGTGGCTAGTAGCCTTACGTGTTTCAGGCGCAGGCCCTTAATCATACTCTGTCTATTAGCATTCAAAAGCAGGCCATACGTGGGCCAACTGAAATTTCACATATTTCAGTATGAAAACCTGTGAGTGGAAACAAACTTGAGCTATTATAAACTCCTTTGTTATAAAGAACCTTTTTATTAAGGACATAGGAAAAGAAGAACATTGAAACAAGAAGGGCAATTAAACAAGTTGGTGCATTGGTTTTGTGTTGATGTGTATTAGAAGGGACAGTTTTGTTAATACCATGCAATATGCATCCTGCCATGTATAGGAACCTGGATCAGACATTCCATGTCTGTGCCAGGTGCGAGTGGGTTGCCCGTTTGGAATCTGAGGTGGAGAGTCTAAGAGGGCAGTCTACAGCATTGCAGGGGTTCACAAAACTGGGGGGACAGCAGGCACTGGCAGGGGTTAGTATAGAGGGATTGGAAAGTGGGGCAGGGAAGGTTGAGGGTTACTAGGGGAAGTGGGAAACAGAAGGGTAGGGTTGCTTCTTAGCGTGGCTAAGAGGTTGCTTTAAGGATGATGGGATTGGATTTTTAGAGAACTGGGCAGACTTTTCTGTCGGCTACAGGCACTTAAGTAGTGATGGGTTGCACCTCATGGATGGTAGTTCTGCTGTTTTGGGGGAAGGGAGATGGCTAGTGGGTTAGAGGAGATTTTAAAGTAGGTTGGTGGGTAATATCAGTCTCACTGGGATAGATAGCCCAGGGGGTAAGCAGTGTGCAGATTGGCCAGTGTTTGGTAGAAATAGAGGGTGGGGCTAGAATAGGGGATAGGGAGGCATGTGTTTTTAAGAGTATAAATAAATTACAGGATAATGGCTAACAAAATGAGAGAATTAAAGATAATGGTGTTGACTGAAAAGTATCATGTAATAGGTATAGCTATAACATGGTTAAACATTTCTCACGACTGGGCTGTAAATTTAGAAGGATACTCCTTGTTAAGACAGGATAGAGAAAATAGCAAAGGAGGAGGGGTTCATGTTAAACAAGGGTTGAAGCCAAATTTAAAAGAAGAGATAACTGGTGATACGGATGTTAAGCAATATGGGTGGAATTGGGCAATAGGAAGGGGGAAAATGTTATTGTTGGTGTCTGCTACAAGCGCCAAATGCTAGTGGGGAGGAAATGAGTCAGCTTAATATGCAGATGGCAAGGGTTGGAAGTTTGGGGAGTGTTCTGAATATGGGGGGGGCATAAATTACCCTGACATTGATTGGCATAGTGAAAATGCCAACCCAAAAAAGGGCGATGGGTTCCTGAATTTGCTGCAAGATAATTTTCTTTCACAGGTGGTTGAAGTTCTGACTAGAAAAGGAGCTCTGTTGGATCAGGTAATATCTAACATTGTGGAGCGTATTATGGATATAAAGGTAACTGGAGGCTTAAGGAATAGTGACCATGAAATAGTGTTGTTTAGGGTATGTTTTCAAAAGGAAAAGTGCAATGGGTTAACAAAGACTTTCAATTTCAGGAAAGCAAATTTTCCCAAGTTAAACCTGGGGTTAAACCTGCTTTGTTCTGTTATCCGTATTTCATTTTCTATTTTAGCTAATTTAATTGCTTTCTTGTACTCCTTATTACAACCTTTATACTCCCTGTAAGCCTGTTCAAAATTTTAAAAGCCTTTTTCTTTTTTTCCATTTCCCTTCTTACCTGGGCATTAAGCCAGGCATGAGAGGACCTCATTTTTTTTACACTTGTTCCCTAAAGGTATACATTTAGAAATGTAATTATTTAATATCCCTTTAAAAGAGGTCCACTTCTGCTCAATATCTTTACCTAGGAAAAAAATCCCCAGTCTATGAGTAGGAGTGATCCCTAAAATTAGCTTTCCTAATGTTAATAAAGTTATGCCACTAATAATTTTCATTTATACTACCTGAATACAATAACTTACAAAATAACAATAACACAATTGCTAATGTGTAATAATTCATTACACATTAGCAATTGTTTTATTGTTATTTTGTAAGTTATTCATTACATAACCTGCAGATAAAAGCAAAAAAAGAAACACAAAGTACTGTATGAAAAATATTAGTATTTTACACACTATAATGGTACAAATAAGATGCCCTCATGCCCAGCGCAAACAGATATTTACATAAAAGGTGCCCTCATGCCCAGCTTACACAGAAAGGTACATATAAGATGCCCTTATGCCAAGCTTACACAGACTGGTATATAAAAGATGCACTCGTACCTAGCTCATGGCTCATAGGCTGAGAATGTGCCCATACACGACACGATTATCGAACAAAACGGCCGCTCATACACATCGTGCATTGCGGGTCGGCACCAGTGATCTCGTGTGTAGGAACCTTTAAGATCCTTGTGGTGCGTCTCTATTTTTTGGGTAAATTCTCCGAGAGATAAATTGACACAAATAAAGCAGAAAATAAATGCACCTAGAAGACAGAGTCCATTGGGACCTGTCAGACTAAGTGACGGGGGAGCAAGCAATCGGGTAGTATAGTATAGTAAAGTATTTGAGGTTGAATAAAGACATATGTCCATCCAGTCCAACCCATCTAGCAATATCCTCATTTCCTGCCTAACTGTTGATCCAGAGGAAGGCAAAAAAAACCACCAAATTTATGAAGGGGGAAAAAAAATTTCCCTGGATCAACTCTACTTTATGTATCAATACCAGTAACTTGCAACATTCCTTGTTTGCAGAAACGCATCCAGCTTTTTTTTTTAAACTGACCATGAACCTGCCATAACAACGTCCACCAGAAGACAGTTCCATAGCTTTACCGTTCTCACAGTGAAAACCGCTTTCCGAACTTGAAGCCTAAACCTTTTTCTTCAAGTCTTAAGGGATGTCCACGTGTCCTCTGACATGTTCTATTGGTGAACAATGCCCCAGATAGTTTATTGTATGGCCCGTTAATGTATTTATACACAGTAATCATATCCCCACGCAAGCGCCTTTTCTCCAGCGTACATAATTGTAACTTTTCCAGTCTCTCTTCATATTCAAGCTCCCCCAATCCCCTTATTAATTTAGTTGCCCTTCTCTGAACCCTTTCCATTTCAAAGATGTCCTTTTTGTACACAGGATTCCAAAATTGCACTGCATATTCCAAATGAGGCCTTACCAAGAGGGAGAATGACATTTTCCTCCCTTGAATCCATACCTCTCTTTATACAAGACAATACCATGCTGGCTGTGACTGTTGCCGTCTGGCACAGCTTGCTACCTTTAAGTTTGTTATCCACCAGAACTCCAAGATCTCTTTCCAACAGGGATTCACTTACACAGAGCCATTTATAGTATAGTAGCACAACGATTTTAAGTCCAAAATGCATCCTTACATTTATCAACATTGAATCTCTCTGCCACTTAGCAGCCCAATGTGACATTTCTATCTAGATCCCCCTGCAACGATTGCACATCCTCTGAAGTTTTTAAAGGATCAACAAGTTTTGTGTCATCAGCAAACACAGAAACCTTGATGACAATACCCACTTCCAAATCATTAATAAATAGATTAAATAGAAGTGGCCCCAACACGGAACCCTGTGGCACCCCATTTAGCACTTAGTCCATAATGATGAAGCCCCATTTACAACTAATCTCTGCATCCTATACATTAATCAATTTTCTATCCATGTACAATTGTGTCTCCCCAACCAACAGACCTTAGCTTTACATTAGTCGCCTATGGGGGACTGTATCAAAAGCCTTTGCAAAATCCAAGTAAACTACATCTACTGCTATGCAAGAGTCAAATTTCTACTTACTTCCTCATAAAGCCAAGCAAGTTAGTTTGACAGATTTATTCCTCCTAAATCCATGCGGTTACTACTTATAATGTCAGTCCTTAAAACATACTCTAGATATTTTCCCTTATTAAACTTTCCAGGTCCCGGCTGTGAACAACTACCCTTTTTGATATTGGAATAACATCAGCCTTTTTCCAATCCAGAGGCACACCACCGGACATGAGGGAACCTGCAAAAATAAGAAACAATGGCCTAGATAAAACTGAACTTCCCTAAGACCCGAGGATGTATTTTTTCCGGTCCAGGAGATTTATTAATATTAACCTTATTTAGTTCTTTCTGTACCATATCCTCGGTTAACCAAAGTGCACTTGAATCTTTTATACCATTATTGCTACTATACTGTACTTGGATCTTCTATAGTGTATACAGAGGGGGAAAAAGTATTCAAGACATTTGCTTTATCGCCATCCTCCGTAACTAACTTATCCCCATTAAAGTGACTGTCCACCCCTCTTTTGAAAAATTAATATGTGGTAGATTAGCCCCCAAAACCTAGACATCGTTTAAGTCTCAAGCTGTAATTCGGCTCCCACACAGAGATATTATACTTACATGCTCCTCCTCGCTCCACCGCCGCGGCTCTGTCGTTTCCGGGTAAGGCAGTCAGTGTCGGCCGTGACTGTGACGTCACGGCCAATCACTGACTGCCATCCCGAGCAGTCTCCACTGCGGCTGCTCGGAACAGAAAAAGAACAGAGCAGCCACAGTGGAGACTGGGAGAAACCCGAAGCGGCGTGGGAGCGAGGAGGATGTAAGTATAATATCTCGGTGTGGGAGCCGAATTACAGCTTGAGACTTAAACGATGTCTAGGTTTTGGGGCTAATCTACCACATATTCATTTTCAAAAGAGGGTGGGACAGTCCCTTTAATTAATGGGTGCCACATGCTCAGTCCTCATCTCTTACTATTAATATACTTTACTAAAAAATGTTAGGCTTAGTGATGCTTTGTTCAGCTCTCCTAACTTCATATTCATTTTAGCTAGTTTGATTGCTTTCCTACACTCCTTACAGTTTTAAATGCCTTTTCTTCCTTTCCATTTGCCTCTTTACATCAGAATTCAGTCACATGGGCATGGATTTATTTTTTTTACATTTATTTCCCAAGGGTATAAATTTAGATTAACTGACTTAAAATCCCCTTGAACACAGTCCACTTCTGTTCAGTACCTTTACCTGATAATACATTATCCCAGTTGACATTCTGAAGAACTGCTTTTAACCTGGAAAATTAGCCTTCACAAAATTAAAAGTCTTTGTTACCCCAGCGCACTTATCCTTTCGATAACAAAGTCCAATGCCACTATTTCATGGTCCCTATTCCTAAGCCTCCAGTTACCTTTATATCTATAATGCGCTCCACGATGTTAGATATTACCAGATCCAACAGGCTCCTTTTCTAGTAGGAACCCAACTACCTGTGGAAGAAAATTATCCTGCAGCAAATTCAGGAACTCATCGCCTTTTTCTGTGATGGCAGTTCCACTACACCAATCAATGTCAGGGTAATTAAAGTCCCCCATAATGAGCACACTCCCCAAACTTGCAGCCCTTGCCAACTGCATATGAAATTGACTCACCTCCTCTCTGCTAGTATTTGGCGGCTTATAGCAGACACCAACAATGACATTACCCCCTTTCCTGTTGCCTAATTCCACTCATATTGCCTCCACTTTAACATCCATATTGCCAGTTATCTCTTCTTTTAAATTTGGCTTCACTTCTTTTTTAACATAAACACATACTCCTCCCATTTTAGTTTTTTCTCTGTCCTGCGTAAACAAGGCATATCCTTCTAAATTTACAGCCCAGTCGTGAAAACTGTTCAACCATGTTTCTGCTATACCTATTACATCATACTTTTCATTCAATGCCATAATTTCCAATTCACCCATTTTGTCAGACAAGCTTCTCGCATTTGCCATACATTTTAGATTATGATCCTGTAATTTATTCGTACACTTTAATACACATTCCTCCCTATCCCCTATGCTAGCCCCACCCCCCTTTCCACCCACTACTGGCCTATCTACACCCTGCTTTCCTCCTGAGCTATCTATCCCAGTGAGACTGCTAATACCCTCCCCCCCAACCTAGTTTTAAATCTCCTCCAACCCTCTAGCCATCTTCTCCCCTAAAACAGCTGCACCGCCATCCGTGAGGTGCAACCCATCCCTACTAAAGAGCCTGTAGCCGACAGCAAAGTCTGCCAAGTTCTCAAAAAACCCAAACCCTTCTTCCTTACACCACTCTCTTAGCCACGCATTAATGCTCCTGCTGTCTCCCCGGCTTAGCACATGGCTGCGGTAGTATTTCTGAAAATACTACCCTGGAGCTCCTTGCTTTTAACTTGACCCGTAGCTCTCGGAAATCATGTTTAAGGACCTGCAAACAGGAAGTCAATAATTCGGTTGCATTTATTTATACACAGACAAAATGCTGAATGGGCAGATTAAGGTCATTGGGATGAAAAAATACTGCTCTTTTTTCTGAAAAGCATATGTATTTGCACTGAACTTCCCCTTTAAGGCAGGGTATTCTCAGGAACTTTTTAGCCAGGTATTTTTTTTGTGGCTTAACAGAAGCCTCCTTTTAGATATCACAATTGATCCAATGGTTCTACCTTTTTTATATGACATGAGGTGTAGTTCATTCAACTCTTTGATCCCAGGATATGTTTCTTGTAATATGAACCAATATTTATTAATGCAACTAGCTATTTGATTACTATTATGATTGTATTGGGACATAAAAGCTACTCTATTTATATTTTCTCTTTTTGGATTTGTCCCCTGGTCCTTAACTTATTTTAAGCTTGTACTAGATTTTCAGAATAAATTTGGGGCTATAAACTTATTATTCATTTCAACCAATTGTTTCCTTTTTTTTATCTGGCTCTTTTACTAGTCTGTCAAATCAACTGAGTTGACTATATGGTATATGATAGCCGGTAAAATGTAGTATTTGGTTTTGATCCATAGGCTTTGTATTAAGCTCTGTAGAAAATACCTACATTTCTTTTCCACTCTGACATCCAAAAAGTGAATAGTGTAATCATCCAATGTTGATGATCATCCAAAGTGGTCATGGAATCATGATAGGGTGGATACATACACGCCACAAGATGAACACATCATCTATATACCTCTACCAGGACATGGGCCTGGAAGAGATTATCCCAATACACGCGTCCATCTTCAAATGCAACCATAAAGGCATTGCCATAGATTGAGGTGACATTTGACCCCATTGTGGTCCCACAAAGCTGAAGATAAAAATTTATTTTTAAAGGGGATGTAGTTCTTATGTAAAATAAGTTTGAGACTTTCCAAAAGAAATGGCAGAATTTCCAAAGTAGTGTTACCATCTGTTTTTATGAGCCACTTCACTGCCTTTAATACTTTGCCATGGGGTATTGATGTATATAAACTTGATACATCCATAATGGCAAGTAAGAGGGGCTCATCATTATTGATTGCAACATTATTAAAAAAATTTTAAAAATCATTTTTTAGTATTTTGTTTGTATAACCTGATTTTACATACCATAGGGGCCAATAATTTAAGTTTAGTGTTAGAGGAGAAATGATCGAATTAGCTCCTGAACAATCAGGTGTCTAGGTGGATTCTTTATGGATCTTGAAGAGAATATACAGGTGCGGTATTTCTGGGTTCTGAACCAATAAGAATTTTTTATGTATGTATGTAGAATTTTACTTATGAAGCACACTTGGGTACGCAGCACTGTACATTATAATATATATTCAAACAAGGGGATAAGTACAAGCAATAAAACATATAAATTAAAATTACATAAAGTTTCATATATAGGTTTAGAATACCTATGTTGCATAGGGCCCCGCCCCCACCAGGAAGTCTTCCTTTTGCCTACTTCCTGTCTAAAAAAATGCTTCATTTTGATTCACTAAGACTGCCACATGTTTTACAAACAGCACATAATTAGGTGTAAAACCGATACCAAACTCAACAGTTCTGCCCTGGAGCACCCCTTACTCCGCCTCCCCCATGGCTCCTAACTCCGCCTCTGCCCACCACCTAGTTGCCTAAGTCATGTCCCTCTAGCCATGCCCCCTTTCTCTACCCTGCCATATGAGGCTTCCGGCATGTCGGTGTACTTGGGTAAGTCAGTTTAACTCCATAACTATAAATCTCTGGGCTGCACAAAGACGAATTCACCTAGTCCACGTTCCGTAAAGCTGTAGGACAGCTTTTAGTAAAAAAAAAAAAAGAGACACCGGATGCAGAAAGCTCAAAAAGGGAACCTATCCTTTTTTGCATTAATTGAAGAACTGGAGGTAAAGGACCTATGTCTTACCTCCGATTCTTCAATTACAGAAGCCGGGATCGCAGGATTTAAACTTACCCGCAAGCGAGCTTCCTTGCAACGACCTCTGACAGGTCCCTAATATTTATGGCTTTATACTATACTATAGCGCATGTGCTATTCCTTTACTAAGAGGAGCTGTTAATTTGTAGTAAGCAATAAGCTAATACCATTTTACTGGTCTACTATAGTTTAAAACTATACGGACATTTGTTATGTCCGAATGCATAAATCCTACCTAAGCAAACATTACCAGCCTCATTACTATTCTATGAGAAATCCCACCTCCCAAGAAAATGTAAAAACAGCTTGATGATCATACACAGAAGAACTGAAAAATACCAAGACAACATTTCTGGAGAATTTTAGAATTGTCAAATAACAGTCACCATCTCAACCCATCAAGTCATTGTTCCTGGCTCACGGTCTATAAGAAATTAACTAATAAAAGCCAAAAAAGACCTATGTCATTAACGACAAGCAGGAAATGTTCTATTAATTTTAATTACATGCACTGTGTTAACACTTTGTATATAATACTGTAATCAATGTAATCTCAATCCAAGATGATTAACCAACTGAAAATCAATATTCTAAAATGATCAGAAATGTGATGCGGAAACTAAAAAATAGATTGTGCATGGTTATATGTATGTGCTCCCCAGACCATTTGGCACATCCTTGTGCCATACATACTAACTTACCATTGCTATTCAAAACTTCAATTTAATCTGAAATCTCACTTTATTTAAAACTCCCTTTGACTATGGGTCCGTTTTCAGATTTTCAAATTTTTACATTTTTCTAAAAATCTATTTTTGGAACGAAAATTGCTGGTTTCAAACATCTCTAGTATGAACATATGAATCTATACAGCAACATGCATACAAGGCATGCAGACAGGGGTGTCTATCTTAGTGTATACTTTGTCCAGCTTTACTAAATATATCCACTTGATAGTTTCTTGTTGCCCCATTTTATCTAATTAGGGTTAAAGGCTATGTCCACCCTAAAATAAAAAATTTAATATGTGATCCCCCCTGGGCTCCCAGCCCCAACCGCATTAATTTTTTTTTTAGAAAGCCCCCCAAACTCTACTTACCTTCCCTTCTTTCCTGCGCCGCGCTCCCGGCCCTCTGCTTGTGAGGAAATGCAAGCAGAGGGGCGGGACCGGCAGTCGCGTCTGTGATTGGCTGAGCGGCAGCCAATCACGGACGCGGCTGCCGGCAGCTCACTTCCGCGTAGGAAAGCGGAAAGGTAAGTAAAACATTGGGGAGCTTTTTAAAAATAAAAAGTATGCGGTTGGGGCTGGGGGACATAGGGGAAGGGATAACAGAAGGGGTTTAACGCTAGGGGGAGGGATAGCAGAACGGGAGGGAGAGGGAGGGAGAGGGAGGGGGAGGGAGGGGGGAGAAGTGTTGCAGCACGCATGGCAGGAATCTCCGGGAGGCCAGGTAGCAGGCAGTGTCCTATATGGACCTGCTAGCCTCCTGGTGGTCAGTTTTTGGAACTTTGGGGGGGGACTACAGGAGAACCAGATGGAGTTGGGATGTGGGGTAAGGATTAAACTACACTACATGGTGGGGCCAGTAGTTGGGGGGATTATAGTTTTGGGGGTGGACATGCCCTTTAAACTGGCCATACTCGATCAATTCAATTACCTTTAGTCTGTAAACAAATCCTGTTCAGATTCTCAGTCAATAGACTGCTCTTTTATTTTAAGCTGTCCATTGATCAAAAAGTGATTGAACACGGCAAAAAAGATTTATGATGATCTTACTTGAAATCTGCTCAACTTTTTGTGCTGCCAATGAGGACGTGTATGGCTAGCTTTATGCTCAGTCATAAGCTAAATATAAAGTATCCCATGATTCAACTTATTTGGTGAATTCAAAGGGCTATTGTGGTCTCCAAACAAGTTAGGGTTAAATGAAAGCCTGCAAGATTTCCTTTTTAAATGAGCTGACAATCATATCTTGCTGGAGCCTATGATAAATTATTTTGGGGTGAATATTCAAATTTCCTGCTTCCAGTTGGTTGAGTGACATCAACTGAACTCTGCCCCACCCCGGTGGAGAAGCATGCTCAGTTAAGACTTAAAGCTGGGGGAAAAATTGACGGTTGAGATGGTATTAATGCAGGCAGGGGCTAGTCATATAACTAAAAGCTGGTCACATGGCTGAGAACAGATCAAGTGATCAAGCAGGAAGTGATATAGCTAAACCTTTCCAGCAATTACCTCTCACAAATGTTATCTAGAGATGTGATTTAGGTTCGTTTTTGAAGGTATGATAACTGTAAGTTATTACAGTTGAAGAATGCCCAATTTAATTATGGATTTCTAAAACATGTGAAAATAAAATATGCATCTATCACAGCTGAAGTTCAGTGTTCTTGCATATGTCCACCATTACTATTACTTAGTAAATTGAATTGAAGCTACTATGCAAAAAAAACTAAATACTGTCAGACAAGTAAGAGCTTTACAGTACAAAAAAGCATCAATTAGTACTAAATGAAACAACTGACAATGAACCACCATGAAAAGACAAAGGGGCATCATGTGCAGCTTGGCCCAGCATATTAAACGCAGGAAACAACCAGACTGGAATTTTAACTGCTAAGCATGTTACTCATAAATAATTATCTTTGTGTGAAATTACTGTTTAATGAACTGTTTCCAAGGTAACCTTTTAGGTCCCACTCTACCAAGCATAGCTTCTCATAATATGCAGTTGTACAAAATCTGGTAAATATACTAATACCATTTCTAATTATATTATTTCCTTAAGTAGATTAAAACAACAAAATGTTTTTTTACCTTTCTGTTTTCATGAACAACGCTAATACCTCAAGATCTTTTTTTTTGTGATGGTGGTCTTTTGGTTTACTTGTATTTATAAACTGCTTTATGTTGAAAGAGTTATTACAGTGTAAGTATTTTTATGGAAATGCGTTTAGTTAAAGTTCTAACAAATAACCCTCACTTGAATAAAGAGGCAATACCCCAACAAAATACCACACACAAACCTATTATATTAGGAAGGATAAATGTTAAGGGTAAATGTTAAAATTAAATATCACCACAAAACAAGCAAATATGGAATGCCAACATACTAAGCATGCATGTACCCACTAAGATATCCCCATAGAGGACACTCTGTAGGGTTCTCTATATATCTTGGCCACTTACCAAGTTAAAACTTCTAGATCTGGAACATCGGCTTTCCTGACTATCAAAACTTCCATTTCTTTTTATGTCACTCAGCCTGGGACTGTGGAACTCAGGTTCCATATCTGAGGAGCTCAGTTTAAATTGGTTGCTCGGCATAGTTCTCTTGAGCAACTGTAAATCATAGCCTGAAATAACAAATTATAATAATAATTAATATGCATACTTACATATAAATATGAATAAATCTTGCATTTCCTGTATTAGCCTTTAACAGTGGTTTTAAACTCAATTATGAATACATAGGCATTTGTTACAATTAAAGAAATAGCCTATGAAGCATAGTGATGCTATAACTGGTGGAAAATAAACTGGGAAAGAGGATTTTTAAATATGGTTAACAGATTAAAAGGCAAGTTATTATGGCATAAGTGCAGGCATTCCACAGTATCTCAAACTGCAACTGATTAGGATTTTATCATTTTTGTATAGTGTAAAATACAAACTAAATAAAAAATGGGAAATTAGCTTGAGGGTACTATCTATGGCAAACACAAAAAATGTAAATGTAATATATTTTACTGGTAATCTCAGAATACCAATATAGAAATTACTAACGTGATGGAAAACATTGTTAAATCACAAGATTTTTTTAACAAACATAATTAATGAATGGCCAAGTAAAAAAATTGGTATTGTTATAGATTTTAGATACAAAATTACAAAACTAAAATAATTTCTTACATTACTCTTAACAACATGCACAAAAAATGGATTTAGCTACATAAAGAGATAGATGCTATTTTGGGTAAATACTGTGATTGTGATTCATCTCAGTGTGTATACCCTGATTTATACTTGCTGCTTTGTCAAAAAGATACCTATGAGGTTAGAGGCCAGTGGGAGAATGTGCGTGTGTGAATACAATGCTGTATGCAAAAAAATATTTCCTTACTTAAAATACCAAACATAACCCCAAGTGCCCTGCCTTACAAAAGTGATTGATGACATAACGAAGGTAGTCAAAGTGCAAAGGATTTTAATTAGGTGGTAGAGGAGGTAGGATATGACCCATGACTGAATTATGGTTTCAGAAAATAAACTTTTTTTGTAAATTATCTGGGATCATTTTATGAGCAATTTCAAGCATTGTATTTATCCTTTAAAAGCAAAGGCACTGTGAATTGTTAAGTTGTAAAGTTTTCAAATAAAGTATCTCCAGGATCTTACTGTGGTGAAGACATGCATGTTTGTTTAGCTCATTCTTTTTAAAAGGAATGCAAAATTGTGCTTGAAAATCAAGTACAACCAGTTGGTGAAGGGAGGAAACGAATAAAGATCTATAGCATTATTGTTTGCAAAAATTAGTGACTCAAAACATACAGGTGACTTGCTGTGATCTAAATCTCAACAAGCTCAAAGGGACAAACATTAATGTTGTTTTTGTAGGACAGGGATCTGTCGCATTCTTAGCTGGTTTGAAAACATTTCCCTCATTATTGTAATTGCTTCACTGACGATTTTATGGTTAGTATGGAGCTATTTTTTATTGTGGGCAGCAATGTGCCTCATTGGGGGTATTTTTCTTGATATTCAAAGGGTCTTAATTAAACTTTGAAAGATTGAAAAGGAAGTTTCAGTTTCTTTATGCAAGGAAAAACAATACAATTACAAATTCAAATGGTTAAAATGCTTCCCAATATGTTAACTAATGAACCACATGGAAATGATCATACATCAGATTTGCTTTCGGGATAATAATTCCATTTTGACTGAATGAAACAAATGCTACTAAAAATTGGTTTAGATGATTCTCCTCCAAATTTTTTCTTGTTGGATGCTACTCATCCACATTGCTGTCTTCCAATTACTTCTGTGAGGATTTACTGTACGTCACTAGCTACAGAGGGCTGCAAGGGTACAGTCAGAGGCAGTAGCCATAATTGGATTGGGAGAACTCTAGTAATTAAAACTGTATAGGAGAACTAAACTCTAATAAGAACTTTGATGACTTTCCCATGAAATGAGAAATGTTTGTTATATTAGGTTATCTCTTCAAAGTAAAGGAAACTATAGTAAATGATACCCTGTTTATTTAAACTAACAACAATATTTTGCTTTTGAGAGCTTCTTCCCATTATCGGTCAACTTACAGAATACAAGGATAAATAATACAATATGAGGTGGGGATGCTAGTATAAACAAAAATATTGGATGTGAGAAAAATTTTTACTGGTACGATCATCTTATGTTCAATAAAAATGCTCAATATTAATGGGCAGTTGATAGAACAGAAGAAGGAACTAAAATCAAACTATGGAAATTCATTGACCAAAATCAAACATTTGTGTATGGCACTCTTAACACGACAACAATCAACTTTATTAGGTTATGTCTGTGATGGTTTGCCACTACAAGATAATTTTTTTTTTTTTAGCATAACCATATTTCATTTCATTAAAGTATAGTATAGTATTTGATGTTGAATAAAGACATACGTCCATCCAGTCTAACCTACTCAGCAATACCCACATTTCCTGTCTAACTGTTGATCCAGAGGAAGGCAAAAACACTCCACCAGAGTGGGGGGGGAAAAATCCTTCCTGACTCCAAGTGGCAAACTAAATTACAACAGTGATGTTTTGTAACTAATACATTCTTCAAATGAATATCTAAGATAAGAATGCACAATTGCACTATTATCATTACATAAATATTTACACACATTCATGTGCCATGTCTTTATTGTGGTACTACTAAGTATAGTAAGATTAAAAGTATATATATATATATAGCTACAAATGTATTCTGCCGTGGGTCCCGCACTCACGTTTCAACTTTCTTTAGCCCCGGTGCATCTATAAACAACATATACTACCTCCAAAGAATAGAGCACTCGTGGGTCTTCACGCATAAAACTTTTATTTGTACATCGACGCGTTTCAGCTGTCTCAAGCAGCCGTCCTCAGGATAGCTACAAATGTATACAAAATAAACAATATTATCTTGTTTTAAGATAAAGCAAAGTGACATACAGAGTTTTGTAATCTGTGCTTGTCATTTTCTGGCAATGTCATTTTCAGGTCACTTGTTAGGTAAAGAAGTATTGCTCAAACATACTAGCATTGCAGGAACAATAGAGTCAGGCTATAGGGTAACAATAGATCATTCATCCGCATTAAGAGAATACTGACATCTATTTGGTATGTATGGATTATAAGCACATTCCCTCTAGAGTATTACATTATTTCTGAAAGTAATACCAAGATTAAAAAGGAATGACAAACATCCAGACAATTGCTGAAATGGCAGCCCTTTAGACACATGTCTTCTTTGTCTTAAACGTATTGTTTAGAGACATTATTTAAATAAAAGCAAACAAAATACATTTATTTAATAATAGTGATATGAAAACATCAATAAAATCACCTACGTGCCCTCTTAAAATCCTAAAGGCTTGTAAACATGTGCAATTGCAGGGACGACCTGCAGTGCACGATGGGGTACAGACGGGCCGTTTCAGCCAATGATTGGTTAATGTATAGGTGCTTGGTTGGGCCTTGTTGATGATCTGGCGGTCAGATCATCAAAGATGACTGAACGTCCATTTCACCTGACAGAGTGCTCATTCATTAAACTATCGTTGGCCCAAAAGACCTACTCAGTACACATTGTGTGGGCAGCCCCACAATCAAACATGTATATTTTAACTAGGTATGCAGATAAGGTAATTTCAGGTAACAAAAAAAATATATATATCTAACAATGCCTGCATAACAGGCTGCTATGTTTACTGTGGCCAAAAAGCCTGTTCTATTAAATGCAGGGGGAAAGACCGGGAAACCTCCTGTGGCACAGTAGAATAAAGGTTTTGCTCCCCAGTATTGTTAAGTGACCTGCAAGAATAGATCACTAAAGGCTAAGAGTCTGCCCACAAGCTAGGTTGTTGGTTAAAGCACCGTTTGACCATTTATATAGTGAACACAGCATGGTTCATCAGGTTTCTAAAAATGTTTTAGTGGTTCATTGAATTTATAATAACTAATAATAGCAAATTATCATTATTATTATATCTCATTATATCAAAAACATTTCTTGTGCCCCAGGGATATCACCAAATAAACTATTATACGAGCATGTGTGTTTTAAGAGTACTATTTGCTTAAAGGGCAACTCCACCCTTATAAGAACATCTTTTAGATAGAATGGCCTCTTAAAAATATGTTGATTATCATACTTTGTCGTATGAATTCATTACTGTATGCCTTCTATGCTTCTGGATGCCTCATGGAAACTTAGCCATTTAGAAACCTGTACTGAGCCTGGGCATGCTCAGAAGAGGCAGACAGGGGATTAACATTCAGTCATTGGCTGTGATGTCAACTGTCAAATCCATAACTGACAGTTACTAACTGGAAGAACCAGGAAGCAGAAACAGGGGAAACAGGACATTGTGCAGGATTTCAGGTTAGACTTATATATTTCACATTACAAACTATTACCGTTTTGGGGGGTGATTTACCTGTATGTAAGTTTTCATTTTAAAGGGCTGGACTTGCCCTTTAATTGCCAAAGTGTCAAAGACTTCTGGAGATTTCATTTGATCATATATAAGGTGTGGTAAAGGCATTAAATTATTTATTTTATCAAATAAAATGTTTGCCCCGATGTGGGTTTTTGTATACATTATTTGATGTAAAATCAAATACGGGATAGGTTCACCTAGAACAGCAGCTCCTAGGGATTTGTTGGTAGGGCTGTAAAGGTGTCCATACATTAGAACTCACCTTCTGAGGTTCTCACAACGTTTGAGAAGTTCTGAAGGAACTGCCTGACCCATTCTTTTTTGCAACTGACTTGCGATTGCAAAATAAATTGTCCAGCAATGTCAAAAGGTAAGAAACCACCAGCGCTAAATTAATTAGATGTTCCTCAATAAAAAAACGTCTAATCTATCTAATATCCAAGTAGTGTATGGGCACTTTAAGTTTAGATGCAAATTGGAAGATAATGTACTTTATGGTACGCTGTTATGGAAGCTTAAATAGTTCTAAGGGGGTTAGCTATTCTGCCATCATGTGCTCTGATGATTGTAAAATTAGAATTGTGGGGTAATAATTGACATTAATTTTTTGTAGTAGCACCCTGGTAGGCCACCTTGGCTTGGTGCTTTTTGAGAAGAGAGATCGGCTGTGATAGGCTTGGCCATTAGGTTTGTCATTTACCGTATATACTCGAGTATAACCCACATTTTTTTTACCTTTAAAATCATCTTGAAAGTCTCCCCTCGTTTTATACTTTGGTCTGTGCTGATCTGGATGCTGCTGGACAAAATCACATAGCCCTGGGAAAATAAAAGCTGTACCCTGAAACACACAGAATCCTCTTGATTTCAGTAGGTTATGCAAGTGTTGTCCTGCTCACTCAGATCAGCCCAGACTGCAAGGCAAATTGGAAAAAAACAATCTTTAAGTGTTCAAGCTGCATAGAAAGGTATACAGGGCACATCTATGAATGGGACTTTCCATGGGGCTGTGTATTGAACTTTCTATGGGGCTGTGTATCGGACTTTCTATGGGGCTGTGTATTGGACTTTCTATGGGGCTGTGTATGAGACTTTCTATGGGGCTGTTTTTTGGACTTTCTATGTAACTGTGTATGGGACTTTCTATGGGGCTGTTTATTTGACTTTCTGTAGGGCTGTGTATTGGACTTTCTATGGGGCTGTTTATTGGACTTTCTATGGGGCTGTGTATTGGACTTTCTATGGGGTTTTGTATTGAACTTTCTATGGGGCTGTGTATGGGACTTTCTATGGGGCTTTGTATTGGACTTTCTATGGGGCTGTGTATAAAAAAAAAAAAAAAAGACCCATTTTCTTACAGCAGCATATGAAATCGCCAAAATCTGGAAGACTACCTCCCGTAATTCTAAAGAATGCACTACTTAATAGAATATTGGATGTTACATGCATTTAAACATCTTATAGTATTAAATAGGAACAGTTTCTACTCGCTGGGACACAATTTTGGAATTACTATAGGTTGTTGACTGTAAAAACGTTTTTACCGATACCCTTGTGAACCCTGTGACTCCAGTATTATTATACACACAATATTAGATCTAGATTCCTAGAAAAATACCATATACAGGGTTCACAAGGCTGTCTTCCTATCTCTCAGGTAGGAAGTTCAGTGTTTCCTACTCTGACTCCAACTCCCCCACTCTCCCCCTCCCTGTGGGGGTACCCCAGGGCTCAGTACTAGGCCCTCTTCTCTACTCCATTTACACCTTTGGGCTTGGTCAGCTCATCAGTTCTTTTGGATTCCAATACCACCTGTATGCTGATGATACCTAAATTTACATCTCTGCCCCTGACCTCGTTACTCTGACATCCCGGGTACCTGACTGAATAAATGCCATCTCTGCTTTTATGTTCTCCCGCTTTCTCAAACTCAACATGGATAAGCCTGAACTTGTCATTTTACCACCCTCTCGATCTACCCTCCTACCTAACACTACTATCAACATCAATGACACACCAATCTCCCCAGCACCTTACGTTCGATGCCTGGGAGTAGTCTTTGATTCAAAACTTTCCTTTAACCACCGCATTAACACCCTGTCTTACTCCTGTCAGTTACAACACAAAAACCTCTCACGCGTTTGTCCCTTCCTATCACAGAAAGCTACCAAAATTCTAGTTCATTCTCTTACCATCTCTCAACTGGATTACTGTAACACCCTCCTGTGCAACCCTTCAATCAATCCTTAACTCTACTGCCAGGCTCATTCACCTCTCTTCATGCTGTCAATCTCTCCACTGGCTTCCCATTACATAAAGGATCCCGCCCCCCCCCCCCCCCCCAATTCTTTCTGATAAACAGATACTACCCAAAACGTAACCTCCGATCTGCTAATGATCTTCTCCTCTCAACCACTCTAATCACCTCTTCCCACACCTGTATTCAGGACTTGCTTTATATGTTACTCACCATCACTTAATTTCTTCAAATGCAACCTCAAAACTCACCTCTTCAGGCAAGGTTACAACCTGGTCCTGGACACTCCTACCCCTCTTACTGAACCCAACGTCCCAACGTTGACCTGCTAGTTATAACCCACTGACAACTTAACTTACAGCCTACTGATCTGCTTCACCTTATGTTTCATCTCCATCTTCTCTAGACTGTAAGCTCTTTTGGGCAGGGCCCTCCTTCATATTATACCACAGTAATGCTGTAACTTACCACACCGAATGCTGTTGGACCAGAATTATTTGCACTTGTATTACTTGCACTTCATTTGTATGTAACATGTTTGTTTTCCTCATGTATATTAATGCAACTGTAAAGCGACACGGAATATGTTGGCGCTATATCAATCTACAATAATAATAATAATATTCAGCCCCCTGGATGTATACCTTTAATTTTATATTGGGTCTCGTGTTGGAGAGACAAGGGACTGTTCATATTCCTCAAACTTTACCATGTTCATTGAAGAGGGTTCATTGGAACGGATAGTTTTAAAGGAATCATTCACAGCGAAAGTGAACTGTTCCTTTAAATGAAAAATGGGAGGTAATCTCAATCCACGGTCAGGTCCTCTAACAGGTCCAGACTGTTTCCAGTTTCACCTAACTATATGTAGCTTCGCTTCTGGATCCTGTTAAATTGAGAAACGGGAAGTAAAGCATTGATCCTTTATCTCCCGTTCTTCAATTCTTAGAGAACTATTCCTTAAACCTTTGTGCAGTTTAACTGTAACTGGAATGGTGACAGTTAGTACATTAACTGTATGGTAGTAAATTGCCTTTCCCACTGCTGCCTCATAGGGATTATGGAGCATGCTCGTCCACAGAGAGTCAGTCTGGAAGGGGCTGGGGGACTGAGCCTGAGCAAAACAAGCACTGGTTTGAAGTAATGCAGCAAGCAAGCACATCAGAGTGAGTGCTACTAAAATGTATTCATTTTTGATTGAAAGGAGTCAAAGTTATTTTTTCAGTGTACATATCCTTTAAAACAATATATGTATTTTAATCAATTACCCTTTAATTCTGCATGTGTGTACAAAACATGTGTACATATACTATTTTTGAGAATTAAAGTGTTAAATTCCAAACTTACCGTTAGTTTAGACAGCAATCCACTATTGGATCACTTATTTCATCTTCTATTAGTGCCTCTATATTTATAAGAACTCTAAAATTGCCAAAGTTGACCATCAAAAGTAGTGTTGCCTTTATATTCAAAGAGCCAGGTCAACAGAAAGCTGGTCTGCACATGCATCAGTTCCCCTACTGGGTCACCTGCCTATGCAATGGGTCAGCACATTCTGTTATTTATATATAGAGCTTTCATAAAAGAGTTTTGCAATATACAGTTGAATTTTTTACGGTTTAACTAGCTTTGCTTATTTATGTATGCCAACAGATGGGATTAGGTATAGTTTAAGTCCATATTATATGATAAGGACTGAGAAAGTGGGACTATTAGATAATGGGGCTTAGATGGTAATAGAGGATGCCAAAAAGGCTAACGTGCTAAACCATGCTTTTCCCCTCTGTATTCACTATCCTAGATCTTATAGCATGAACTGTAATAATATGAAGGGTATAAATGAGAAAATATTCACTCTGGCTGACAGAGGATAAGGTACGGAAACAATTAGACAAAGTTAATATCAATAAAGCCCCAGGACTGGATAGAATATATCCTCGGATCTTAAAAAAGCTTAGTTCAGTTTTATCTAGACCACTTTTCCTTATCATTTCGGATTTACTTTTGTCTGGTGATGTGCTGCTGGATTGGAAAAAGCCAATGTAATACCAATATTCAAAAAATGTACTCTTTTGCAGCGTGTTAACTCTAGACCTGTAAGCCTAGCCTCAGTGGTAGGAAAGCTGCTGGAAACCTTGTTACGTGATCATATCCTTGACTTTGTCTCTAGAACTGATCTTAATAGTAGAAGTCAGCATGAATTTATAAGAAATAGATTGTGCCAGACAAATTAACTTGTTTTTTTAGGAAGAAGGGAGTAAGCTTGTGAAGGTTCTCATTCATCCAGGTCATGGTATATCTGTTGTATTCAATTAGATCAACTGGACTTGAAATGTAGTTCTTGAAGACGTTTCGCTAGTCATCCGACTGGCTTTCTCAATTCAGAATGACTTGTACAAGAATCTGTGGCAATTATGTACCCTGGAAAATCCCAATTAGCATATCACAGCCAGGTGTTAAGGGTGTGATTGGGTGTGGGTGTGGCTAAGAGGTGTTATAGGAACGCCCAGAGTAAGGTGTCAAAACAGCATTGTACATGGCAGACAGTTGGTGTCGAACCCCCCCACCTCTATTTAGGCTTGGTTTCTTTATTTTCACATAAATGGCCTCCTTAACACCTCTCTTGAACCAGTCACGTTCCTTTGCCAATATGTTAACATTATAATCTTCAAAGGTATGTCCTTTATCCTTAAGATGCAGGTACACGGCTGAGTCCTGACCCGAGGAATTGGCTCTTCTGTGCTGGGCCATACGTTGATGCAGTTGCTGTTTGGTCTCCCCCACATACAAATCAGAGCATTCTTCACTGCACTGCACTGCATATATGATGTCGCTTTTCTTGTGTTTTGGTATTGGGTCTTTCGGATGTACCAATTGCTGCCTCAGTGTGTTGTTCGGTTTAAAGCAGACAGGGATACGATGTTTTTTGAAAATTCTTCTTAATTTCTCGGAGACCCCCGCTACATATGGGATGACCATGTTCTTCCTCCTGTCTTGCTTTTCCCCTTCACTGTTGGTATTTGTGTTCTTTTCTTTCCTTCTACTTCTTTTGACAAAGGCCCAGTCTGGATATCCACAAGTTTTAAGGGCTCCTCTGAGATGTTTCATTTCTTTAGCCTTCGCCTCTGTGCTAGTGGGGGGGGATGTTCTCGGTCTTGTTGCAGGGTTCTGATGACAACCAGCTTGTGATCTAAGGGTGGTGGGAGTCAAACATCAAATACTGATCTGTGTGTGTTGGTTTTCTGTAAACCTCTACTTCCAGTTTACCATTTTCCTTAACTTCTACCAAGCAGTCCAAGAAAGCCAGTTTGTTGTTTTGTACCTCTTCCCTTGTGAATTTAAAGGCTATGTCCACCCCTAAAATAGAATTTTACTATTCTGCTCCCCCATGTCCCCCAGCCCCAACCGCATGTTTTGTTTTTTCAAAAAGCTCCCCAAACTCTTACTTACCTCCCCTCGATCCTCCGCCGCACTGCCGGCCCTCTGCTTGCGAGAATGCAAGCAGGGCGGGACCGCAGTCGCGTCTGTGATTGGCTGAGCGGCACGCATGGCAGGAATCTCGCGGAGGCCAGGTAGCAGGCATTGTCCTATATGGACCTGCTAGCCTCCTGGTGGGCAGTTTTTGGAACTTTGGGGGGGGACTACAGGAAACCAGATGGAGTTGGGATGTGACTAAGGATTAAACTACACTACATGGTGGGGCCAGTAGTTGGGGGGATTATAGTTTTGGGGGTGGACATGCCCTTTAATGTTTTGGTCTACCTTGTTACGTGATCATACCTTGACTTTTTCTGTGAAAGCTTGTACTTCCTTCTGGTGGATTTTAACCCAGGTGTCATCAACATATCTGAACCAGTGGCTGGGTGCTATGCCCTTAAAAGTATTAAGCACCTGAGTTTCTACCTCCTCCATGTAAAGGTTGGCCACAATGGGTGAAACTGGAGATCCCATAGCACATCCATGTTTTTGCTTATAGAACTTATCCCTGTATTTGAAATAGGTGGTATTCAGGAAACTGGGTTAAAATCCACCAGAAGGAAGTACAAGCTTTCACAGAACACATTAATGCGGTAGACCAAAACATTAAATTCACAAGGGAAGAAGTACAAAACAACAAACTGGCTTTCTTGGACTGCTTAGTAGAAGTTAAGGAAAATGGTAAACTGGAGGTAGAGGTTTACAGAAAACCACACACACGATCAGTATTTGATGTTTCACTCCCACCCCCCTTTAGATCACAAGCTGGGGTGCATCAGAACCCTGCAACACAGAGCCGAGAACATCCCCACTAGCACAGAGGCGAAGGCTAAAGAAATGAAACATCTCAGAGGAGCCCTAAAACTTGTGGATATCCAGACTGGGCCTTTGTCAAAAGAAGTAGAAGGAAAGAAAAGAACACAAATACCAACAGTGAAGGGGAAAAGCAAGACAGGAGGAAGAACATGGTCATCCCATATGTAGCGGGGGTCTCCGAGAAATTAAGAAGAATTTTCAAAAAACATCGTATCCCTGTCTGCTTTAAACCGAACAACACACTGAGGCAGCAATTGGTACATCCGAAAGACCCAATACCAAAACACAAGATAAGCGACGTCATATATGCAGTGCCGTGCAGTGAAGAATGCTCTGATTTGTATGTGGGGGAGACCAAACAGCAACTGCATCACGTATGGCCCAGCACAGAAGAGCCAATTCCTCGGGTCAGGACTCAGCCGTGTACCTGCCTCTTAAGGATAAAGGACATACCTTTAAAGATTATGTTAACATATTGGCGAAGGAACGTGACTGGTTCAAGAGAGGTGTGAAGGAGGCCATTTATGTGAAAATAAAGAAACCAAGCCTAAATAGAGGTGGGGGGGTTCGACACCATCTGTCTGCCATGTACAATGCTGTTTTAACACCTTACTCTGGATAGTGGCTAAGAGGTGTTATAGGAACGCCCAATCACACCCTTAACACCTGGCTGTGATATGCTAATTGGGATTTTCCAGGGTACATAATTGCCACAGATTCTTGTACAAGTCATTCTGAATTGAGAAAGCCAGTCGGATGACTAGCGAAACGTCTTCAAGAACTACATTTCAAGTCCAGTTGATCTAATTGAATACAACAGATATAAGAAGGGAGTAAGAATTTAGATTCAGGCATAGCAGTGGATGTAGTATACTTGGATTTTGCAAAAGCTTTTGATACTGTGCCACACAGGCAATTTATGTATAAACTGAGGACTGTTGGTCTAGAAAAAAAACATTTGTTCATGGATAGAGAATTGGTTAACAGAGTGGTGGTCAATGGAGCTACATTTATGTGGGCTAAAGTTCTAAGAGGAGTGCCTCAGGGTTCTGTACTGGGGACACTTGTTTTTACTGTTTATAAAGGAATTAGAAGGGGGAATTTTCCAATCCCTAATGGAAAAAGTTTTGGGGGTGTTAGTAGATAACAGACTTAGCTGTAGCAAACAATGTCAGGCAGCAATGGCTACAGCTAGCAAGATATTGTCTTGTATAAAGAGGGGAATAGATTCAAGAGAGATAAATATTATTCTCCCTCTTTACAAGGCACTGGTAAGGCCTCATTTGGAATATGCGGTGCAGTTTTGGAATCCCATGTACCAAGAGGACACAGTTTAGAGAAGGGCAACTAAAATAATAAATGGAATGGAGGGGCTTGACTACGTAAGCAGATTAGACAAGTTAGGGGTGTTTATATTGGAGAAGCTACATTTGATATGATACTTTATACAAATATATTAATGGGCCGTACAATGAACTCTCTGGTGCATTGTTCACTAATAGGTCATATTAGAGGACTCGTGGACATCCTTTAAAGGGCATCTATAGTGGGAAAATTATTTTTTTTATTCTTTATATGTGTTCTATAATTCCCCCCAACCCCCAGAGTACCTTTATTTTCTTCAGATACCTTCTCTGTCCTGAGATATATAAGTTAAATATAGTTAAGTATAAACGAAGATTTCAATACACCACTCCTGCTTGTGCTGTCAATTATATCCCCTAACAGAATGCAAGTATAGTGTGTAGGCTTACACAAGTTTTACAGCAAGTCTCCCAAAGACTCCTTCCTGCTCACTAAAATGCTTGACAAATACTGGGTTAAAAACAGAAGTAAAGGGAAGGAGAAGTCCCCCCTCCTCCGCAAGCTTTCACCAATTTATTGCCTGTCAAAGGGAGATCGTGCTGCAGTGAAAGGAAGGACTCGGTCTCTCCAAACTTCCCCCCCCCCCCTACACACACACTTTATGTAGCACCATCTTCAGAACAACTGAGAAACTTCCTCTCTACAGGCTTACATACCGAGGTTTTTTTTTTTTTGGTTTACAAAGGAAGAGTGATGTGTCATGTGTAGGAGGATTAATGCGCATAAACGGGCTTAATTTACAGCCGGACTACTTAAATGGGGGAATGACCAGAAAGCGGAGGGGGAGTGGGGCGCTCTGCAGTAAATCAGACAGTGTGCAAACAAAGAGCCACAGTAGCAGTAGTAGGTTATACAATAACCTTTTTTAATGTCTGGATTGGAGCGATGTATACATTTCACTATAGATTCCCTTTAAGATTGGAAGAAAAGAAGTTTCATCTTCAGGTTAGGAAAGGATTTTTGCAGTGAGAACGGTGAAACTTTGGAATTGTCATTGGCCTACATAAGTTTCGAAAACAAAAAAATATTGAGAATTATTGGTATTAATACATATAATATAGTTATGGTTGATCCAGGGATACTTTCCGATTGCAGTTTGGAGTCAGGGAGGAATCCCCCCCCCCCTTTTTAGCGTTTTTTTTTTTTTGCCTTCCTCTTTATCAACTGTTAGGTAGGGTTAAAAAGAAGGGTGAAAAGGTTGGACTTAATGGACATTTGTCTTTATTCCACCTTAAATACTATGTTACTTTAGTACAGAGGGCCAACCACGTCAAAGGGAAATTTACCTGTCAGAACAACCATTTCCAATGTCGACGATGAACAGTCATCAGTATCGGTTGATTCACCCGACAAGGATTAGCGATATATGGCCAATCCCGCCAGTACGGACGGGAACAAAGACCTGAGAACAATCTGATTGTAAGGACACTGGCCCACCTTTTTTACAATGTGTTGTTGTCCCAATTAGTTCAATGGAAACAAAAATCCATTCAGTGTTTTTCAATATGTTCTTTTTCGGAAAATAGAAATCTAACAGACTACATTTTTAGACCAATGGCTCATTTCAGCTGATAAGGTTTTTAAATGTCAAGTAACATCAAAATCTGTTTGCCCAAATAAAAATGACATCTTATATGTACATGAAATACGGTTATAAATAATTTATTTAGGTGCAGGTGGAATCCGTCCTTTAGGACCAGATCCATTAGCAGAGGAGCAGGACCGGACACTGTAGGCTGTATAAGAACCAAACCCCGGTGCGGGACAGGCTGTGCGGATGGGTGAAGAGCGGCGGAATGCAGTGAGCGGGTGGAGTGAACACGTGATGCTCGAGGCAAGAAAGGCAGACCGAGAGCTCTGGGCAGAGTGGAAGTCCCGTTCTGTATGGCCGTAAACCCGGGGGACTTGGGGGCCCCTTTTGGGTCCTTTATTTTTTTTGGTTTTGCATTGAGTAAGTTTATACACTGAGAGCACCACTGCAAAGGTGTTGCACAACTGTTTAGTCCAGTAGTAGTGCAGGTAGGATACCCTGTTGTTCAAATAAATCAGTAGATGTGTGAATCCAATGGATAACTTCAGTGCTCTACCCTTCACCGCTCCGTACCCAGCGGTAAGCGACCACAACTTCAAAAAGGTAGAAAGGGAGCACCACACAGCAATCAATACTGCAACAAATTTATTAGCAACATGTTTCGGCACACAGCTGAGAAAGGACCCTGTGTGGTCCGAAACATGTTGCTAATAAATTTGTTGCAGTATTGATTGCTGGTGGGTGCTCCCTTTCTACCTTTTTGAAGTTGAGGTACCCTGTTGGTCGTTATAAATAATTTGCAGCATTAATTTAGACCGGTTTGGTTCTATTCAATAAAAAATATTTTCAAAAATAACCCTTACCTCCCCAATCAGAAGGTAGATTATCTCCAGGATGTGATTAAAGATCTTTCCAGTTGTTTGAGTCTTGTCTTTTGTCATCTTATTCACTAACATGACCAAGTTAGTGAGATGCTCAGAGAAATGGTTTTGGTCCTTACAGAAGTGGTTATTACCCTCTAAAGTTTAGAAAATATATACCACATTTAAAATTTAACATAAATCACATAAATAGAATGTTGCAATGAAAAAAACATCAATATTAATCCAATATTTAAAATAAAATTGGTTAAATTCTCCAACTAAAAAAACTCCTCAAAAACAATTTTGCTATTAAACAATACACTGCTTTGCCGTCTTGCATTGCTAGGACAAAAATATAATTCATTTCCAATATATAACCTAAAGTGTAGCATAGTATATTTAAATTGTGGTGGTTTTACTTCTGTTGAATATTTATGGGCAAAGCAACATATTTTTAAACCAAAAGCAATTTTCTCTTTATGCACATTAGAATTCCAATCTTCAAAAGTTTCTCTGTTAGAACAATTTATTTAACCCAAGCAGCGCATATCCAGTTTTTAGTCTGTGGAAATTTCTCTCCCTAAAGCTAAAGAAAAAAGAAAGTTGGTCACAGGCAAAAGTAGCCTCAGATGACAGTTCGCCACAACAGAGCATGTGGTCCATATAGGGCCACACAATTGCCCGGGGTTTTCCGAAGTGTCTAATTTCATCGTCATTCATTCATCTGAACGATCGAACGTCATTTGTAAATAGTAGATTTAATCACTAGGAGACCGTGGCAGATTAAAAGTAATCTTGTGACAGATTGAGCCTAAACACATATAAAATTATCATATTACAAGGCTATGTAGCCTTTCCAACTATGTTATCTACTAGCCTTGACAAAGCAAAACATATTGTAGAAAAGGAGATTTGGAGACTAGTTTTTTTAATTTGTCACCAAATGGTTTAAAGCTTTAAAGGATATGCTCACACCTCAAATCAAAAATTATATATTGGTAAATCACACCTTAAAGTGTACCTGTGGTCCAAAACTGACTTTAGGTAAACTGACAGGAATTACTTTCCTGAGTATTTTTGAAATATACTTTTTTATGTATATGTGATATTGTAGCAGCAGTAACAAGTCCCCTGCAATTCATGCTTTCTGCTCTGAAACCATGTGACAGTCTCTCCCTGTGTGTGAGGCATTAAAAAAAAAAAAAAAAAAACATTTACACACCCTCTTCAAGTCCTCCTGCAGTCACTGTAACTCGATCTCTTCCTGGTTTATTCTTCTTTCTGCTGCAATGAGTATGGGCCAACCGCAGATTAGTAGGAGAAACTAGTATTTTGACCGCAGATCCAGAACCTCCCATCCCCTAACTTTCTGATCAGTGATTTCTTTATATCTTGGGCTGTGCAGCACACAGAGAGATGGTTGATGGCTTATTTTTAAAGGTAGGAACCTAGCCTTTAATTTAAAATTAACTTGTTTGGCGACCACAGTTGCCCTTTAACCCCAACAACTGCAACAGTTTGAAAGCAATAGATACACAGCAAAAAGTTCATTTCCCCCCACATCCGACTCTCAAATGGTTTCAGTCTCCTCTTCAAGCTCCTTTACAAGCTAGCACATGCTCAGAGGAGGCAGCTAGCACATCAGGTAGCATTTCAGGTTAGACTTGACTTAGCTTTCCCACAATTGCAGATTTGAGTTTCCTATATACTTTTTCACTTGAGGGATGGACTTGCCTTTTAAATGTAAATGTTTCTATGTAAATATGGAAGTTAAATTTAAATAACTTATGGGGAGATAGTTACATTTGGAAGTCCTCGACTAACAAACTTGTGTGTATGCAAATATACAGTAAGCATCTTAATTATTTCTAAAATAATCAAGTGGATTTTGTGCGTTCAGGGTAAATGCAACGAGTTCGCAGTTCTAGATACCTGTATACAAATACAAACATATCTAACGATCAAGAAACCATATAGCCATTCAACAGAAGAACACACTGTTTACCACTAAAAAAATACTAAATCCACTATATCACTGGTAAAGCTGAATGCCCAAACTACCTACCAATAAATACTAACATCTGTGGTTATGGCAAGTAAACACCACTACTGTTGGTATTTACGACTGTAAAATTACAATTATGCTCCATCTTATTGAAATACAAAAATAAGGGGATTTAATGGCAACATTAACCTTTAAAACTGAAATTTAAATACAATCGATATGAAAAAATGACAGGGATTAATGTTTGTAGACCGTGTATAAACACAAGGAAATTCCCTATTTTGCAGACAACTATTTTTTCCTGTAGAAAAGCATAAGGCCAAACTAAACAAAGCAAATAATACATTATTAAGAAACACCAATCTTAAAACTTACCGTCTTTTGCCTCTTCAATAAAATCAGAAGAGCAAGAAAGCTATTGGGAAGGAAAACAAATACAGAATGCTACATCATCAAAAATATATGTTTATGAAGAGATTTACAAATTAATAAGTAATCTTTTAAAAGGTCATAATGTAAGTAAATATTTTGCAGATTACAACATGGAAAATGTAATTCTTTCAAAAAGGGCATATGGTAAGTCTACTACTGACCTCTTCTGCCAGAAGCTGAATAATCAAGTCAACTAATTGTAGCATCCTGCCATAGCATAGGTTCCTGCCTTTGTTGCTCTCATGCACAACTGAATAAAGGACAGGTTCCAAAATTAGACCTTCATTTCTGAGAGTAATGCTGTTCTCCTCGGGTTTCTTCACAACAATATAATTCTTAACAAACAAAGATGTGTTAAAGTTTTACTTCATCTGTATAATATATCATTCAAACCTTACTATATAGCAACAGAATATATTTTGTATGTACTGTATTCATAACTATTTATATAGCACCACATACTGTAAGGATGCAGTACTGTACAATATTACAAAAAAGATAAATAAATAAAGATACAATAAAGGTGAAACATAGTATAACAACACATAAGTAATAAATCCAAAAAACAAGTATACAGATATTAATTTTTTTTTAGCAATTTCAGTCTCATTCTCTCAAAATGTTATTTAAACATTCAACAGTATTTAAAGGGAAGCTGTGGACTAAAAGGATAGGATGCCTCAGTAAGTGAACCTATCCTTTTGTTGTATTAATTGAAGAATAAGAGGTAAAGGAGCTATGTCTTACTTCCAGTTCTTTTACCAAACATGAGCCAGGAGCGAAGATACAGAACTTACCCACAAAAGCGATCCACCGCTGGCTCCTCTGACTGTTTCAGGCTTTACTTAACTATGCTATAAAGCGTGCTATTGTTAAGTTAAGCCAGAAAAGACTAGGTAATTAGGACTTTCCATATGGGGAGGGGGAGAACCTTGAAGTGGAAAATTCCTCTTTAACGATCATAAAATATTAACTAAAATCCCCGTTTTGTTTTTTTCACTGTATGAACTAGCACAGATACTATGTTATTATATGAGCCCAGAAATATGCACTGATCATGTTTCTGTTTGTTCTAATGTTTTGGTAGGCTCAGCAGCATTTTATATAATATAATAGTATATGTATTTGTAATTTTGCTTAAAGGAGTGCTCCCCCTAACCCCTTTTGTGTATGTAATGTAGTAAGGGTTGTTTTCCAGGAAGATAGGCTACGCTTTTATGCAGTAGAAGCACCACCTACCTGGCCCTTTAATTTGAGGTCTTGTGCCAGTAGGCTGTGGGAACTGAAGGCCTGTTAACACTATTCCAACAACCTTTCCCAAGAAAATGCAACAGGGTAAGGTATGCTTATGGGCGTCATTGACACGATTGGAAAGATTTTCTCTTTTGTAATCATAAAATAATAATTTAAAGGGGAACGATGGTCTCTAAACAAGTTGAGTTTAAATTAAAGGCCGGTTTCCAATCTTTAAAGCGAGCCATCAACCACCTCTCTACGTGTTCCACAGCCCAAGATATAAAGAAAAGAATGACCAGAAAGTTAATGGGTGGGAGGCCGACATGTGACATTCCTAAGGCTTCTCCTGCACAGTGCCGCTGGCGAGCACAGCCTCAGAACAACGTTTCGGAGAGCACTATGTCTCCTTCATCAGGTATGATGAAGGAGACATAGTGCTCTCCGAAACGTTGTTCGTTTGTGTGATATAATAAACAGTCAAATCTGAAGATAAGTGTGCGCTTCCATCTCTAAATGCTTGTGCTATTCATAGGAGTTACCAAATACATCTACTACCCTATTCTCTGTACAGAATGCAATTATCCAGCACTTACCATATATATTTGTGTATAAACCAAGGTTTTCAGGCTTTAAATATAGTCTGAAACCGGACCTCAGTTTATACTTGGGTCAATCACTCACCTTATCAGTAATCTAGCGGCTGGTCACTCCGCATCCGCTGATCTGCCGGCTGATGCCACTATTCAGCTCCTGTCTCACTTCCCAGCGCCAAGCAGTGACATCAGGCTGCAGAGCAGAGGATGCGGAGCAAGCAGCCGCCTGATTATTGAGAAGGTAGGAGAAGGACAACACTAGGGGGGGCAGGACAGTAATCCCTGTAATGGCAATTCCTTGCCACTGCAGATGTTTCGAAAATAAAACTCCCAGCAACTAAAGCATGCTGGGAGTTGTACTTTCCAAACATCTGGAGTGCCAAGGAATGGGGGTTACGGTATGGGATTACTGTCCATTTAAAGGGAAACTAATGCATCAAAACAATACAGAATCAGGAGGATGGTATCTTTTGTTAAAAAGATTGACTTCAATTCTGTATTATTATCAGGCTTTAGTTGCCCTTTAAATGGACAGCAGAATTCCCATACAGTAATAGCCATACTGGATTTGGCTATTACTATAAGGGACTACTGTATGGGAATTCTGCTTTCCATTTAAAGGGCAACTTAAGCCTCAAAATCTGTTGTATTCAATTAGATCAACTGGACTTGAAATGTAGTTCTTGAAGACGTTTCGCTAGTCATCCGACTGGCTTTCTCAATTCAGAATGACTTGTACAAGAATCTGTGGCCATTATTTTACCTGGAAAATCCCAATTAGCATATCACAGCCAGGTGTTAAGGGTGTGATTAGATAGTGGCTAAGAGGTGTTATAGGAACGCCCAGAGTAAGGTGTCAAAACACCTTAATCTGGGCGTTCCTATAACACCTCTTAGCCACTATCTAATCACACCCTTAACTTTCATACGCGGTTGGTTTATACTGGAGTATATACGGTAACTGTATTGGCTCCCTAAGCCTGAGACTACTTTTTTTTTTTCAGGAACGACCAGATATCTTTTCAGATTGTCATTTTTCAAAGATTAGTCCCGAGCATTCCCCTTACATACAGGATAGACAGAACATTCGGGACTAACATTTCCCACAACCAAGGCCAACGCCCTATACATTAGTACAGGTGGTCAACAATCTTTCGAACATAACTAAGGATCATAACGGTGAACATTCTTCTGTGTCAGAAACACTCATTCGGGGGACGCACACATTTCCAAGAAAGGGGCGATTCAGTTGGATGCGACGGAATTGGCCCTTTATTGTTCATGTGTTTATTCAGCTTAACAAAGGTAATGTGTTAGCCTTGGGATTGGTCATTTTTATGGTAAATAATCTCCACCCTTTAGAACAACTTTTTTTCACATCATAGGACATACACTCCCACCCCCAACTGCTATGTTAAAAGTGAGAAAATCGCTCCCAAACACTACTTACAGCTCCTGGTTCCAGCGTCGCTCTGGTCCGGCTCCCCTGCCTGTCGGAAATACAAGCAGACGACCGGGCCTGTAGCCGCGGCTCTGATTGGCTGAAAGGCAGCCAATCACAGCCGCAGCTGCCAACAATGGATTACATGCTGGAACCAGGAGATGTAAGTACTGGTAGGGATCAATTTTCTAACTTTTAACTGGGGTGGGAGGGCTCCTGTGCGCATGTCTCCATCCCCTCCTGAGGCAACACAGGAGGCAGAGATGTTTGGACAGGAGGACAGACACTTCTCTTCAGTTTCCTGGACTTTGGACATGGACTACATGGGGAACCATATGGAGCAGGAATGGAAGGTAAGGATTTTTTTACACTATACTGTGGGGCTAGTAGTCGGTTAATTTTTAGTTTTGGGGGTGGACATGCCCGTTAACATATTTTGTGTTTTTCAATGAAAAGAAGCTTGGTGATTCATTATTAGGATTTTTAAAGCTATTTTTAAAGCTATTCAATGAACTTGCCATCCCCACATCTGCTGGAAGACAGTTTCATGAATGTTTAGTAAACAATGCACCAGAGAGTTTATTGTATGGCCCATTAATATATTTGTATAAAGTGATATCCCCACGCAAATGTCCTTTCTCTAATGTAAACAGCCGTAACTTGTCTAATCTGCCTGCATAGTCAAACCTTCTCTGAAATGCTTCCATTTCCAAGATGTCCCTTTTGTATATGGGATTCCAAATCTGCACGGCATATTCAAATGAAGCCTTACCAGTGCCTTGTAAAGAGGGAGTATAATGTTTTTTTCTCTTGAATCTATTCCCCTCTTTATACAAGACAATATCTTGCTATCTCTAGCCGTTGCTGCCTGGCATTGTTTGCTACAGCTAAGACTCTTATCTACCAGAACCCCCAAATCTTTTTCCAGTCGAGATTTACTCAACACAGGGTTATTTATGGTGTAGGAGGCACATGGATTGTTAAACCCTAAATGCATCACCTTACATTTATCAACATTAAATCTCATCTGCCATACTGTTGCCCATTTTGATAATCTATCTAGGTCAGCTTGCAGCAATTGCACATCATTTGAAGTTTGCAAAGCTCTGCATAGTTTATTGTCATCAGCAAACACAGAGACCTTGCTCTCAATGCCCCCTTCTAAGTCATTTATAAACAGATTTAAAAGAAGCGGCCCCAGTACGGAAACCTAAGGCACTCCACTTAGAACTTTAGCCCACATAGATGTAGCCCCATTTACCACCACTCTCTGTTTGCGATCCAATAACCAATCCTCTATCCATGTACAAATATTTTCTTCTAGGCCAACAGTCCTCCGTTTATACATTAGTCGCCTATGTAGCAATGTATCAAAAGCTTTTCCATATTATTGGCATCACATGACATTTTAAAGGGTATGTCCACCCTTAGAACTCACTTTTAACATGCTGTTCCCCCTGGCCCCCAGCCCCAACCGCATAATTTCCCCCCAAACTCTACTTACCTCCCCTCTTCCTCGCCCTGCCGGCCCTCTGCTTGCGAGAATGCAAGCAGAGGGCGGGACCGCAGTCGCGTCTGTGATTGGCTGAGCGGCAGCCAATCACGACGCGGCTGCCGGTCATTCATGTGCAGCGGAGGAAAGCGAGAGGTAAGTAAGAGTTTGGGGAGCTTTTTGAAAAAAAAAATGCGGTTGGGGCTGGGGGACATGGGGAGAGCATATTAAGGGATTGACGCTAGGGGGAGGGATAGTAGAATGGAGGGAGAGGGAGGGGGGAGAAGGACTGCAGTGCGCATGGCAAATATCTACCGGAGGCAAGATAGCAGGCAGACCCTGCATCCTCCTGGTGGTTAGTTTTGGGACTTTGGGGGGGGGGGGTCTACAGGAGAACCCTATGGAGCTGGGATGTGAGGTAAGGATAAACTACACTACATGGGGGGGCCAGTAGTTGGGGGGGGTTATAGTTTTGGGGGTGGACATGCCCTTTAAGATATGTACTGTTATGTCCAATGTTTAACCCTTTCACTGCCACAGATCGTATATTCACGATCTGTGCAGTGAATGCACAAACTGCCACAGATCGTGAATAAACGATCTGTGGCTTCCCCCCTCCCCCCAAAATTTTGCCCCCCTCTAGCCACGATCGGGGGGCAGCATTCAACTGCCCCCCTACCCCCCTCGATTGTGCCCAAATCCGAGGGGGGGGGATCGGGAGAAACCTCACAGTTTCTGCCGTGACTGTATAGCAGGAGTTGGGTCCCACGTGGAGCTCTCTTCTGTCCGGAAAGGGAGACCCCGGTGACTCACTGAACTTCCTCCTTCACGGGGTCTTCCCTAAGAATGTACCATGCCCCTGGTGGTCTAGTGGAGGCACTGCAGTGTGATCTCCATATAGATCATGCTGCAGTACCTGTATAGTACAAGCTGTCATGCTTGACAGCCTTACTATATTTTGTGAATGAACTCAAAGTTCCATTCACAATAGGATTTTTTCTAAGTCTTTGCTACTTAGTGAAGACTTAGAAAAAAAATGGGGACGAGATCAAAATTTGGTGATCACTTCTGATCACCAAATTATTGATCTTTGCCAATGAATGAAAATCACTTTCTGAAAATGATTTCCGGGAAGTGATTTTCCGATCGGATTTCAAATTGGAAAATGGGCATTTATGCCCGTATTCCAAGTTCGGTATCATTCCCTAAGATGATTTGATGATCATCTTTGGAATGATCCAAAAAAAAAAAAGGGGAAATGCACACAAAAAAAATCTTAAAGTGATACACACACCTTTTTTTTTTTTTTACCCTAAAACTATAAATTAGCAAAAAACTTTGTCTTCTGCAAGCTTCCCATGTCCCCGGTGATATTGGTAAGTAAACGCGGATCATTTATTTGTTGGATTTCAAGGGAAACTAAGCCATTTTAGTAGGAAATTTTGCAGAGGTAACCAGAAAAAGACCGTACTGAATTTTTAGAATCAGTAAAGTGTGGCAAACTTGTGTGACTCGCCGTACTAACTGGTTTTCAACTAAAATACCACTAAAAGGGGCAGTGGGGATAGGGTTGGGGGGTGGGTTGTGGCGTTTAATTTTTTCTTGTAATTGCAATTGCGCATGATCCCATTTGAGCTAGTTGGTGGCCCCGTCTCTGTTTGCACCCACCCTTATGGCATACCGTTTGATTCAGGACATGTGGGAGATTGCCATTTAGTGGGTTTTTTTACTTGCCAAGTGGGTTTAGGTAGGATTTCAACCCTTGAATCATCTTATTTTATTTTTTCACAAACCTCCTAAAACACAGAGTTCTTTGGATCACTGGGTCTGGAATTCTTCATGTATGTATGAAGCATGACATCGTAACGTAGCTAAGGTGTGTAGATTCCAAAATATATAGTTTGTGGGGAGAATTTCCATGTTTCGGGACTGTTTCCCCTTAGAAAAAGGGTAGGCTGTTCAAATTACAGAGCACTTTGATTTTTTCTTGTATTGCATTTGTGCATGCGTCCCATTTGAGCTAGTTGGTGGCCACGTCTCTGTGTGCATCCACACATAGGGCATACCGTTTGATTTAGAACTGTGGGAGATTGAATTTAGTTGGGGGGTTTATTTGTGGGGGCATTTCCAAGTTTTGGGGCTGTTTGAAATTACAGAGCACTTTGATTTTTTCTTGTAATTACACATGTGCTTGTGTCCCATTTGAGCTAGTTGGTGGCCACGTCTCTGTGTGCACCCACACATATGGCATACTGTTTGATGCAGGATATGTGGGAGATTGACATTTAGGGGGGTTTTTAGCTTGTCAAGTTGGTTTAGGTAGGATTGAATCATCTTATTTATTTTTCACAAAACCTCCTAAAAACACAGAGTTCTTCTTGGATCACTGGGTCTGGAAATCTTCATGTATGTATGAAAGCATGGCATCGTAACGTAGCTGAAGGTGTAGATTCCAAAATATATAGTTTGGGGGGGAATTTCCATGTTTCGGGACTGTTTCCTAGAAAAGGGTAGGCTGCTCAAATTACAGAGCACTTTGATTTTTTCTTGTAATTGCATTGTGCATGCGTCCCATTTGAGCTAGTTGGTGGCCACGTCTCTGTTTTGCATCCACGCATATGGCATACCGTTTGATTCAGGGCATTTGGAAGATTGATAATTGACAAGTTTTTTTTACATGACAGGGAAATTTGCCATGATTTAACTTTGAATTGTATTTTTATAAATTTTTCCTGAAAATCTGGTAAAAAAGCGAAATTTTACATGAAACTGCCTGCGCCCACAACCATTGGTGGTATGCATAAAGGAATCACACCATTGTGTAGCTGAAGGTGTGTAGATTCCAAGAATATATAGTTTTTGGGGGATATTTCTAATATAGAGGGTGTTTGTCTGACAAATCTGAAAAGTTTGCTGTAATTGTTGTCATGTTGGGTAGTTTCCACGTTTGCGTGTGAACCATACATTGGGCATGCCGTTTGATTCAGGACATTGGGGAGATTGATATTTGGTAACTTTTTTTTACATTACTTTGGGATTTTGGCATGATTTCTACCATTGAGAGTGTTTTTTTTCAAATTTTTTAGAAAATCTGCTAAACCTGCGAACTTCTACGAAGAACTGCGCCCACACCATTGATGGTACGAATGAACAAACTACATAATTTCGTAGATAAAGGTGTGTGGATTCGAGAAATTATGGTTTTGTGGAGGTTGTTTTGTGGGGAAAATTGCAACTGTTTAAATTCAGATTTGGGCTGAATATTTTTGCTATTTCTGAGCCATTGTGCATTGTTTCACTTTGTGGCTTTTGGCTTCCACATCCACGTTGTGTAACCACACTATGGCATCAACCGTTTGATTCAGGACATTTGGGAATTGATATTTATAACTTTTTTTTAGATTCCATGGGTTTTGGCATGATTTCTACCTTTTGTATTTTTTTTTGTTCATTTGTTTCAGACATGTAACCTTTAAACTGCAACTAACGTGCACGACGCGCGGGGGGTACGGGGAAGGGAGGAGAGAAAAGGGGGGAAGAGGGAGTAAGAAGGTGGAAGGAAGGGGGAGGGAGAGGGAGAAGAAGGAAAGCTAGAGAGATAAGAAGGAGTGGAGGGAGTGAGGAAGGTGAGGGGGGGAGGTCGGCAGATTATGATACAGTGATAATATATAACGGACAACACTCCACGTGCAAGTGTTAACGACTCACATGTAACACGGCGAAATAGTGTAAGTAGGGTCGAGTTTTGCAGTGGTGGAGAATGTTGTACTTAACGCGATATCAATGTGTAGGAGGAGTGTTCCATAGTAGCGTCCACACCGAGTGGGGGTTGACACAGCATCAGAGATCTGATGAGTGTGATGGATGCTGATGTGTCAGAGGAAAAAAGGAGGCAGCCAGCGTGGGACACAGTGTGGTCCGCACAATACACGAGAGACAGGTTCTGCGTAAATATTTGTCGCGTTTCTGAGCCGAGGTGAGGCGGTGGCGTAAAAGGGTAATGTGGCAGGGGGGCAAAACAGTTGATGGCGATAGAACGCATAGTCGTTTGAGTCGGCGGTTCTACTGGCTTGCGGGGGGGTGCTAAAAGAATTGTGTAAACCACACATAGGGCATACCGTTTGATCAATACCAAGTACATTGTGAAAAAAGTAATAATCAGGTCTTTAGTGAAATGGAAGCTAAAATATTTTTAGATCCAGAGAAAGGTTTATAGCATGCTTTCATACCGGTTTTGAATTTGGGTTTTGTTCCTTAATTTTTTATGACGCGCATGAAGCAAAACAAATTCCTAAAAGGGGAAATTCAAAACTAACAAGAACATAATTGCTCGCCGCACGCCAGCAAATTGATGGTATGAATGAACAAACTACAGTGTTCATAGCTGAAGGTGTGTAGATTTCAGGATTATATAGTTTGTGGGGGTTATTTCTAAGTTACGGGGGTTGTTTTGTGAAAAAACTGCAGACTGTCCGAATTTGGAATTGGCTAAATTTTTCGCCGTTTGACCATCGTGCATTGTCTCACTTTGTGGCTTTTCGCTTCACGTCCGCGTGTGTAATCACACATATGGCATATTCGTTTAATTCAGGACATTTGGGAGATTGATATTTGGTAAACTTTTTTTACATTCCATGGGTTTGACATGATTTCTACCTTTTGAATGTTGTTTGATGTTCATTTTTTGGGAAAATCTGGTAAATGAATCAACGTACGAAGAACTGTGCCCACACCATTGGTATGAATGAACGAACTACAGCGTGTACATAGCTGAAGGTGTGTAGATTTCAGGAAATATATTTGTGGGGGTATTTCTGAGTTGAGGGCGTTTTGTGGAAAAACTGCAGGACTGCTCAAATACAAAACTGGCTAATTTTTTTTTGCTGCTACTGAATTTTGCACTGGTCACGCTCTGGGTTAGTTGATAGCCATGTCTCTGGGTACACCCATGAATGTGGCATACCGTTGTATTCGGGAGGGGGTTCTTTCATATTTGAGAGGCGTTTTAACTTTCCTCCACAGTTTTTAGCTGAAATTCGCTTTTGATTTTGTCTCTGATTTACAGTTGAGAAAAAAAGGAAAATGTGGGAAAATAACTTACAATTGGAATGAAGAGCTGCACCCTGGTATCTGCATTTTGATCGAAACTAACCACTCATAAAATCTTGTAGGTGTGTAGTTTCTAAAATATCTCACTTGTGTGGATATTTAGTTAATTTGGTAGATATTCTATGTTAACTGTCAGTAGTGGTTAACATTTTAATTTGGTGTAATATTCTAGGAGGGGGTTCCTGTACAGGAAAAGTCGGGTACTACATATATCTGGTATCGTTGTACTCGGGAGTATCAGAGCTTTTAGAAACAGTAAGATTTTTGTGCGTAACCTTAAGATAACTAATAAGTAAAATGGGAAAAATCCATGAAAATTTGCAAATTTTTCCATTTTTTTTTTACATATTTTACCCATAATTCCAGTAAAATTTCCAGAAAAGTTACAAAATTCTGTTACCATGTTAAAGTACACTTTGTGCTGAAAAAAACAATGTATAATATTCCTGATTACTGCAAGGTTTCCTACTGTAAAATTAGTCTAAAGCGATTAAGGTCAAAATCCTGAAAATTCTTCTGGCCGTTAACGCAAAAAAAAAAATGAAAATCTCCTGGCAGTGAAAGGGTTTAAAGGGCATCTATACCGGAAAAAAAGTTATTTAAATTACCATAACTGGAAACTATAATTCTTCCCAACCACCACTGTATAATTTTTTTTGTTGATCTGTCCCTATTTATTAAGATATCCAATCTAAAACTTCTTATATTTCAGCTGTCAATCAAGTTCTTTGCTGTCATAAGCTATTCTTCTCTGAGTAGTTTTACTGTAGCTGGAATGGTGGCAGAGTTTTGACAGTTGGAATGTTGTATACTTTGTGCAGATTTAACAGTCAGGTCGGATGGAAGTGGGAGTGGTTAAAAGAGGGAGGGGGGGGATACTGCTCCAAAACAAAATGTTTGCTAAATTAAAGACATGCAGCAACACACACAAATCAGAGTAAGTGCTACTTACATGTATTCAATTATAGATTAAGATGAGGCAAAGTCATTTTTTCATTATAGTGTCCCTTTAAGATTCTCTATTTTCATCTATTAGTCTGCGGTTCTTAAAGTAAACTCAATTCTCCAGCCCCCTTACCTGTCCAGTTAAAAGATGGATGATCTTCATTGCATGATCCAAAATATCTTCATCCTCTAGATTCTTGACATTGCTCATCTTGCATATCATGAATACATTAGTCCGCTATTATTTAAAAAAAAAAAAAAAAAAAATTAAAAAAGGTGGATAAATTCTTTTTTTACAGCATAGGGGGATTATTTGAATCTTGTGTACACTATTGATAAGTATGCTTTTACTATATATTTAATAAGTAACTTAATACTTAAGTACTTTATTAAGTACTTAAGTATACTTAAAAAAGTTTTATCGTATTCTGCAGCGTGAAGCCTGTTTGTATATACTATTTTGTAGCTATATAGACTATTGCTAAGCTCATCTTCAATTCATCTATATTAAAGCATGATTGCAATTGGAAAATCTGATGCACCAGTGAAGTAATAAATGAAGGAACACCCATAGTAGTATGGGAGGTAACAGTCAGTTTTCCTATATAGTTCCTTTGCAGAGAATGAGAAGCTGGGAGACTGCCAGTCAGCTGTATAAATTTATTTTATAACTACCACATAAAAACATTGGTTTGTTAGCAATAAAAGATCAAATACAGTCTTTTTAACTAATAATAGTTACCGGGTCTGACCGGGAGAACAAGTAAAAATTCAAGTGATCAAAAAGTGGCTTCAAAGCAAACCCAGAGTTGAGGACCGGGCGGTTCAGATCCTTATCCTGGATACCTTTTTGCGGAGGTCACATTGGTATAATTGCTCTTTAATGAATGCTGTTTGGCTACAGCATCATGCTTTTAATTGAAATACACACCAGACTTTGAAGCACGCTATGGGAAGTGTTGTTAAGGGCATGAAAAAGAGAAGGTGGTGGGGTTGAACTAAGGTAGGATGTCTATGGTAAGGATGGGAGAAACAGGCATGAGAAAGTTAACTATCTGGGGCATTGTTCACCAATAGAACATGTCAGAGGACATGTGGCCATCCCTAAAGAATTGAAGAAGTTTAATCTTCAAGTTCGGAAAGGGATTTTCATGGTGAGAACATTAAAAAAAAAATGGAACGGTCTTACATTGGAAGTTGTGATGGCAGGTTCATTGGACAGTTTAAAAATATAAAGAAAAAAAGCTGGATGAGTTTCTAAAAATAAGTATAGGTTGCAGGTTACTGGTACTGATATATATAGAGTTGATCCGGGGATATTTCCAATTGCCACCTCCAGGAAGGAATTTTTTGCCCTTCATAAATCTGGTGGGGTTTTTTTTGTTTTGCCTTCCTCTGGAATTACAACTAGGCAGGAAATTAGGGTATTGCTGAGTAGGTCTTTATTAACCTCAATACAGGTATCCCACCGATCCCGCATCTCAATACTATACTAAGCTGGTGGGTGATATAATGTGGGATGTCTATAGTAAAGGGTGGGAGACATCAGCGTTACTGATTTTTACCTTAAAAACAGCCAGTATCCTACCTTTAAGATGAACTATGCAGCACTGATCAGCAAAAGGGGCGGGATACCTTTAAAATCTCCCATCATCCTCCAACCTACCGCCGGCAGACACATCCACAATGGTGTAAAGCGCAGCCTGGAGCGGAAGTTCTCCCTTCTCCCATCGCTCAAACTTCTTCCTCCAATAAGATTCAGCGATTCCCCCAGCCAATAGCAGGTCCGAGATGCGATATCCAATCGGAGTTCGCGCATGGAAACACGCCCACCTCTGCCTCTTCAGCGCTCGTCCACAGCGCGCGTCCACACAGTGCCCTGATTAAAGGCGCGTTCACTCCACTGAAACTGTGGAGCGCTGCACCTGTTAAAGGGGGAACGGCGGACCAGTGTGTTGAAGATAACCTAAGTAAATATTCTATTATCTCGTTGATTTATATATATATATAAATCTCTCTCTCTCTCTCTCTCTCTTCTCATCTCTCTCTCTATCTATTATGATCTATTTGTTTTTTTTTTTAAATAGTATTGCTGTGATTTTAAATATACATTATATTGGTAATAACACTGGTAATTGACGTATTGTGAATACATGAAATATCCATGTACATGTATCTAGTAATTGGATGTATGTATGTCATTGTCGTATCTACTTAAAGGGTTCTCCACTGGTTTTGTTAAGTTTTTTGAATCCATTGTCTAATTGAAGAACGGGAATTAGAATGAGGCTGTGCTACCCTCCTTCCGTTCTTCAATCAACCACAGGAGCCAGGAGAGAAGGTAAGAACTAACTACCACCCGCCCCGCAAGGGCTGCAGTCCCCCGGTTGCTGGTCTGACTGCCCCGAGACGGACTTGTCTTCTATGTCGCTGTGAGATCGTGCATGCGCGGCATCGAAGAACAAGGTCCTTCTGGACCACTGTCAACGGAATGTTGGAGATACCCGTTTAAACAGTTGCTTGGGGGTAACGTGGCCCCTACTGTTTGGCAAGTGCCATACCTAATGTTATAACTCTTGATGTTAAACGGTAGGCACTATGGTGACCCCCCATGCACCGTGGTTCAGGCCAGTGTGACTTCATGGCTCAATGCCTGCCGCCGATGGTACAGATAGCACAACACGCGACATAAAGAGGGATATCATGGCGGTAGTCAGATAGGTAGGCAGTGCACCGACAAAAAAAAAAAAAAAGCGAGTATAAACCGTCCCGAGTATAAACCGAGGTACCTATTTTTGCCTGAAAAAAGGAATAAAAGTGTTGACTCGAGTATAAACCGAGGTGTTCTGCAAACTTTCTAAACCACCCCACCCCTCCACTGTACAGACCTATTAGCCCACCCCTAAACCCCTTATACACAAGAATTCCTTACTGGATATGATGAGGGCAGATTCGGAAGGTACAGAGTCCTCGATCCTCTATGTACATCTGGGATGCATTCAGGAAAAAAGAAGCCTACCAGTTGGAGATTGGACCATTCGGTGAGGAGCGAGCAGACCGGAGACCAGGACCGGAGCAGTTACGGTAGAGGTGCAGGCAGGACCATTCGGTGAGGAGCGAGCAGACCGGAGACCAGGACCGGAGCAGTTACGGTAGAGGTGCAGGCAGGATCATTCGGTAAGGAGCGAGCAGACCGGAGACCAGGACCGGAGCAGTTACGGTAGAGGTGCAGTATGCTGATGACGTAAGTGATATGCGCGGGACGTGCGTAACTTACGTGCCCGTGCGTATCACTTACGTCATCAGCACTACTCCTGCACCTCTAACTGCTCCGGTCCTGGTCTCCGGTCTGCTCGCTCCTCACCGAATGGTCCTGCCTGCACCTCTACCGTAACTGCCCGGTCCTGGTCTCACAGTCTGCTCGCTCCTCACCGAATGGTCCAATCTCCAAATGGTAGGCTTCTTTTTTGTCCGTACAAAACTTAATCTGTGTGTGACCCGAGTATAAACCGAGGTCAGGTTTAAAAGGTATTTTTTAAACCTAAAAACCTCGGTTTATACTGGAGTATATACGGTATTTTTGCACTCTGGTCTTGTTTCTCAGAGAAAGTCGGGGGAATGTCAGTTTAACAACTGAATACCCTCTAGTGCCATCATATTTAACTTTGATTATTTATGAAACATAGTGTGCACTTCTGTAGCTTTATTTTTCTGTCGTAAAAAAAAAAAATAATTGTAAAGTTGCCATTTAAAAATGCATTTCCCATGTTCCAGCTTAATAGCAAACACTTATCCAACAATGGCCACTATTTTCATAAAAGTGTATGAGGTATAACATGTAAACAGATAATAAGGTAGGTAGTAACAGAAGGCAGTATATCAATCATATGGCAATATATTAATTAAAAGAACATTTATTGGTAAAATCAGTAGTAATAATTATTCATAAAAGAAACATAAATTCAAATATAAATCATGTAGCTGGTCAGCTACTGTACATAAACTGGGTAAAAATCTAACATTTGATTGGTTGCTGCAGCCAATAATAACTAAAAAGTCTTAAAAGAATTCATATGCAATAGATCTATATTACTAAAAGAAGGCTGAAGATATAGACGGATCACGGACCCCAAATCTTGCACACGTGGCGTCAATGCCGGTGCCTGGGGAATATGCATACAGCAGTGCACGCGTGGGGGGGGGGGGGTGCGCACCGCGGGGTCTGCTGGTTAGCAAAGAAGCTGGCTAATAACACATATATATATATATGTATATATAAAAAATAGAAACAAAATACTGTAAATTAATAATTTATTAGACAACACTGTATATATGTATCACAAAAATCAGCGTATCAAATAAAATATAAATGTTCAAATAAATCTAAAGAACTAGTTAAATATAGATTGAAGTAAGTTGGGGTTTGAGTGAATTGGTTGATTACAAGTTAAAATAATGAAAAAGATGTCCAATGCACCATACAGTATCATAGTATCTGTGCTATTAATGAATAATATGACAATACTATAAAAAAAAAGCAACAAATATTTAAGCTAGAAAAGGAAAGTTTAAGTATAAACTTTGAATTGGCTTGAAGGGCTGCATTTTGGAAGGGAATATGTGTGTTTGCTGCAGATTTTAAAACTCAATAATGGGAATGATGAGTTTGTAGTGAACGCTTGTTTGGGACAAAAAAAACTTTTGTGTGTTCCCAGCCCAAAGTGGTGCTAATTTTGATCCAATCAATTAGAAAGCTAACATCTGATTGGTTAGGGCAAAATTAGCACCATTTTCAATGATAAGAACTTTTATGAATCTCTCTCTTTTGATGATTGGTCAAATTTTTTTTTTTTACTTAAGTTACCCTTTAGGTATGGCTGCAACAGTAATGGAGGGGTAGGTCAGTAGGTGTATGTAACTGTGCCACATGGGGGTTAAAAAAACAAACCCTTTTTATTATTATTAATCAAAATTAATTTTTTGGACTTTAGTTACCCTTTAAGTATAGCTGCCACAGTAATGGATAAGTAAATCAGTAGGTGTGTGTACCTGGGTCTGGTTGAGGGGGTATGTCTTTTTTGTGTTTACAACCATAAAACTATTTTATTGAGGATAAATCTTAATTTGTTTTTTTTTACTTTAGTTACTCTTTAAGTATGGCTGCCACAGTAATGGATAAGTAGATTACTAGGTGTGTGTACCTGGGTCTGGTTGAGGGGGGTATGTCTTTTTTGTGTTTATAACCATAAAACTTTCTTTTATTGAGGACAAATCTAAATTAGTTTTTTTGACTTTACTTACCCTTTAAATATGGCTTCCATGGGAATGGAAAGGTAGGTCAGTAGGTGGGTGTACCTGAGTCTGTGTGGGGGGTTGGGGGTATCACCATTTGTATTTATGACCATGAAAAAAACTTTTGAAATATCCACACTTGAGGATTGTTACCATTATAGTCTATGGGAAAAAATGTCCGGAAATTCGCCAATAACGCTGTAACGCTTCCGCGGATTCCTTAGCTAGAAGATAACACACTTCTGCTATATGCCCCGCACGTCTATACCGAATTTCATGTCTCTAGCTCAAAAACTGTGGGAGGAGATACAGTCAAAAAAAGCGGAAGAAGAAAACGTAAGAAGAAGAAATAGAAAGAACAGTAATTTGGATTTTTCAAGCTAAATTAATAAGATGTAATTGAATTAATAGACAAATAATCCAAATAAGCTGTTTAACAAGCTTACACTTTTACCTGCCTACTTGCTTAGTATTAAAGGTATAAGACCTCCAATTAACCCCCTGGGTTGGGGGTGCTGTTAGCACATTCAAGCTGGGCCTATCTTTCTTCAGAACAACCTTATTTTCCTTCAGAATATACAATAATTGGGGCAGTATGAGCACTTTAACTAAATGTTATTGTAATTTGCTTAATTCTCGCCATACACTGTGTTCGTAGCTCCCAACATTTTCACAATGTTCCAACAACTGCCTGGCCTGATAATTTTGCAAATGGCATTTGGCCAGTAATGTTGATCGCAAACCAAGAACCAACCAGGAAACATAAACCACTTCAAAGAGTACTTCCACAGGCCCCTTATTTGTGTAAATGAACATTGTTAAAGGTCAACTATACTGTTAAAATGACTTTACCTCATTTATGTACACCTGATAACGCGATACACATAATGTAAAACATCTGGCACTTTATTTTCTCACACCATCTCAGCAACAGCAGCTTGCACAAGCATAAAACAGGTCAGGAGATCTGTGCCGTTGCAGAGATGGTGTGAAGTTCCAGTTGTTTTACATTATGTATATCTCGTTATCTGGTGTGCATACCACCTGTTTTCTTTTTTGGTGACAAGTGTTAACCTGGGCGACAGGTCTGGGGCATCCGCACCTGGACCATCCAAAAGGAAGGTTGAATTTTTTTTTTCTCATTATTTACATAACCACATAGATTGACACATAGCAACGGTTCCAGGGCATGGGTACATGGACCACCTATTTAATATCATGAGTGTCTGAGCACAATTTTTGAGAGCACTATTCTTATTGAATTCACTATGTGTAAGTAGCCATTACTTGTGTGTGTTGCTGCATGCCCTTAATCCTGTACTTGTTTAGCTCAGCCTAAAAGTTCGTACACATGTGCGGTTCCCGGCGCACGATGTGTACGAACGAACGGATGTTCGTTCTGAGATCCGCCAAGTCGATTGTTCAACGATCTCCGAACGAACGACCATTTCGGGCGATAATGCACCTACACACGGGCCGATTATAGAAACATTCGTTCGTACACATCGTGTACTTTTAGGCTGAGCAAAACAAGTAGGTGTGTCCTTTTTCCTTAAGATGCAGGTACACGGCTGAGTCCTGACCCGAGGAATTGGCTCTTCTGTGCTGGGCCATACGTTGATGCAGTTGCTGTTTGGTCTCCCCCACATACAAATCAGAGCATTCTTCACTGCACTGCACTGCGTATATGATATTACTTTTCTTGTGTTTAAGTATTGGGTCTTTCGGATGTACCAATTGCTGCCTTAGTGTGTTGTTTGGTTTAAAGCAGACAGGGATACGGTGTTTTTTGAAAATTCTTCTTAATCTCTCGGAGATCTGCCATATATGGGATGACCATGTTTTTTCCTTTCCTTCTACTTATTTTGCCAAAGGCCCAATCTTTATATCCACAAGTTTTAAGGGCTCCTCTGAGATGTTTTATTTCTTTAGCCTTCACCTCTGTGCCAGTGGGGATGTTCTCTACTCTGTGTTGCAGGGTTCTGATGACACCCAGCTTGCAATCTAAAGGGTGGTAGAAAGCCAAACATCAAATACTGATATGTGTGGGTTGTTTTCTGTTAAACTCTACTTCCAGTTTACCATTCTCCCTGACTTTTACCAATCAGTCCAAGAAAGTCAGTGTGTTATTTTGTACCTCTTCCCTTGTAAATTTGATGTTCTGGTCTACAGCATTGATGTGTTTTGTGAAGGCTTGTACTTCCTTCTGGTGGATTTTAACCCAGGTGTCATCCATCTGGTATCTGAACCAGTGGCTGGGTGCTATGCCCTTAAATGTATTAAGCGCCTGTTTTTCCACTTCTTCCATGTAAAGGTTGGCCACAAACTGGAGATCCCATAGGACATCCATGTTTTTGCTTATAGAACATATCCCTGTATTTGAAATAGGTGGTATTCAGGCAGAATTCCAGTAGGGAACACACCTGTTCTGGGTTAAGATCAGTTCTGCTGGTAAGAGTGCTATCTTGGCCTAGCCATTTTCTCAACATGTCAACAGCCTCCTTGGTGGGTATACAGGTGAAGAGAGATGTCACATCATAGGACAATATAGTTTCTTCTGCACCGAGTACTATATCTTCAATCTTGTTGGTGAAATCCTGGGAGTTCTAGATGTGATGCTTTGAACTTCCCACCAATGGCCACCTTCCCACCTAGGATGTTGGCTAGGTATTTTGCCACCTTGTATGTTACAGAGTTGATGCTGCTGACTATAGGTCTTAGTGGTGCCCCATCCTTATGTATCTTTGGGAGTCCATATATGCGTGGATGTGCCTCACCAGGGTAGAGGCGATGATACATTGTTCGATCAATGGCTTTATCCTTTTGAAGCTGTTGTAGTACGCCTATGACATTTTCTTGTAATGGCTGGTGGGTTCCCTTGTTAAAGCCTCATGTGTGTTGTTATCAGGAGTGTGGTTACCTTAGCATGGTAGTCTGAGGTGTTGAGTACCACTGTGCATCTTTCCTTGTCTGCCGACAGAATGGTGATACTGGAATCTTTTTTGAGGGATATTAAGGCAGATACAACAGATATACCATGACCTGGATGAATAAGAAACCTTTACAAGTATAAACAAAGTGATTTTAGTATACATTACTGTGATAATGTCAATGAAAACCCTTCCAACCATATTAAGGTAACCCCAGTCTGGAAGGTCCTCACTTTACCTTTTTTACTTAAATTACTTTTAGCAAACTTTTGCTAAAGCAGCCGAAAATTTCTTAGGATAAACATCAATGGATGTTACACAATTTAGGAGGTGGGGGGTATATAATATTACATATAGGAAATTTGTATTAGTATGTGTGGTATTTCTTACTATTACCATTTAAATGACCATAAATAAAGGCATATAAAGTATATTACACACTTATGTTAGGTATATGACAAAATATAAAACGTTTTTAAATGTACTTACAGCTAAAAGCCCTATTTTAATATGGAATAGTCAAAATGGAAGGTTTAGCCACACCTCTGCATGTGTTTTAAAGTATAACTCACCCTCATAATAAATTTTTTTAGAAAGAATGGACTCTTTAAAATATGTTGATATATCCTACTTTGTCCTCTGAATTCATTACGGTATGCCTGCCATGCAGTTGGATGCCTATGGAAACTGAGCTATTTAGTGACCTGGTACTGAGCTTGAGCATGCTCAGAAGTGGCAGCTAAGGGATTAGCATTCAGTCACTGGCTGTGATGTCAACTGACAGTTGCTAACTGGAGAAACCAGAAAGCAGAAACAGGACATTACAGTTTAGGGTTTCAGGGGGGTGATTTACCTGTATATAACTCTCCATTTGAGGACTTGCTGGACTTTCTCTCTAAAGAGAAAGGAAGTGTAACAAACTTCCTATATTATACCCAATAATGTGCAGTTTGTAAAACATGTGACAGTCTTAGCTAATCAGACACACACTGAAGCTGCACTCACAGTCGCTCCTGTCTCCATAGGCAAAACAAAGACTTTCTGTAGGTGGAGAGCCCAGCTAATGTTTGCTAGACAGGAAATTATGTCTTTATATGATAGAGAACATAAAGGAAAAACTTTGCATGTTTCTGCACATTTCTCTGAGAATACCGGGAGTGAGATTTTCATTTCTTGGATGAGGGTGTAAAGAACCTTCTGTTTTAAAATGGCTCTATTTCATTTTATGCTCTGTGGTTTTTTTCCTCCTTTTGGCCCATCTCACCTTAAAGGACAACTATACTGTAAAAATTAACTTTTTAAAAATGAAAAGCACCTGGGGCAAGGAGATAGGATTGATTATTTCCGCCTCCCAATATTGTTTTGTTGAGGAGCTACAGCACATACAGTTTTCATCTGCCAGGTTATGGCCCTGGGCCATTCTATATTAAAGTTAGTGATATTAGTAGTGAAGCATACAGGAAGACTGGCAGAAGCAGTTTTCTCCATCCTGCTGCTCCTCATAGAAATGATATTGGGAGGTAAAAAGGACCAATCCTACCTCCCTGCCTCACGTACTTTTTAAAAAACTTCATATGCACTATAGTTTCCCTTTAAGCTATATAGCTGATGGGTATCTTGTGCTCCCAAGTCCTGTCCCATTGAAGCCAAGAGCCTGTTTCCTGCACTGATGAAATCCAACAAGATTAAAACAGGATAGTCTGGGTTCTATATAGGACCTCAGATTTTTCAATAGGGAACCCTCTTTAACAGACTCCCTTTTGACAACTGGTTAATGGGGTAGGCGAATATTAGAACATAGATTGTAACTTTCTATCATAGGAACATCCAATAGATCCTCTCTTTATTTATGTACTACTGGATAGAAGTATAAGGGGGAAGATCCAAGCTCTGCAAAGAAGTTGTATTTCACAGTGGTGTTTGGACTGAACTATAACACTCTATACAATGTTATTATAAATATATCAAGAAAACACAAAACCCTGGAGTTAAATATCTTCCTGCATAAATTCAACAGAACAAATGGATAAAGAAAACAGAATAAAGTACAACAAATATAAGATGGATAATGTCTGCCTTATCTAGATGTTAGGTTGCACTTTATGTTTATTTAACACATGTATTTCTAAAGCACTTTGAATACTTAAAGGGGAACTGACTTTAGGTAAATTGACAGGAATTGCTTTTCTGGGTATTTTTGCAATTTACATTACCGTATATATTCGAGTATAAACCGAGGTTTTTAGGTTTAAAAAATACCTTTTAAACCTGACCTCGGTTTATACTTGGGTCACACACAGATTAAGTTTTGTACGGACAAAAAAGAAGCCTACCAGTTGGAGATTGGACCATTCGGTGAGGAGCGAGCAGACCGGAGACCAGGACCGGAGCAGTACGGTAGAGGTGCAGGCAGGACCATTCGGTGGGAGGCAGAACGGGAGACCAGGACCGGAGCAGTTAGAGGTGCAGGCAGTATGCTGATGACGTAAGTGATACGGGGGCACGTAAGTTACGACGTCCGAGCATATCACTTACGTCATCAGCCTACTGCCTGCACCTCTACCGTAACGCCCGGTCCTGGTCTCCGTCTGCTCGCTATCCACATGGTCCTGCCTGCACCTCTACCGTAACTGCTCGGTCCTGGTCTCCGTCTGCTTGCTCCTCACCGAATTTATTTCGGTGAGGAGCTCTTGGTAACCCTGTATTTTTACCATGTTGCCATCACATATGATTTATGTCCTAATATGCTTAATTATTAGTACAATTTTTCTTTACTATGTTATTCTAGCTCTATATTTGTGTTGATAGTAATATAGTACAATATACTGGTATATTATTTTATACTAGGCTTAGGGACCTTTGTTATTGGCGTGTATATTTACATTTGAGGTGAGGGGTTGTGTTTTTAACTGTGTGTTTTTTCCTGTTTGTTGGAGTGGGATGGGATACTTTTGGTCTAGCAGAGACCCTCCACATGTTAAATTAAGTTTTAATGCCATCACTTTCCAAGTGTCTTTATTAGTGAGTGTTGCCTGTATTAAACATGCCTGTGCTTCTTGAGTGTTCAAGACCGCTAGGTATATTGATCCCTCCGAAGGTAGCTTCGAAAAACCATCTATGGACCCACCTTTTTTTTTTGTCAATGGGAAGATGCGCTCCTTGCATAGCAATTCTTCTCATTGATCAGCCAGCCCTGCCATAGTCCCAGACTGCAATTAAAAGAAGTGGCCCCAGTACGGAACCCTGAGGCACTCCACTTAGAACTTAAGCCCACATATATGTAGCTCCACTGACCACCACACTCTGTTTGCAATCCAATAACCAATTCTCTATCCATTTACAAATGTTTTTTTCTAGGCCAACAGTCCTCAGTTTATACATCAGTCGCCTATGTGGCACAGTATTGAAAGCTTTTATACTACATCTACTGCTATGCCAGAATCTAAATTCTTACTCACTTTTTCATAAAATACAAGTAAATTTGTCTGGCACAATCTATTTTTCATAAATCCATGCTGACTACTACTAAGATCAGTTCTGGAGACAAATTCAAGGATATGATCCCATAACAAAGTTTCCAGCACCTTCCCTACCACTGATGTTAGGCTTATAGGTCTATAGTTACCAGGTTGAATATTACATTGGCTTTTTTCCAATCCAGTGGCACATCATCAGACAAAAGTGAATCTGAAATACCTCAACTTGCTGTGGTAAATACTAATAAGTATGAACCTAGCATGTTAATCTGGATCCTGTATAGGGTCTCAGGTTGCCCAATGGTGCTGTTTAGATTAAACTTCCTGGGTCTGTTCTCAGATCTGCAGGTTTATTCCACGGTAGACTCCATGGCAGGTAGGTGGAATATGAAAGTAAGGGAAAGTTTGCTAAGGATTATGATTCCTACTGCCTATGACCCTTATAATCCGTCCCTAATCAAATAGTGTAATAGCTATGGATGTAAGAGAAGGGTAGATGGATCACATGCATATTCAAACCCTTGGGTAGGAATTGCTAAAGCATGACCATAGGCTTTTAATGTCCCAAGTTGAGAAAATGCCTTTATTCCAGGATATATGAAAATGGTTTTTCAAATGTATGAAAACTAAATTTTCAAGCATTTTGTGCAGCCAGGGAATGCTTTTTAAACATGTGAAAAGTTAAACACATATGCTCTATATCTTTAGGCTGTATTGCATCTATATATATTCATTAACCAATGAACATTAAAGAAGAAACTTACAGCTAAAACAATGATGGGAGTTGTAGTTTTCAAACATGTGAAAGGTCACAAGTTCAACACCCCTGCTCTATACCATTAGGCTGTATTATATCTTGACACATGCATTGGCTACAGGACATTAAGAAAAAACTTACTACAAACAGAGTATGCTGGGACTTGTAGTTTTCAAACATGTGAAAGGTCACAAGTTCAACGCTCTACACCATTAGGCTGTATTACATCTAGACACATGCCCTTAGCTACAGGCAATAAATGAGATACTTTGCATGTCCCCACCCATTTCTCTGGGAGTGAGAATGATGTGTTTATATGTTAGATTATTAGGGCAATGCTATTATAATAACATGAGGCTGTGAGGTACCTTCTGTTATAAGAAGGCTCTATTTTATTTTATACTCTGTGGGGAGCTTTTAGCTCATTTAACCCATAAATCTCCCTTACCTCTATAGCCAATCCTAACCCTATAGTGACTGTAAATGTGGAACTTGCCGTGGTAAATACTTAATAAAAAATAAACCTAGCATGTTAGTCTGGATCCTGTTTATGGTCTCAGGCTGTCTAATGGTGCTGTTTAGCATGAACTGCACATTGCGGCAGGATTGCCTTGGTCTGTTCTCAAACCTGCCGGTTTATTATACATAGACCCTCTAAATTCTTGCTGGCAGGCAGGTGGAAAAGGTAAGGGAGGGTTATGTGTGTGTGTTTGTTCATGTTATGTGGTGGAATTTCCAGGGTCCTTTTTAGGATCTTTAGGCTTATCCTATCCTATCCAATATTTGCTTTAGTGTCCTGGCTCTAAAATGTATATAGGCAAAACCATGGGTCCATTTAAAAAGCGATTTCAGAAGGATAGTGACATAAAGATAGCCTATGAAAAAGTCTAAAATTTCACCTGTGGCAGCATACTTTCTTGGATGTAAACATCTGGTTTGTGACCTTAAAGGGATGGTCATTGACCATATTCTTGTTCCAAAGAGGGGTGGTAATAGAGATAATGCTTTATTAAGGAAGAAGTCATTTTTTGATACATTAATTGGACTCATTACAGCCTAAGGGGCTGAATAATTAAATGTTACCTTACATAATGGGAGATGGTTACGTCAGACTTTTACTTTTACTCTATTTGCTCCTGTGTCATCACGATTTGTGTTAATATGTTTTTTAGCTAAGTTTTAGACCACTTAGCCCTATTTAATACTGCTGCTGTTAATATATACATATATGTTTTTTAATATTATACACCATATCACATATATTGCTTATCACCTATATTTTATTATCAGTATTTAATATGCATATATTTAATTAAATTTTATATATTAATGAGTATATTTATTTGTTTATTGCAAAGAATATTACAGATATTTTTACATCCTGCTTAGCACTTTTACTATATGCACTTTGGTCACTTTATAGCACTTTATGATATGATCTGACAACTTGATATGCACTTTGTATTACAATGTATTGATTGTTTCTGTACACTAGAGGTCTCCCTCTCAATATTTGATTCATTTGATTGTCCAAGCTCCACACTCTATATAAATAAGCTCTTTGCACTTTTTTGTCTGAGGAAGGTATCGTTCAGACACCGAAACATCACGTGTTAATAAACACAGTTTTTTGCCTCAAGACTGGTGTGCACTTCGTGTTGGTATCACTGGAAGCATGACCCAGAGCTTTTAATAATAAAAAAAACTAATAATAAAAATGTTGCTGTTTAGGTTCAACTGCATATTTTGGCAGGATTGACATAGCAAAACATACACACATAATTTCCACTGTGCGCCAACGAGCACACTTTTGCTAGTATATATAATATATTATATATATATATATATATATATATATATATATAAAAACACAGGAAGCAGCATCTCTTATCAAAAGTTTTTTTTCCAAAATTCCAATACATTCATTGCACAAAGAAATGGAAATGGTCAAAACGTGACTTGAAGCAATTGACAGAAATGGAGAAACTACTAGCCATGGGGCTGGGGTTTTGCCCCACATCTACAAAGTGAGGCCAGCAGTGGGGAAAATTTTAGTTTTGGGGGTGGACATGCCCTTTAAGAAAGCATGGGCAGTTATTAAAAAGTACTTGTCCTGTTCAACCCCTCCCACACACACACCATGTCCTATAAAAGAAATAAAACTATAGAATCAAGTATTACCAAATCCCAATAAGAAGACAAGGAAAAGTCCGTAGTAGGTACCATGTGGTTGACGAAGGACTATTGCCCCTCAATAATTAGGGGGATACTTTCACCATTCCCCAAACTGGGGAAAATATTAAAGCAGAAAGTCAAATCTGACACAATGTTTGCAATTTATAAGATTGTCTGCCCTTGAGGTCTACGCACTAATCAAAGTGCGTATTACGAAACACAAATCCTCTGTTAATACAAAACAAGTGCATTTACCCCTTCCCAAACATTATATAGAGAAGGGACATTTAGCTAATGAAATGAAGTTCATGGTCTTAGAATCCATACTTTTGAACTATGCGGGGGACAAAGACCACAAATTAAAATGTAGAAAGGTGAACCAAACAAACATCTCTAACAAACACCTCATAAAATTTATAAAAGAGCTAAATTTATTAGATGTATGGAGACTTATTAATCCGAAGGGTAGAGAATATACATTCTACTCAGCTCCACATAGAATATTCACAACGATTGATTATATATTTATCACCCCTCAACTGGTCTCTCAAATTCAAAAACCAATGATCTCCGAGATATCATGGTCTGACCATGCCAATGTATCTGTTAAAATAACAGACATAATGAAAGTGAGACCACCGTTGAAATGGAGACTAAATGAATCTCTGTTGGCACTCAGCGATAGAGAGAGGCTGACCAAAGAGCTAGAGAAGTGTTTTACTCTAAATTGCATGGAGGAGATACCAAAATCGACAGTGTGGGCTGCGCATGAGGCTGTCTTAAGAGGGAGACTAATACAGCTGGCCTCTCAAGAAAAAAAGAACAGGAATAAAGCAATTCAAGAAGGACTAGTTAAGAGTACATAATCTAGAAATCAGCCTTGCCAAGACTCACTCAGAGGATACGCTTCAACAATTAGACGCAGCAAAGCAAAACCATAGCCTGATTCTCTCGGAAAGAGCAGAAAAAGCTCTAAGACTAAGTTATCACAAATGCAATAAGCCTGACACAATGCTTGCCAGAAAACTAAACAACAGACTCACACAAAACAAGTTCCACCCCTCAGAAACTCAGACGGTTCACTAGAGTATGACCCTCAAAAAAATCACATCTATGTTTGCCACCTATTATCAAAAATGATACGACGGCCAAACGACTGACAAAGACCAGGCAACTACTCACAAAATAAATGCTTTTTTAGCTACTATAGACTTGCCAACAATTCCCCAAGACAAAATCGACACCCTACAATCCCCATTCACACATATGGAGCTAACATCTGCTTTATCAGAATTTAAGAATAGAAAGTCTCCCGGCCCAGACGGCTTCGCCATACTTTACTATAAAACTTTCCTCACACAAATTTCCCCTCATATACTTGCAGACTTCAACAAAATCCTAGAGCGCAAGGAAAACTCGATGCAAACATAACTGTAATACCAAAAACAGACAGAGACACTACACAACCCACAAACTACAGGCCTATTTCCTTGATTAATAACAATGTCAAATTATTTGCCAAAATGCACGCGAATAGACTGAAAAACCTCCCCCCAGATCTAGTACACCACGACTAAACAGGGTTTATACCAGGCAGGCAAACAACTGATAATGTTAGAAAACTCCTATCTCTCATTCAGCTAGCAGACACCAGAAAAGACCCCATGATATTCCTATCACTTGATGTGGAGAAGGCTTTTGATAGGGTCGACTGGACATATTTACAAGGGGACTTACACAAGTTTGCCTTCCCATCAAAATTTTGATGCAATCTAGAACCGTTGGAGAAAATACGCACAAAAACTGATAATGTATATATGCGCAGCAGCTAGGGACTTATTGGCCAAATATTGGAAGGAACCGAGCCCAACAAAAACTGAACTTATCAATAGAACCTGGTGGATCCATAATAACGAACATTTAGCATACTCCCTTAAAGGGTAACTGTGGTCTCAAATTCTTCCAAACTTGTAATAATTATATAAAAAGCCTTCCATCGTACCTTCAAAAGAAAACCTAAATCACATCTCTAGATAAAATTTGTGAGAAGTAATTCCTGCAAAGGTTCAGCAATATTACTTCCTGGTTGAACATTTCCTGTTTTTAGCCATGTGACCAGCTTGTAGTCATGTGACCAGCCTGTCTGCATTAATAGGCTCCTCTTCTCAACTGTCAATTTTTTCCTCAGGTACTTCCTGATTTTCCCAGCAATAAGTCTTAACTGAGCATGCTTCTCCCCCAGGGAAAAAGGGCCAGCAGAGGTCAGGTGATGTCACTCAACCTACTGGAAGCAGGAAGTTTGAACATTCATCCCAATGTAATTTCTCACAGGCTCCAGCCAGAGATGTGATTGTTGGTTCAGTGTAAAGGATATACTGCAGGCTTTCATTTAAACCTAACTTGTTTTAAGACCACAGTTGCCCTTTAATAATTCTCTAACTAAATGGTCCAAAATTTGGGATATATGGATTCTGAAAATGGAAACTAAGGCAAACGACCCTGCCTAAAGCTCGTATGAAGGGTAACTATGAAGTTGTAGAACCAAATAATCTCTCAATGTGGTGGCGCCTCCGGCTGCTCCAGGACCAAGATTCAAAGGTGAGTGACCATCTCTTTAATGCTCATATTGAATTGTTTTGCTACTTTATGTTCTACAATGGATATATAATTTGTAACTATGCTGCTAAGTACTTCAAAAGAAAAGACAATGTTGAAGCGATTGACCTACCACTAAAGTTTCTGCTGTGAATTTATCTTGTTGGAAAAAAGAGACTAAAACGGTCATATAATATGATAGATGTATTTTGTTATGTTGTAAACAAAATTTCAAAAAATTTCGAATAAAAATTTAATGAAAAAAAAGAAAGGTGTGGTGGATTAAAACAATGATGTAAAATGGCCACTGAGGCTAAGCAATTGATGTAATTTCCTGTCTATAACCTAATAAACTATGGGGGCCATTTTTGGTCAAATGTTTGATTTGTTCTCACAAGCCTAATGAAGTGTTATTTTACAGCTAATATACATCCCACCACAGTAGAGTTTCTAGATGTAAAGATCTTTTGTGTAGGGCAGAGATATGGAGCAACACTCATTGAAAACCCATTGACAAAAACACCCTGCTTCACAGGACCTACCTACCTGAATCCCACAAAGAAGGGGATATTGTTTTCCCAACTATTAAGGGTAAATCATAACATTGTGGATGAAACCTTATGAGAGATACAAATAAAAGAAATGATAGAAAGGTTTCTGTTGAGGGGGTATGAGAAAAGGAACATCAATGAGGCACTACAGAGGGTGAGGCAGCAGGGTGGTAAATATGTTGGTCTCTACAGACACATGGCCTCAGAAGTCACAGTCCACTACGAGATGTGGATGCTTTAAATGCCCTAATTGTATTACCTGCCAGAGTATGTTACCTGGGGATAAATTCTCGCACCCACAAATGGGAAAATGAATTTTTATTCGAAAACGTCTGACATTTACGAGTAAATGTGTCATATATTTCATAGCCTGCCCATGCAGTTTGTTCTATGTTGGAATGACCCCTACGAGCTTCCGTAAACGGATGGCAAATCATGTCATCCATCCGTAGTGCTATTGAGGGAAAAAGATGTGACATGACCAACAAGCATGGAGACATATCTGCCGCCCGACATTTTAAAGCACTTAACCACACACTAGCCTCCTTGAGATGTATGGTGATTGATGGCTTGGGGGAGGACCAGATGAAGGGGACAAGGAGATAGCCCTCCTGAGACTTGGGGCGAAATAGATCCATAAATTGGAGACATTATCCCCCAAGGGGTTGAATGAACAGTGGGCGCTGCAATGTTTCCTTTAAGGGTTGGTGGTCCCTAATCCCCATAGGGGTGAGAAAATGGGGCCCTAAAAACATGGGGGATTGGAGGACCTATATAGTGATTCTGGGTATTCCGGAGGTGAGCATTACCTCGTATAACGAGGCTCAGTTAGGAGCACTATAAATATGGATTGTGCCATAAGAATTGTATAGAAAACGTGTTCCATTGTGGGAAGCCCTTTATCTGGAGGGTTCAATTGGTATGTGTACAGCTGTCTAGCAACAGTGACGCTTAGGCCAAGAGGTGCGGCAATGTTGGGACACTCCCCATTGATGTGTGACATAGGCAGGGTGGATCCACCTCGATACTACAATGGATCTATGAAGATATGCTAGGCTATTGCAAATGAAGGGAGAGAGAGAGAGAGAGAGAGAGAGAGAGAGAGAGAGAGAGAGAGAGAAAACGTCTTAAAATAGGTTGGGCAATGTTGTTATCGTTGATGAGGGCATTTAACTTTGCATTGCAGGTTCTTATCACCAGCGGTGAAGTGTGGCGGAGAATGTAAGACATTTACCGGCACATCTAAAGACCGGTAATTTTTACTGACACCGACCTCAAACAGATGGTGAAATACTGACCGGGTAGTAACCTTTACGCCCTATTGACCTATGAAGAAGTGTCCCTAAAACTGAGACTTTGTATCGAATAGTTCTGGGCTAACCAGTAAGGCTAATAGGAAGTAGGAATTAGTCCTGCACTTGTCTGATTCTGTTATATTTCCTCCTTAAAGGAGAACTGTGGCCCCATTTTTTATAATAAAACAAAGTATCCCCTGTATAACATAACCCCCTGAAATGTTGTCTGGCTGTCTTTGTAACTTATGAAACGGATTCCAACTCTTCAAAACTGAAAAATAAAGATCTTATTCGGGCGCCGCCATCTTGTCTATGCATAGTTCCAAATTTGAAAGAAAACTACAATCACGGCATTCAACGCGACCATGTCAGTGACATCATCAAGAATTCCCTATTGGCCGCTCTGAAGAAAAGGGGCGGACGAAGAGGCGCGCCTTCTAGTGAACTGGCGCGGCTACTAAAGGAGGGGCGTGCGCTTTCTTGTGCTTGCGTACCTGCATCATTTGGGCAGAGTTCTGTACTGCTGTCGCTTGCCGATTTTGTCCAGTATCTGCACAGTAGCGGAAGAAAATTAATCTGTAAATAGTCAAGAATAAATGGTGTGTGTGCATGTGTGTGAATTGTCATGTGTGATTAGTGTTTGGTGTGTGTGAATTGTCATGTGTGCATGCCTGATTAGTGTATGGTGTGTGTGTGTGTGTGTGTGTGTGTGTGAATTGTCATGTGTGCATGTCTGATTATTGTATGGCGTGTGTGCGAATTGTCATGTGTGCATGTCTGATTACTGTATGGTGTGTGTGTGTGTGTGTGTGTGTGAATTGTCATGTGTGCATGTCTGATTAGTGTATGGCATGTGTGAATTGTCATGTGTGCATGTCTGATTAGTGTATGGTGTGTGTGTGAATTGTCATGTGTGCATGTCTGATTAGTGTATGGTGTGTGTGTGAATTTTCATGTGTGCATATCTGATGTATCAGTGTATGGTGATTGTCAGAATGATGTTTTGAATTGTCATGTGTGCATGTCTGATTAGTGTATGGTGATTGTCAGAATGATATTTTGAATTGTCATGTGTGCATGTCTGATTAGTGTATGGCGTGTGTGAATTGTCATGTGTGCATGTCTGATTAGTGTATGGTGTGTGTCAGAATGGTGTTTTATGCTGAGTAAATGTGATTTTATATAAGCATGCGTGTGTTTCTAATCAAGGATACAAGGGTTTGCAGGAATCTATGGACTGCAAACCCCCTTTGTCCTAGGGAATAGGACAGCCACCTAGCAACAGCTATTGGGCTTGGCGGCTGCCTCCCGAATCCGCCGCTGGGAAAAAGTTTTCGCGGGCGCGCGCGCCCGCTCCCAGCCTACCGCGCATGCGCGATCTCGCGAGGTCCGAGATCTCGCGAGAGTCAGATTTTTTCACGGGAAGCAAGTGGCTGTCCTTACTTAATTAGTAGTAGTGGACTTATTTATTTATTAAATAATTAACTTTTTTTTTTTGTTTTTTTTTGTATGGTATTATTAAGTTAGAAAAGGAGCAGTCAGTATGAGTTTCAATGCTTTACTCAACTTGATAACATGTTATAACAATTGTGGGTGTCTTCTAAATGCAATATGGCATAAGACTAATTATCGATAGTGCAGGGAGTTTGCTGCATAACGTTTATAACAGAACAGTCCGGGGAAGTAACGTGGAGGAACCAGCTGAAGGGCTGAGGAAGATCCTGACAGACGTGTGACCTATTTCCTGTTAGTCTTCTGTGCCATCTGGCTCTGCTGCCTCTGGAACCTTGGACGAGCTAAGGGTACAGAAAAAGGAAATTGTATTGTGCTTGTCTTGTGCGTTAGGTTTCGAACAATCAACAACAACAGTAACAAGAATAGCAGTATGTTGTTTCCCTTAAGTATCTGTGGCAAGTTTCTTATCGTTAATTTTATGGATTCGCACTAAATCACAACAGGATCCCTGGGGGGAGGGTTGGGCCTGTTGCTAGGTGGCTGTCCTATTCCCTAGGACAAAGGGGGTTTGCAGTCCATAGATTCCTGCAAACCCTTGTTTGTCCCACGGGAGGCAGCCACCTAGCAACAGCTATTGGGCAGAGTAGCACACACCTGGTTGTTGCCCTTGCGAAGTTTAGACGTTCCAGCTCTGTGGGACGCCAGTAGTGACGGACAAATGTCCTGTCTGACGACCATCTAGCTGCTCTTAGGATAGACTGTAGTGGTAATCCCTTGGAGGCTGCTTTCGTGGAAGCTGCGCTTCTAATGGAGTGAGGGCGGAATACTGAGGTGTCGATTCCTGCGCTCTCCATTGCTGAAAGTATCCATCCCCTGACCGTCTTGGAACAGGCTGGTCTAAAGGGAACTCTGGATGTGATGAAGAGCTGGGAGATGTCTCCTCTGTTTGCACCTGATACATGTAGGTAGTGTTTTAGGTGGGACACTATACACAATGAAGGTTCCTCACTGTTTTCTGGTAAGTCAAGTTCTATTAATTCTTGGCAAATGTGGGAGGTTTTGGTTCTCCCTTTGAGAATTATGTGGGCTCCCCCTGGGGTGAAGGACATCCATGGCTCCTGGATGTGGATTAAGGTTAGTTCTGCTGATCTTGCAGCGAAGGCTAAGGCCATAAGGCATGCCAATTTTACGCCAAGAGGGCGGAGGGAAAGGGATGGTAGTTCCCAGTTAGCCAGGTAACTAAGGAGCTTGTCAATATCCCATGTGGATGTGTATCTGGGGGTAGGTGGTCTGGACATGGAGGCTCCTCTTAGTAATCTTAGGTATATGGAGTTTGATGTTAAGTCTGGAATTACTATTTTCAACGCTGAGCCATAAGATCTAAGCGTTGTGGAGGCCAGGCCAGAATGGAACTTGTGGGAAAGAAACTCCAATGCACCCCATAATGGTTTAGGTTGTTCGAACTGGGCCTCCCTAGCAGTGAACCAGTCAAGGAATTCGGCTATCAGGAGTTTATCCCTATGGAAAAAGTTTTGGGGGTGTTAGTAGATAAACCCAGATAGCTGTTAGCAAAACAATGTCAGGCAGCAATGGCTACAAGCTAGCACGATATTGTCGTGTATAAAGAGGGGAATAGATTCAATAGAGCTAAATATTATTCTCCCTTTCTTTCAAGGGCACTGGTAAGGCTCATTTGGAATATGCGGTGCAGTTTTTTTGGAATCCCATGTTACCAAGAGGACAACAGTTAGAGAAGGCAACTAAAATACTAAATGGAATGGAGGGGCTTTTGACTACGTAAGCAGATTAGACAAGTAGGGGTTGTTTTATGGAGAAGCTACATTTGATTTGATACTTTATAACAACAAATTATTAATGGGGCCGTACAATGAAAACTTCTGTCGGGCATGTGCACAAATAGGGTCAGATTAAGGACTCGTGGACTCTTTAAAGGGCATCTATAGTGGGAAATATTTTGTTATCTGTATCTGTGTCTATAATTCCCCAACCCCCCAGAGTACTTTATTTTTTCAGATAATTATGCTAGCTAGTGTGCCCCTTTTTTCGCATTTGATAATATCGCTTTACAATGAGCACCTGCTAACCACTGCTTATAAAAGATTAGCGTTGCAATACACCACTCCTGTATGTGCCTTCCGCCTCCACCCTATTATCCTCTATCCACTACCAGTTACCTATTGCTACTTACGAGAGTAGCTGTGTAGCTTACACCAAGCCTCTCTACAGCAGTCTCCCACAAAGACTCATCCTGCTCAAAAATGCTTGAAAACAATGGGTTAAAAAACAGAAGTAAAGGGTAAGGAGAAAGTCCCCCCTCTCCGCAAGCTTTCCACCAATTTATGGCCGTCCATAAGGGAGAATCGGCTGAAGTAGTGAAAGGAAGGCTCGGTCTCTCCCAAATTCCCCCCCCCCCCTACACACACCACTTATGTAGCCACCATCTTAAGAACAACTGGCAAAACTTCCTCTCTACAGGCGTACATTACCGAGGTTTTTTTTTTTTTTTTTGGTTTACAAAGGAAGAGTGATGTGTCATGTGTAGGGGTTAATGCGCATATAAAAGGGCGTAATTTACAGCCCGGAACTACTTAAATGGGGGAAGGTGAAGGAATGACCAGAAAGCGGAGCGGGAGTGGGGCCGCTCTGCAGAATCGACAGTCGTGCAAACAAAGAGCCACAGTAGCAGTAGTAGTAGGTTATAAAATAACTTTTTTAATGTCTGGTTGGAGCGATGTTACATTCACTATAGATCCCTTTAAGATTTGGAAGAAAAGACGTTTCATCTTCAGGTTAGGAAAGGATTTTTGCAGTGAGAACGGTTAAACTTTGGAATTGTCATTGGCCTACATGAAGTTCGAAAACAAAAAAAATAGTGAGAATAGTGGATTAAGACATATTTACTATAGTTATGGTTGATCCAGGGATCCTTTCCGATTGCCGTTTGGAGTCAGGAGAATTCCCCCCCCCCCTTTCTTAGCGTTTTTTTTTTGTGCCTTACTCTTTATCAACTGTTAGGTAGGGTAAAAGGAAGGTGAAAAAGTGTGGACTTAATGGACATTTGTCTTTATTCCACTTAAATACTTATGTACTTTAGTACAGAGGGCCCAACACGGTCAAAGGGAAATTTTACCTGTCAGAAACAACCAGTTCCAATGTCGACGATGAAACGTTTTTCATCAGTACGGTTGATTCACCCGACAAGAAATTAGCGATCTATGGCACAATCCCGCCAGTACGGGAGCGGGAAAAAAAACCTGAGAACAATCTGATTTAAGGACACTGGCCACCCACCCTTTTTTTACCATGTGCTTTGTGTCCCAATTAGTTCAATGGAAACAAAATCATCAGTGTTTTCAATATGTTCTTTTCGGAAAAATGAAATCTAACAGGACTACATTTTAGACCAATGGGCTCATTTCAGTGATAAGGTTTTTTTTAAATGCAAAGTAACATCAAAATCTGTTTGCCCAAATAAAAAGACATCTTATATGTACATGAAATAGGTTATAAATAATTTATTTAGGTGCAGGGTGGAAATCCGTCCTTTAGGACAGATACATTAGCAGAGGAGCAGGGTGTATTCCGGGAACTGTAGGCTGTATAAGAACCAAACCCCGGTGCGGGACAGGCTGTGAGGATGGTGAAGAAGCGGCGGAATGCAGGGAGCGGTGGGTGGAGTGTGGAGGAACACGTGATGCTCGAGGCAAGAAAGGAAGACGAGAAGCTATGGGAGAGTGGAAGTCCCTTCTGTATGGCCGTAAACCCGGGCGGACTTGGGGCCCTTTTGGGTCCTTATTTTTTTGGGTTTGCCATTGATTAAGTTTATACACTGAGAGCACCACTGCAAAGGGGTTGCACAAAATGTTTAGTCCAGTAGTAGTGCAAGGTAGGAGACCCTGTTGTCAAATAAATCAGTAGAGTGTGAAATCCATGGATAAACTTCAGGCTCTACCTTTCACCGCTCCGTACCCAGCGGGTAAGCGCCACAACTTCACAAAAGGTGAGAAGGGAGCACCACACAGCAACAATACTGCCAACAAATTTAGTGCAACATGTTCGGACCACACAGCTTGAGAAAAGGACCCTGTGTGTCCGAAACATGTTGCTAATAAATTTGTTGCGTATTGATTGCTGTGTGGTGCTCCCTTTTACCACCTTTTTGAAGTTGAGGATACCCTGTTGGTCTGTTATAAATAATTTGCAGCATAATTTTAGACCGGTTTAGGTTACTATCAAATAAAAAATATTTTCAAAAAAACCCTTACCTCCCCAATCAGAAGGGTAGATTATCTCCAGGATGTGATTAACAGATCTTTACAGTTGTTTGAGTCTTGTCTTTTGTCACCTTATTCACTAAAATGACCAAGTAGTGAGTTGCTAAGAGAAATGGTTGGGTCCTTACGAAGTGGGATTACCCTCTTAAAGTTTAGAAAATATATCCCAACATTTAAAATTTAACATAAATCAATAAATAGAATGTTGCAATGAAAAAAACATCAATATTAATCCAATATTAAATTTAAAATAAAATTGGTAAATTCTTCAACTAAAACAAAACTCCTCAAAAACAATTTGCTATTAAACAATACAAACGCTTGCCGGTCTTTGCATTGCTAGGACAAAAATTAATTCCTTCCAATAATAACCTAAAGTGTAGCATAGTCTATTTAAATTGTGGTGGTTTTACTTCTGTTGAATAATTTATGGGCAAATGCAACATATTTTTAAACCAAAAGCAATTTTCTTATGCACATAGAATTCCAATATTCAAAAGTTTCTCTGTTAGAACCATATTTAACCCAAGCAGGCATATCCAGTTTTTTAGTCTGGGGAAAATTTCTTCTCCCTAAAGCGAATAAAGAAAAAGAAAGTTGTCACAGGCAAAAGTAGCCTAGATGACAGTCGCCACAACAGGAGCATGTGGTCCATATAGGGCCACACAATTGCCGGGGTTTTCCGAGGTCCTAATTTTCATCGCATTCATTCATCCTGAAGATCGAACGTCATTGTAAATAGTAGATTAATCACAGGAGACAGTGGCAGATTAAAGTAATCTTGTGACAGATTGAGCCCTAAACACATTTATAAAAAGTATCATATTACAAGGCTATGTAGCCTTTTTCCAACTAATGTTATCTTACTAGCCTTGACAAAGCAAAACATATTGTAGAAAAGGAGATTTGGAGACTAGTTTTTTTAATTGTCACCAATGGTTTAAAGCTTTAAGGATTATGCTCACACCTCAAATCAAAAATTATATATGGGTAAATCACACCTAAAGTGTACTTGGTCCAAAATCTGACTTAGGTAAACTGACAGGAATTACTTTTCTGGTATTTTGAAATATACGTTTTATGTATATGTGATATTGTAGGGCAGCAGTAAAACAAGTCCCCTTGCAATTCATGATTTCTGACTGAAACCATGCTGACAGTCTCCTACTGTGTGTGAGGCATAAAAAAAAAAAAAAAAAAAAAATTTACACACCCTCTTCAAGTCCTCCTGCAGTCACGTAACTCGATCTTATTCCTGGTCTATTCTTCTTGCTGCTGCAAGGAGTATGGGCCCAAACCGCCAGCAGATTAGTAGGATGAAACTTATTTGACCGCAGAGATCCAGAACCTCACATCCCCTAACTTTCGGATCAGTGATTTTATTTATCTTGGGTGTGCAGCACACAGAGAGAGGTTGATGGCTTATTTTAAAGGTGGACCTTGCCTTAATTAAAATTAACTTTTTGGACGAACACAGTTGACTTTTAACCCCAACAACTGCAACGGTTGAAGCAATGATACACAGCAAAAGTTCATTTCCCCCCAACATCCGACTCTCAAATGGTTTTCAGTCTCCTCTTCAATCCTTCAAGCTCAGCACATGCTCCGAGGAGGCAGCAGCTAGCACATAAGGTAGCATTCAGGTTAGACTTGATCTTAGCTTTCCCACCAAATGCAGATTGAGTTGTCCATATACTTTTTCACTGAGGGATTGCCTTTTTAAATGGTAAATGTTGCTTGTAAAAATATGGAAGTTAAATGTAAATAAACTTTGGGGAGATAGTTACATTTGGAAGTCCTCGACTAACAAATGTGTGTATAGGCAAATATACAGTAACGCATCTTAATTATGTCTAAAAATAATCAAGTGGATTTGTGCGTGCAGGGGTAAAAGCAACGACGTTCGCAGTTCTGATACGGTATAAAATACACACATATCTAAAACGATCAAGAAAACCATATAGCCATCACAGAAGAACACCACTTGTTTCCACTAAAAAAAAATACTTAAAATCCACTATATCAATGGGTAAAGCTGAATGCCCAAACACCTACCAATAAATACTAACATCTGTGGTTATGGCAACTGGTAAACACCACTACTGGGTCGCGTATTTACGACTGTTAAAATTACAATTATGCTCCATCTATTGAAAATACAAAAATAAGGGGATTTTATGGCAACTTAACCTTTAAACTGAAATTAAATACAATCGGAATGAAAAAATTGACAGGGATTAATGTTTGTTAGACCGTGTATAAACACAAGGAAAATCCAATTGCAGGACAACTATTTTTCCTGCTTAGAAAAAGCATAATTAAGGGGCCAAACTAAACCAAAGCCAAATAAATGACATTAGTAAGAAACACCAATCTTAAAAACTACCGTCTTTTGCCTCTTCAATAAATACAGAAGAGCAGAAAGCAATGGGAAGGAAACACATACAGAATGCTCCTCATCAAACATATAGTTTATGAAGAGATTTACAAATTAAGTAATACAGTAATTTTTTTCAAAGGTCATAATGTAAGTAAATATTTGCAGATTACAACATGGAAAGTGTCAATTCTTTCAAAAAGGGCATATGGTAAGTACTACTTACTGACTCCTTCTGCCAGGGGAAGCTGAATACATCAAGTCAACTAATTGTATAGCATCCTGCCATAGCATAGGTTCCTGCCTTTGTTGTCTCAGCACATGAATAAAGGACACGGTTCCCAAAATTAGACTTCATTTCTGAGAGTAATGTGTCTCCTCGGGTTTCCTTCACAACAAAAAATTCTTAACAAACAATGATGTGTTAAAGTTTCTCTTATCTTGTATAAAATATCATCATTCAAACCTTACTATATAGCACAGAATATATTTTGTATGTACGTGCTATTCATAAACTATTTCTATAGCACCAAGTACTGTAAAGGATGCAGTACTGTACACATATTACAAAAAGTAAATAAATAAAGATACAATAAAGGTGAAACTAGTTATAAACAACACATTAAGTAATAAAATCCAAAAAACAAGATACAGATATTAATTGTGTTTTTTGCAATTTCAGTCTTCATTCCATCAAACGGTTTATTTTTAACAGTCAACAGATTTTAAAGGGAAGTGCTGGACTAAAAGGATTAGGATGCCTCAGTAAGTGAAACCTATCCTTTTGTTGTATTAATTAGAGATAAGAGGTAAGGAGCTATGTCTACTCCAGTCTCTTTTACAAAATGAGCCAGGAGCGAAGAGTACAGAACTTACACAACAAAGCGATCCACCGCTGGCTACTCTGATGTTTCAAGGCTTTACTGTAACTATGCTATAAAGCGTGATATGTTAGTTAAGCCAGACAAAGACTAGGTAATTAGGACTTTCCATATGGGGAGGGGAGGGAGAAACCGGTGAAGTGGAAAATTCCTCTTTAACGAACATAATATTAACTTACAATCCCGTTTTGTTTTTGTTCACTGTATGAACAGCACGATCCTATGTTATTATATGAGCCCAGAATATGCACTGATCATGTTCTGTTGTGTTCTAATGTTTTGGTAGGCTCAGCAGCATTTATATAATATAAATAGATATGTATTGATATTTGTTAAGAGATGTGCTCCCCCTCCAACCCGTTTGTGCATGTAATGTAGTAAGGGTTGTTTTCCAGGAAGATAGGCTACGCTGTTTATGCAGTAAAGCACCACCTAACTGGCCCTTTAATTTGAGGGTCTGGTGCCAGTAGGCTGTGGGAACTGAAGGCGCGTTTAACACTATTTCCAACAACATTTCCAAAGAAGAAAAGCCACAGGGTAGGTATTGCTTATGGGCAGTCATTGACACGATTGGAAAGTGTTCTTTTGTAATCATAAAATAATAATTTAAAGGGGAACGATGGTCTCTAAACAAGTGGAGTTTAAATATTTAAGGCCGGTTTCCACATCTTTAAAGTCGAGCCATCAACACACCTCTAAGTGTTCCACAGCCCAGATATAAAGAAAAGAAGACCAGAAATGTTAATGGGTGGAGAGGCGACAATGTGACATTCCTAAGTGCTTCACTTGCACAGTGCCGCCTGGGGCGAGCACAGCCTCAGAACAACGTTCGGAGTAGCCACTATGTCTCCTTCATCAGGTACTGATGAAGGAGGACAATAGGCTCTCGAAACGTTGTGTTTTGTGTTTGTGATATTGGTAAATAAAACAGTCAAAGTCTGAAAGATAAGTGTGCGCTTCCATCTCTAAATGCTGTGCATTATAGAGTTACCAAATACTCTACTAACCTATTCTCTGTACAGAATGCAATTATATCCAGCCACTCACCTATTATAATTTGTGTATAACCAAGGTTGTTCCGCGTTTAAATATAGTTCTGAAACCGGAACTCAGTTATTTACTTGGGTCAAATCACTCACCTATCAGTAAATTAGCGGCTGTCACTCCGCATCCGCTGATCTGCCGGCATGATGCCACTATTCAGCTCCTGTCTCACTTCCAGCGCCAGCAGCAGTGAACATCAGCTGCAGAGAGAGGAGAGGAGCAGCAAAGCGCCGCCTGATTAGAGAAGGTAGGAGCATGGACAACACAGGGGGGGGCAGCAGGACAGTAAATCCCTTGTAATGGCAATCCTTGCCACTGCAGATGTTTCGAAAATAAAAACTCCCAGCAACTTAAAGCATGCTGGGCGTTGTACTTTCCAAAATCTGGAGTGCCAAGGAATGGGGGTTCGGTATGGGAGTTACTGTCCATTTAAAGGGAAACAAGATGAGCAAAACATACAGATCAGGAGGATGGTATCTTGTTAAAGATTTGACTGCAATTCTGTATTATTATCCAGGTCTTAGTTGCCCTTTAAATGGACAGCAGAATTCCAATACAGTTAATTAGCCATACTGGATTTGGCTATTACTTAATAAGGGAACTGTATGGGGATTCTGCTTTCCATTTTAAGGCAACTTATAAGCCTCAAAAATCTGTTGTTATTCAATTAGACAAACTGGACTTGAAAGTAGTTCTGAAGACGTTTTCGGTGTCTCATACATGGCTTTCTCAATCAGCAATGACTGTACAAGAATCTGTGCACTATGTACCCTGGAAAATTCAATTAGATACACAGCCAGTGTTAGGGTGTGATTAGATAGTGCTAAGAGGTGTTATAGGGAACGCCCAGAGTAAGGTGTCAAAAACACCTTACATCGGGCGTTTCCCCCTATAACACCTCTCTAGACACACCACTATCTAATTCACACCACTTAATTTCATTAATACGGGTGGTTATATACTGGAGATTATACGGGTTAAACGGTGATTTGGCTTCCCTAAAGCCTGAGACTACTTTTTTTTAGGCTATTTTTCATGCTTTGAAAGGACGACAGAAGAATATTTCGATTGTCATTTTTAAAGAGTTAGTCCCGAGCATCCCCTTACATACAGGATAGACAAGACATCGGGATAACATTTCCCAAACCAAGCCAACGCCCTATACATTAGTACAGGATGGTCAACAATCTTTCGAACCATAACTAAGGGATCATAACGGGTGAACATTCTTCTGTGTCAGAAACACTCATTCGGGGGACGCAACATTTCCAAGAAAGGGGCGATTCAGTGTGGATCGCGGACGAATGGCCCTTTATGTTCATGTGTTTATAGCTAACAAAGTAATGTGTGAGCCTTGGGATTGGTCATTTTTATGGTAAATCACTCCACCGTTAGAACAACTTTTTCACATCATAGAGATTACACTCCACCCCCAACTGCTATGTTAAAAGTGGAGAAAACGCTCCCAAACACATACTTACAGCTCATGGTTTCCAGTCGTCGCTCTGGTCGGCTCCCCTGCCTGTCGGAATACAAGCAGGACGGAACGGGCAGCTGTAGCCGGCGCTCTGATTGGTGAAAGGCAAGCCAATCACGCCGCAAGCTGCCAAACAATGGATTACATGCTGGAACCTAGGAGATGTAAGTGACTGAGTAGGGATCAATTTTTAACTTTAAACTGGGTGGGAGGGCTCCTGTGCGCCATTGTCTCCATCCCTCCGAGGAAACACAGGAGGCAGGATGTTGGACAGGAGGACAGCCATCTTTCCTTCAGGTTTCCTGGACTTTGGCCATGGACTACATGGGGAACCATATGGAGCAGGAAATGGAAGGTTAAGGATTTTGTTTTACATATACTGTGGGGCTAGTAGTCGGGTTAAGTTAGTTGGGGGGGTGGACATGCCCGTTAACATATTTTGTGGTTTTCTCAATGAAAAGAAGCTTTGATGATTATATTAGGATTTTTTAAAGTATTTTTAAAGCTATTAATGACGCCCCACAGCTGAACATTCACCGTACCTAAGAACCTCCTACCCTAAGAAATTTTCTCATGCTGGGATGCACGTGTCTCTATGAATGTTTAGTAAACAATGCACCAGAGAGTTGTTGTAGGTGCCCATTAATATTTTGTATTAAAGTGATTATCCCACGCAAAGTCCTTTCTCTAATGTAAACAGCCGTAAACTTCCATCTGCCATGCATAGTCAAAACCGTCTACTGAATGTTCCATTTCCAAGAATGTCCCTTTTGTATTATGGGATTCCAAAATCTGCACGCATCTTCAAATGAAGCTCTTCCAGTGCCTGTAAAGAAGGTGAGTGATAATGTTTTTTCTCTTGCATCTAATCCCCCTCTTATACAAGACAATATCTTGCGATCTCTAGCCGTGTGTGCCTGGCATGTTTGATACAGCTTAAGACTTTATCTACCAGAACCCCCCAAACTTTTTCCAGTCGAGATTACATCAAACACAGGGTTATGTTATGGTGTGGAGGCACATGGATTTGTTATAAACCCAAATGCATCACATTACTTATCAACATAAATCTCATCGTGCCATACTGTTGCCCATTTGATAATCTATCTAGGTCAGCTTGCAGCAATTGCCACATTTGAAGTTGCAAAGCTCGCAATGTTTATTGTAATCAGCAAAAAAACAGAGACCTGCTCTCAATGCCCCCTTCTAAGTATTATTAAACAGTTTAAAAGAAGCGGCCCCAGTAACGGAAAACCTAAGGACTCCACTTAGAACTTAGCCCACATAGATGTGGCCATATTACCACCACTCTCTGTTGCGATCCAATAACCAATCCTCTAGTCCATGTACAAATATTTTCTTCTAGGCCAAACAGTCCTCCGTTTATACATTATCGCCTCTATGTAGCAATGTATCAAAAGCTTTTCCATTATTGGCATTCACATGACATTTTAAAGGTTGTCCCCCTTAGAAACTCACTTTACATGCTGTTCCCCTGGTCCCCAGCCCCACCGCACATAATTACCCCAAACTCTTACTACCTCCCCCGTTCCTCCGCGCCACTGCGGCCCTTGCTTGCGAGAATGCAAGCAGGGGCGGGACCGGCAGTCGCTATCTGGTGATTGGATGAGGGCAGCCAATCACGGACTGCGGCTAGGCCGCGTCATTCAGTTGCAGCGGAGGAAAGCGAGAGAGGTAGTAAGAGTTTGGGGAGCTTTTTTGAAAAAAAAAAAAAATGCGTTGGGGCTGGGGGACATGGAGGGGGGGGGAGCAGCATATTAAGGGGGATTGACGATAGGGTGGAGGGGATAGTAGAATGGGAGGGAGAGGGAGGGGGAGAGAGAAGGACTGCAGTGCGCATGGCAAATATCTACCGGAGGCAAGATAGCAGGCCAGGAGCCCTTGCTATCCTCCTGTGGTGGTTAGTTTTGGGACTTGTGGGGGGGGGGGTCTAAGGAGAACCCTTATGGAATGGGAGTGAGGTAAGGATTTAAACTACACTACATGGTGGGGCCAGGTGGGGTTAGTTGGGGGGGGGGGGAGGGATTATAGTTTTGGGGGTGGGGGAACATGCCTGAAGATATGTACTGTTTAGTCCCAATGTTAACCCTTCACTGCACAGATGTATATTCACGGATCTGCTGCAGTGAATGCATGACAACGCCACAGATCGTGAAAAAAGATCTGTGGCTTCCCCCTCCCCCCAAAATTGCCCCCCCTTATAGCCACGATGGGGGGGGCAGACATTCAATGCCCCCCTACCCCCCTGCGATTTGCCCAATCGAGGGGGGGGAGATCGGGAGCGAAACCTCAAGTTCTTGCCGTGACTGTGATAGCAGGAGTAGTGGGTCCACGTGGAGTGCTCTCTTCTGTCCGGAAAGGGAGACCCGCGTGACTCACTGAATTCCTCCTCATCGGGTTTCCTAAGAAGGTGTAACATGCCCCTGAGTGTCTAGGTGGAGGCACTGCAGTTGATCTCCATATTAGATATGCTTTGTGGACGGAAGACCTGTTAGAGTACAAGATGTCATTCTGACAGCCCTTTACTATGACATTTGTGAATGGAAACTCAAAGTCAATTCAAAAAGGTTTTTTAAGTCTTGCTACCTAGTGAAGACTTAGAAAAAAATGGGGGACGAGATCAAAATTTTGTTTGATCTACTTTCTTGATCACCAAATATTAGCTTTGCCAATGACATGAAAAAATCACCTTTCTGGAAAATGATTCGGGAAAGTGATTTTTACCGATCGGATTTCAAATTGGAAAAGGGCATTTATGCCCAGTATTCCAAGTCGGTATCATTCCTAAGATGATTTGATGATAATCTTGAATGATCCACAAAAAAAAAAAAGGGAGGGGAATGCACACAAAAAAAATCTTAAAGTGAAACACACACCTTTTTTTTTTTTTTTTGACCCTAAAACTATAAACGTTAGCAAAAACTTTGTCTTCTGCAAGCTTCCCAATGTCCCCGTGGGTATTGGTAAAGTAACGCGGATCATTATTTGTTGGATTTCAGGCAACAAACTAAGCCTTATTTTCGTAGGAAATTTGCAGATGGTACCAGAAAAGACCGTATGAATTTTTAGAATCAGTAAGTGTGCAAAAACTGGGCGGACTCGCCGTTACTACTGGTTTTTTCACTAAATACCACACTAAAAGGGGCAGTGGGAAGGGTTGGGGGTGGGTGTGGCGTTTAATTTTTTCTTGTAATGCAATTGCGCATGGATCCCATTTGAGCTAGTTGTGTGGCCCCGTCTCTGTTTGCACCACCCTTTATGGCATACGTTGATTCAGGACATGTTTTTGGGAGATTGCCATTAGGGGGTTTGTAGTGGCAAGTGGGTTTAGGTAGGATTTAAACCCTGAATCATCTTATTTTATTTTTCACAAAACCTCCTAAAAACACAGAGTTCGTTGGATCAGGGTCTGGAATCTTCATGTATGTATGAAAAGCATGGACATCGTAACGTAGCTGCTGAAGGTGTGTGAGATTCCAAAATATATAGTTGTGCGGGAGAATTCAGTTCTCGGGACTGTTTCCTTAGAAAAAGGGTAAGTGTTCAAATCTCAGAGCACTTTGATTTTTCTTTGTAATTGCATTGTGCATGCGTCCCATTTGAGCTAGTTGGTGGCCACGTCTCTGTGTGATCCCACACATAGGGCATACCGTTTGTTATTAGAAACTGTGGGAGATTGATATTTGTTGGGGGGGTTTATTTGTGGGGGGCATTTCCAAGTTTTGGGGCTGTTTGAAATTACAGAGCACTTGATTTTTCTTGTTAATACACATGTGCTTGTGTCCCCATTTGAGTAGTTGGTGGCCACGTCTCTGTGTGCACCCAACATATGGCATTACTGTTTGATGCAGGATATGTGGGAGATTGACATTAGTGGGGTTTTTAGCGTCAAGTTGGTTTAGGTAGGACGTGAATCACTTATTTGTATTTTTCACAAAACCTCCTAAAAACACAGAGTTCTTTGGATCACTGGGTCTGGAAATCTTCATGTATGTATGAAAGCATGGCATCGTAACGTAGCTGAAGGTATGTAGATTCCAAAAAATATATAGTTTGTGGGGGGAATTTCCATGTTGGGACTGTTTCCTTAGAAAAAGGGTAGGCTGCTCAAATTACAGAGCACTTTGATTTTTCTTGTAATTGCATTTGTGCATGCGTCCCATTTGAGCTAGTTGGTGGCCACGTCTCTGTGTGCATCCACGCATATTGGCATACCGTTTGATTAGGGCTTTGGGAGATTGATAATTGACAAGTTTTTTTACATGACATGGAAATTTGCCATGATAACTTTGAATTGTATTTTTATAAATTTTCCTGAAATCTGGTAAAAAAGCGAAATTTTACATGAAACTGCGCCCACACCATTGGTGTATGCATAAGGAATCACACCATTGGTGTAGCTGAAGGTGTGTGTAGATCAAGAATATATAGTTTTGGGGGATATTAATATAGAGGGGTGTTTAGTCTGACAATCTGAAAATTGCTGTAATTGTACAGTGATTCCACGTTTGCGTGTGTAACCATACATTGGGCAGCAGTTGATTCAGGACATTGGGAGATGATTATTGACTTTTTTTACATTACTTGGATTTGGCATGATTTCTACATTGAGAGTGTTTTTTTTAATTTTTAGAAAATCTGCTAAAACTGCGAACTTCTACGAAGAACTGCGCCCACACCATTATGGTACGAATGAACCAAATACATAATTTGTAGATTAAAGTGTGTGGATTCGAGAAATATATGGTTGTGGAGGTTGTTTTTGGGGAATTGCACTGTTTAAATTAGATTGGCTGAATTTTGTTGCTATTCTGAAGCCATTGTGCAATGTTTCACTTTGTGTGTTTGGCTTCCACATCCACGGTGGTAACCCAACATATGGCATACGTTTGATCAGGACATTTGGGAGATTGATATTTAGGAACTTTTTTTACATTCCATGAGGTTTTGCATGATTTCTACCATTTTGAAGTGTTTTTGTTCATTTTTTCAGACAAATGGAACTTCTACGAAGAACTGCGCCCACACCATTGATGGTAGAATGAACAAACTACAGTGTTACAAGCTGAAGGTGTTGTAGATTTCAGGATATATAGTTTGTGGGGGTTATTCTAAGTTACGGGGTGTTTTGTGGAAAAAACTGCAGACTGTCCAAATTCGGAGTTGGCCTAATATTTTGCTGTTTCTGACCATCGTGCATTGTCTCACTTTGTGGCTTTGCTTCCACGTCTGAGTGTGTAACCACACATATGGCATACCGTTTGATTCAGGACATTGGGAGATTAATATTTAGTAACTTTTGTTTTAGATTCCATGAGGTTTTGGCATGATTTCTACCTTTTGAATTGTTTTTTGTTCATTTTTTAGACAAATGCGAACTTTCTACGAAGAACTGCGCCCACACCATTGATGGTATGAATGAACAAACTACAGTGTTACATAGCTGAAGGTGTGTAGATTTCAGGATATATAGTTTGTGGGGGTTATTTCTAAGTTACGGGGGTTTTGTGGAAAAAAACTGCAGATGTCCGAATTTGGAATTGGCTAAATTTTTTCGCCGTTTGAGCCATCGTGCAGTTTCACTTTGTGGCTTTTCGCTTCCACTTCGCGTGTGTAATCACAACATATGGCATATCGTTTAATTCAGGACATTGTGGGAGATTGATATTTGGTAAATTTTTTTTACTTCCATGGGGTTTGACATGATTTCTACCTTTTTGAATGTTGTTTGATGTTCATTTTTTTGGAAAATCTGGTAAAAGTGCAAACTTCTACGAAGAACTGTGCCCACACCATGATGGTATGAATGAACGAACTACAGCGTTACATAGCTGAAGGTGTGAGATTTCAGGAATATAGTTTGTGGGGGTATTTCGAGTTGGGAGGGCGTTTTGTGGGAAAAACTGAGACTGCTCAAATACAAAAACTGGCTAATTTTTTTTTGCTGCTACTGACATTTGGCACTGGTCACGCTCGGGTTAGTTGATAGCCATGTCTCTGGGTACACCCATGAATGTGGCATACCGTTTATTCGGGAAGGGGTTAGGCTTTCATATTTGAGAGGCGTTTGAACTTTCTCCACAGTTTTTAGCTGAAATTCGCTTTTGATTTTGTCTCTGATTTTACAGTTGAGAAAAAAAAGGAAAATGTGGGAAAATAACTTACAAATGGATGAAGAGCTGCACCCTGGTATCTGCATTTGATCGAAACTAAACCATCATAAAATCTTGTAGGTGTGTAGTTCTAAAAATATCTCACTTGTGTGGATATTTTAGTTAATTTGGGTAGATATTCTATGTTAACTGTCAGTAGTGGTTATACATTTTAATTTGGTGTAATATTCTAGGAGGGGGGGGTCTCCTGTACAGGAAAAGTTCGGTGGTACCTACATATATCTGGTATCGTTGTACTCGGGAGTATCACGAGCTTTGAGAAACAGTAAGTTTTGTGTGTAACCTTAGATAAACTATAAGTAAAATGGGAAAAATCCATGAAAATTTCAAATTTTCCATTTTTTTGTTTTACATATTTTACCCATAATTCCAGTAAAATTTCCAGAAAAGTTACAAAATTCTGTTACCATGTTAAAGTACACTTTGTGCTGAAAAAAACAATGTATAAATTCCTGATTTACTGCAAGGTTCCTACAGTAAAATTAGTCTAAAGCGATTAAGGTCAAAATCCTGAAAATTCTTCTGGCCGTTAACGCAAAAAAAAAAATGATAAATCCTGGCAGTGAAAGGGTTAAAGGGCATCTATACCGGAAAAAAAGTTATTTTAAATTGACCATAACTGGAAACTATAATTCTTCCCAACCACCACTGTATAATTTTTTTTGTTGATCTGTCCCTATTTATTAAGATATCCAATCTAAAACTTCTTAATTTCAGCTGTCAATCAAGTTTCTTGCTGTCATAAGCTATTCTTCTGAGTAGTTTACTGTAGCTGGAATGGTGGCAGAGTTTGACAGTTGGAATGTTGTATACTTTGTGCAGATTTAACAGTCAGGTCGGATGGAAGTGGGAGTGGTTAAAACGAGGGAGGGGGGGGGGATTACTGCTCCAAAACAAATGTTTGCTAAATTAAAGGACATGCAGCAACACACACAAATCAGAGTAAGTGCTACTTACATGTATTCAATTATAGATTAAGATGAGGCAAAGTCATTTTTTCATTATAGTGTCCCTTTAAGATTCTCTATTTTCATCTATTAGTCTGCGGTTCTTAAAGTAAACTCAATTCTCCAGCCCCCTTACCTGTCCAGTTAAAAGATGGATGATCTTCATTGCATGATCCAAAATATCTTCATCCTCTAGATTCTTGACATTGCTCATCTTGCATATCGAATACATTAGTCCGCTATTATTTAAAAAAAAAAAAAAAAAAATTAAAAAAGGTGGATAAATTCTTTTTTACAGCATAGCGGGATTATTTGAATCTTGTGTACACTATTGATAAGTATGCTTTACTATATATTAATAAGTAACTTAATACTTAAGTACTTTTTAAGTACTTAAGTATACTTAAAAAAGTTTTATCGATTCTGCAGCGTGAAGCCTGTTTGTATATACTATTTTGTATAATATAGACTATTGCTAAGCTCATCTTCAATTCATCTATATTAAAGCATGATTGCAATTGGAAAATCTGATGCACCAGTGAAGTAATAAATGAAGGAAACCCATAGTAGTATGGGTAGGTAACAGTCAGTTTTCCTATAAGTTCCTTTGCAGAGAATGAGAAGCTGGGAGATGCCAGTCAGCTGTATAAATTTATTTTATAACTACCACATAAAAAACATTGGTTTGTTAGCAATAAAAAGATCAAATACAGTCTTTTTAACTAATAATAGTTACCGGGTGACCGGGAGAACAAGGAAAATTCAAGTGATACAAAAAGTGGCTTCAAAGCAAACCCAGAGTTGGGGACCGGGGCGGTTCAGATCCTTATCCTGGATACCTTTTTGCGGAGGTCACATTGGTATAATGCTCTTTAATGAATGCTGTTTGGCTACAGCATCATGCTTTTAATGAAATACACACCAGACTTGAAGCACGCTATGGGAAGTGTTGTTAAGGGCATGAAAAAGAGAAGGTGGTGGGGATGAACTAAGGTAGGATGTCTATGGTAAGGATGGAGAGAAACAGGCATGAGAAAGTTAACTATCTGGGGCATTGTTCACCAATATAGAACATGTCAGAGGACATGTGGCCATCCCTAAAGAATTGAAGAAGTTTAATCTTCAAGTTCGGAAAGGGATTTTCATGGTGAGAACATTAAAAAAAAAATGGAACGGTCTACATTGGGAAGTTGTGATGGCAGGTTCATTGGACAGTTTAAAAATATAAAGAAAAAAAGCTGGATGAGTTTCTAAAAATAAGTATAGGTTGCAGGTTACTGGTACTGATTATATATAGAGTTGATCCGGGGATATTCCAATTGCCAACTCCAGGAAGGAATTTTTGCCCTTCATAAATCTGGTGGGGTTTTTTTTGTTTTGCCTCCTCTGGAATTACAACTAGGCAGGAAATTAGGGTATTGCTGAGTAGTCTTATTAACCTCAATACAGGTATCCCACCGATCCCGCATCTCAATACTATACTAAGTGGTGGGTGATATAATGTGGATGTCTATAGTAAAGGGTGGGAGACATCAGCGTTACTGATTTTTACCTTAAAAACAGCCAGTATCCTACCTTTAAGATGAAATATGCAGCACTGATCAGCAAAAGGGGCGGGATACCTTTAAAATCTCCCACATCCTCCAACTACCGCCGGCAGACACATCCACAATGGTGTAAAGCGCAGCCTGGAGCGGAAGTTCCCCTCTCCATCGCTCAAACTTCTTCCTCCAATAAGATTCAGCGATTCCCCCAGCCAATAGCAGGTCCGAGATGCGATATCCAATCGGAGTTCGCGCATGGAAACACGCCCACCTCTGCCTCTTCAGCGCTCGTCCACAGCGCGCGTCCACACAGTGCCCTGATTAAGGCGCGTCACTCCACTGAAACTGTGGAGCGCTGCACCTGTTAAAGGGGGAACGGCGGACCAGTGGTGTTGAAGATAACCTAAGTAAATATTCTATTATCTCGTTGATTTATATATATATATAAATATATGTTTAACATTGGGAATGTATGTATGTCAGTGGCGTATCTAAGTAAAGGGTATCTCCACTGGTTTTTGAAGTTTTTTGAATCCATTTCTATTGAAGAACGGGAGGTAGAAGGAGCTGTGGCTTACCTTCCGTCTTCAATAGAACACACAGGAGCCAGGAGAGAAGGTAAGAACTTACCCGCTCGCTCGCTCCCCGGCGCTTGGTCTGACAGGTCCCGACGGACCTTGTCTTCTATGCGCATAGATCGCGCATGCGCATAGAAGACAAGGTCCGTCGGGACCTGTCAGACGGAATGTTTGGAGGATACCCTTTAAAACATTCGGGGCACGTGCCCTGATGTTTGGCAAAGTGCCCCGAATGTTTTAACTGCCTGTGCCCCTGCAGTGCACAATGACGTCTGCGCATGCCGGCGCGCCGATGTAACGAGGAGCACCGGCGAAAGAGGGATATCAGGGAGGGAGTCCAGATAGGTAGCAGTGCACCGTTAGCAGTACTAGCGCCGCACAAACCTAGAATTAGATTAGATAGATAGCAGTTAGATAGATAGATAGATAGATAGGTAGCAGTTAGATAGGTAGCAGTTACATAGATAGATGATCGATAGATAGATAGATAGATAGAGAGATAGACAAGAAGTAGATAGACATAGTAAATAGATAAACAAGAGGCAGATATATAGATAGATATACAGAGAGAGGGACAGATAGAGATAGATAGGGGCAGAGGTCCATGAAGGAAAGAAGGTACAAGAATGTCTCCTGGCCAAAAGGGTGGGCAAGCAATCTGACTACAAATGAACACAGCAGTAAGTTTAAAATGACCAAATTGCTACCAGTATATAATGTGAAATTGCAGTTACAGTTTACTGTGGCATTGTGTCATTAATTGGTGTCTCTTATCCAAACTCTCGATCTCTATCTCTGTTATGATCTATTTTATAAATCGGGCTGTGTGTCTATGTTTGTGGTTATACTGTATCTTTTTGGCAATTCTATAAGTACATAGTGGGTGTGGCCATACTTGCGGGCGGAGAAGAAAGGCGAGGCCCTTAAAATGCACACATGACAATTCACACACGCCATACACTAATCAGACATGCACACATGACAATTCACACACACCATTCGGACACACACAAAACACTAATCAGACATGCACACATGACAATTCACACACACACACCATACAATAATCACGACATGCACAAATGAGATTCACACACATGCCATACAATATCAGACATGCACACATGACAATTCACACACACCATAACTAACCAGGACATGCACACATGACAATTCACACACACACCATACAATAACAGACATGCACACATGACAATTCAACACGCAATGCAATTCACACACCATTCGGACACACACCATACACTAATCAGACATGCACACATGAAAACTCACACACACGCCATACACTAATCAGACATGCACACATGACAATTCACACACACACCATACACTAATCAGACATGCACACATGACAATTCACACACACACACACCATACACTAACCAGACATGCACACATGACAATTCACACCACACACCATACACTAAACAGGACATGCACACATGACAATCACACACACACCATACACTAATCAGACATGCACACATGACAATTCACACACACACACCATACACTAATCAGACATGCACACATGACAATTCACAACACATTCGACACACACCATACACTATCAGACATGCCCACATGACAATTCACACACCACGCCATACAATAATCAGACATGCACACATGACAATTCACACACACCATATCTACACACACCATACATACCAGACATGCACAGTGACAATTCACTATCATTATAGTGCGGCACCATCTATTGTTAAGACAGTTCAATTTATACTGCTGATATAACATATCTTTAGAGTATGCAAGGGACACACATTGCTCCCTTCCATGCACAATATACGTCATTAGACACATAAATAATTGGCAACCAATATATAGGCACTACTCTAGACAGACCTTCTATCACTTGTTAGACACACACGCATGCTTATATAAACATCACAATTACTCAGCATGAAAACAATCATTTTGACACACACCATACACTAATCAGACATGCACACATGACAATTCACAACACACCATAAACAATAATCAGACATGCACACATGACAATTCAACACGCAAATGCATTCACACACCATTCGGACCACACCATACACTAATCAGACATGCCACACATGACAATTCACACACAATGCCATACACTAATCAGGACATGCACACATGACAATTCACACACACACATTCTGACACACACCATACACTAATCAGACATGCACACATGACAATTCACACACAACCATACATAATCAGACTGCAACATGACAATTCACACACACCATCAAATAATCAGACATGCACACATGACAATTCACACACACCACACCCATAAACTAATCAGACATGCACACATGACAATTCACACCCACACACACCATACACTAACCAAGACATGCACACATGACAATTCACACACACACACACACATACACTACAGACATGCACACATGACAATTCACACACCACACACCATACACTAACCAGACTGCACACATGACAATTCACACACACACACATACACTAATCAGACATGCACACATGACAATTCACCACCACACACACAGCATACACTAACAGACATGCACACACATGACAATTCACACACACACACACCACCATACACTAATCAGACATGCACAATGACAATTCACACACACGCATACAACTAACCATAATGCACACATGACAATTCACACCAACCCAAATACACATAAATAGACATGACACATGACAATCACACACACCATTTGACACACACCATACACTAATCGACATGCACACATGGACAATTCACACACACACCATACAATAATCAGACATGCACCACATGACAATTCACACACCGCCATACATAATCAGACAGCACACATGACAATTCACACACCCATACATATCGACATGACACACATGACAATTCACACACACGTCATACACTAATCAGACAATGCAAACATGACAATTCACACACACACACACCATACACTAACCAGACATGCACACATGACAATTCACACACACGCCATACACTAATCAGACATGCACACAAGACAATACTCTCTCACACCACACACCATACACTAACCAGACATGCACACATGACAATTCGCACACACCACCATACACTAATCAGACATGCACACATGACAATTCACACACACCACTCTGACACACACCATACACTAATCAGACATGCACACATTACAATTCACACACACACCATACACTAATCAGACATGCACACATGACAATTCACACACACACCATACAATAATCAGACATGTACACATGACAATTCACACACGCAAATGCATTCACACACCATTCGGACACACACCATACACTAATCAGACATGCACACATGAGAATTCACACACACGCCAACACTGATCAGACATGCACACATGACAATTCACACCACCATTCTGACCACACCATACACTAACCAGACATGCACACATGACAATTCACACACACCATACCAATAATCAGACATGCACACATGACAATTCACACACACGCCATTCAATAATCAGACATGCACACATGACAATTCACACACACACATACACACACACACACCATACACTAACCAGACATGCACACATGACAATTCACACAACACCATACACTAACAGACATGCACACATGACAATTCACACACACGCCATACAATAATCAGACATGCACACATGACAATTCACACACACACACACCATACACTAATCAGACATGCACACATGACAATTCACACACACACAAACCTACACTAACCGGACATGCACACATGACAATTCACACACACACACCCTTACACTAACCGGACATGCACACATGACAATTCACACACACACACCCTACACTAACCAGACATGCACACATGACAATATCACACACCACACACTAACCCAGACATGCACAATGACAATTCCACACACACCCATACACTAACAATAAATGCACACATGACAATTACACACACACACTACACTAACAGACATGACACATGAAATTCACACCACGCCATACACTAATCAGACATGCACACATGAAATTCACACACATGCCATACCCTAATCAGACATGCACACATGACAATTCACACACACGCCATACACTAATCAGACATGCACACATGACAATTCACACACACGCCATACACTAATCAGACATACACACATGACAATTCACACACACGCCATACACTAATCAGACATGCACACATGACAATTCACACACACGCCATACACTAATCCAGACATGCACACATGACACAATTCACACACACGCCATACACTAATCAGACATGCACACAAGACAATTCTCTCTCACACACACACCATACACTAACAGACATGCACACATGACAATTCGCACACACACCATACACTAATCAGACATGCACACATGACAATTCACACACACACTGACACACACCATACACTAATCAGACATGCAACACATTACAATTCACACACACACACCATACACTAATCGACATGCACACATGACAATTACACACAACCATACAATAATCAGACATGTACACATGACAATTCACACACGCAAATGCATTCACACACCATTCGGACACAACACCATACACATAATCAGGACATGCACACATGAAGAATACAACACACACGCCATACACTGATCAGACATGCACACATGACAATTCACACACACCATTCTGACACACACCATACACTAACCAGACATGCACACATGACAATCAACACCCACACATACAATAATCAGACATGCACACATGACAATTCACACACACGCCATTCAATAATCAGACATGCACACATGACAATTCACACACACACATACACACACACACACCATACACTAACCAGACATGCACACATGACAATTCACACAACACCATACACTAACCAGACATGCACACATGACAAATTCACACACACACACCATACACTAATCAGACATGCACACATGACAATTCACAAACACACACCATACACTAATCAGACATGCACACATGACAATTCACACACACACACATACACACAACCATACACTAATCAGACATGCACACATGACGATTCAAAACAATCATTTACACAACACATACACTAACCAGACATGCATACATGACAATTCACACACACACCCATACACTAATCAGACATGCACACATGACAATTCACACACACGCCATACACTAATCAGACTGCACACATGACAATCTACACACCACCTTTGGACACACACCATACACTAATCAAACATGCACACATGACAATTCACACACACCATACATAAATCAGACATGCACACATGACAATTCACACACACACACCATACACAGACATGCACACATGACAATTCACACACCAAACACCATACACTAATCATACATGCACACATGACAATTCCACACACTGACACACACCATACACTAATCAGACATGCACACATGACAATTCCACACACACACCTACACTAATCAGACATGCACACAGACAAGTTCACACCAACCATAACTAACACATGCACACATGACATTCACACACACACACCATACACTAATCAGACATGCACACATGACAAATTCACACACACACACACATAAAATAATCAGACATGCACACCTGACAATTCACACACGCAAATGCATTACACACATTTGGATACCACACCATACACTAATCAGACATGTACACATGAAATTACACCAACCACGCCATACACTAATCAGAAATGCACACAGACAATTCACCACACACATTCTGACAACACCATACACTAATCAGACATGCACACATGACAATTCCACACACACACCATACACTAATCAGACATGCACACATGACAATTCCACACACACATACATAATCAGACATGCACACATGACAATTCAACAACGCCATACAATAATCAGACATGCACACATGACAATTCACACACACACATACACACACACACACCATACACTAACCAGACATGCACACATGACAATTCACAATACACCATACACTAACCAGACATGCACACATGACAATTCACACACACACACCATACACTAATCAGACATGCACACATGACAATTCACAAACACCACCATACACTAATCAGACATGCACACATGACAATTCACCACACACACACATACACCACACATACACTAATCAGACATGCACACATGACGATTCAAAACATCATTCTGACACATACCATACACTAATCAGACATGCATACATGACAATTCACACACACACCATACACTAATCAGACATGCACACATGACAATTCACACACACGCCATACACTAATCAGACGTGCACACATGACAATTCACACACACCATTCTGACACACACCATACACTAATCATACATGCACACATGACAATTCACACACACCATACAATAATCAGACATGCACACTGACAATTCACACACACACACCATACACTAACCAGACATGCACACATGACAATTCACACACACACACCATACACTAATCATACATGCACACATGACAATTCACACACACCATTCTGACACACACCATACACTAATCAGACATGCACACATGACAATTCGCACACACACCATACATAATCAGACATGCACACATGACAATTCACACACACACCATACACTAATCAGACATGCACACATGACAATTCACACACACACACATACACTAATCAGACATGCATACATGACAATTCACACACACACACCATAAAATAATCAGACATGCACCCATGACAATTCACACACGCAAATGCATTCACACACCATTTGGATACACACCATAACACTAATCAGACATGTACACATGACAATTTACACACACGCCATACACTAATCAGACATGCACACGACAATTCACACACACCATTCTGACACACACCATACACTAATCAGACATGCACACATGACAATTCACACACACCATACACTAACCAGACATGCACACATGACTATTCACACACACCATACAATAATCAGACATGCACACATGACAATTCACACACACGCCATACAATAATCAGACATGCACACATGACAATTCACACACACACCATACACTAATCAGACATGCACACATGACAATTCACACACACACAACCTACACTAACCGGACATGCACACATGACAATTCACAACCACACACACCCTACACTAACCGGACATGCACACATGACAATCCACACACACACACCCTACACTAACCAGACATGCACACATGACAATTCACACACCTCAAACAGACAGCAACATGACAATTACACACACACACCACCCTACACTAACCATACATGCACACATGACAATTCACACACACACACTACACTAACCAGACATGCACACATGTAAATTCACACACACGCATACACTAATCAGACATGCACACATGTAAATTCACACACACGCCAAACACTAATCAGACATGCACACATGTAAATTCACACACACGCCATACACTAATCAGACATGCACACATGACAATTCACACACACGCCATACACTAATCAGACATGCACACATGACAATTCACACACACGCCATACACTAATCAGGACAATACAACACAACAAATTCACACACACGCCATACACTAATCAGACATGCACACATGACAATTCACACACACGCCATACACTAATCAGACATGCACACATGACAATTCACACACACGCCATACACTAATCAGACATACACACATGACAATTCACACACACGCCATACACTAATCAGACATGCACACAACAATTCACACACACGCCATACACTAATCAGACATACACACATGACAATTCACACACACACCATTCTGACACACCATACACTAACCAGACATGCACACATGACAATTCACTATCATGTATAGTGCGGCACCACCTATTTGTTTAAGGCCAGTTCAGATTTCATACTCTCTGATATATAACATATCTTTAGAGTAGTGCAAAGGGACACACCTGCTCCCTTTCCTGGCACAATATCATCATTCTGACCACATAATAATGGCAACAATATATAGGCATACTCTAGAAGACCTTCTTTGTCCCACGGGAGGCAGCCACCTAGCAACAGCTATTGGGCTTGGCGGCTGCGCTCCCGAATCCGCACGCTGGGAAAAAGTTTTCGCGCGCGCGCCCGCTCCCAGCCTACCGCGATGCGCGATCTCGCGAGGTCCGAGATCTCGCGAGAGTCAGATTTTTTCAGCGGCGCCATGGAGGAGGATTCGGTGAGCGTTGCGTTGCTACTGCCAGCACCACCTCCTGTCACCGAATTTTCACCCCTCCCCACGGAAATTACCCCACAGAAGGGTGGTTAGGGACACTTTATCATCCTCCTCAGATGAGGAGCCTGTTTTCAAAAGGAGGAAATTTCAACAGCCCCAGAAGCTTCCCTCGACACCTCAGTTACCTCTGAGGAAGCCATTAGCCCTGCTAAGGGCCCTAAAAGGGGTATAAAAGTGTCCTCTCAAGGGTGAAACACGGTGGTATGTTTCACAAATTACACACCCCCCATAAAGTACTCCCTGACGCTCGTTTGAGCAAGAGTCACAGAGGGAGGGAGGCGTTTGCCTCACATGAAATGGCGTCGTTAGACGCACCTCCACATCTTCCACAGTGGATTGGGACTCTGAGACAGTGTCCAGGTCCTCCGCTTCCTCAGAAAGGGGAAAGATTAGCTTGCTTCAGATGGCTCGCGTGGGGTAGCTGGTAAGCATCCCCCTCAAAACTTTTCTCCCAAGTTGGGACATATCAAGCTCCCCAGAAGTTTTTAACTTCGCTCAGCTGGCTTTCAGGTCCACGCTCGTTTAAAGAGGACGAGCTGGTGCTCAGGAATTGTCTAGGGGTCCCAGACATGCAGGCCCTCATAGCCCCAGAAATAGATCCTGCATTAGCTTCCTTTATAAATGATGCCCAGCCACATTCCTCATTAGATAACACACTACGCAGCATCCAGTACAAAATAGCGGACGCAGCTGGTCCATGCTGTCATGCTGTTAAGGCCGAACAAGAAGGCGATATAGACGCAGACCATTCCTTTCGCCTACTTCTCTCTTCCAAAAAAGCGTTGCTTAAAGCAACTAGCAGAGCTACGCTTATAATAGGCCAGACCTTCAATTACATATCTAATATAAGAAGGGCCCGATACCTTGCTTCGACAGGCATGTCAGATCTTGCCCGAAGTCTCATGAATTTCCTAACCTGGAGACTAGCTCACTTTTCGGTGCGGAGTTCTTGCAGGAGGTAAGATTAGACACAAGGCCAAAAAGTCCTTTGCTGAGTTCAGGAGACCAAGACAAACCCTGACAAATAGAAAGCCCTTTCGACAGGAGGGACGCCACCTTACAGCCCAAGGGACGGCCCGCGACTTCAACCAGGGCAGATACAAACGGTTCAACCCTAGAGGACAGGGACCAGACCAACACTCCTCTGCCCCAGGAGCACCACCTGCTCGAAAACCGTTTGTTGGTAAGTACCCCTTATTCTTGCCTAATCCTTCAGCAAAGTTTTATTCAGCCTGGGAGGCAATATGTTCAGACCAATGGGTACTCAAGATCATAAAGAAAGGCTTAACCCTTCCCCTGCTTCAGTTCCCACACCAGTGCAGGGCCCGAGAGAGAGGAGGACACACAAGAGTTTAGACAACATTCTTTCCTTAGCTTTATTACAAGGGAAGATAGAACCTTCCTTTCCACCCAAGAGAGGTTGGATAAGCCACATTTTCCCAGTACAAAAACAGGATGGCTCCCTCGGCCGATCAAAACGTAAGGTCATTAAACCGGTACAAAAACCCAGAAGTTTCAGACTAGAAAACCTGTCGGACCTTCAATATCTCCTGCAGAGAGACTACCTTATGATAAAGGTTAGACTTAAAGGACGCATTCCACACAATATACTTCACCAAATCACAGGCGTCTACTCCAATTTCGGTGGCAGGGTCAAATATATCACTGGAACGTGATGGTGTTTGGCCTCTCCAACGCCCCCTATACATTCACCAGAGTACTAAAACCATAATCCAGCACTTCAGGCAGAGAGCAGAGAGGATATTGTCACATTATCTACCTAGACGACCTTTTGGTGTTTGCACCAGAGGAGTCAGTGATACTAAGGCAGAGAGACCTGATACTATCCACCTTCACCGATCTAGGGTTTACCGTAAACAAAGAAAAATCCATTCTAACACCTACAAAGTCCCTCCAGTTTTTAAGATTCTTAATAAACACAAACACTTCACCATTCAGGTTCCAGATGTGAAGTGGAACCTAATCAAATCCTTTGTTCAGGAACTCCTTCCCCGACATTCAATTCCTTTGCACGATAGCGAAGTTTATTGGGAAGCTAGTAGCCTTAGCAGGCCTCAATACAAGCCCCATGCTATGCAGGCACCACCAGATGTTCCTTCGAGAATGTCTCCAGAAAGGGACGGAATGGTCTCACCCAGTAATCCCCACACCCCAGGTAAAACAGGAGATACAACAGATACTGCTCATTCCCCTCCTATCGCCTCGCCGTTCAGATTAGGACCCCCAGACCTAACAATCACAACGGACGCATCCTTGATAGGGTGGGGTGCGTTCACCACTTCCAGGGCATTGAGGGGTCGCTGGTCTCACCAGGAATCAGGTCTCCAATAAACCTTCTGGAATCAGAGCAGCAAAACTGCCCTCACCAACCACTATCACAGTCACTATCAGGCAAGACAGTTGCAATTCAGCTCGACAACAAAACAGCTGTATACTACATCAACAAGAGAGGGGGAACAAAGTCGAGACAGCTTTGTCTAGAAGCCCTAGAAATATGGGAAAAGGCACATCCCTCAATATCAACCTAGTAGCTCAATACGTACCCGGTCAATCGAACGAGCTAGCGGATGCCCTGTCCAGGCATCGGATGAACCTCCAACCCTTTGTCTCAAAGCAACCCTATTGCCAAAATAAAATCAATTCTTTGGCAGGAGACAGATAGATCTGTTCGCATCGGAAACAACAGCCAGACACAGACTTTCGCAGCGAGAGAGTGGTCAGAGAATGCGTGGAGAGTGGAGGATTGGCATTTCCGTGGGACAGATCTACCTCCCCTCTACGCCTTCCCACCCCTTACATTAATGCCACGGTTTTACACAAAATCGAAATGGACAGTGTGAAAGACTTAGTCCTTGGTACCCAGCTGGCCTTCCAAGCCATGGTTTCCCAAAATCCACCCACTAATAGCGGGTCAGAAATTACACACTGGGAATGACCGTAGACTGTTTCCAGGGTCTCCCGGATCCTTTGTCCAAGCTCCCACAGTTAAGTGGATAGCAGCTCGAGTAAATTCTCTGCTTCAAACAACTCTCCACTACCTCTAACAAACCTAATAGACCTTCCTTGCATTACAAAACAATCAGGAAATACCCACCCCTCCTGTACAGACCTATTAGCCCACCCCTAAACCCCTCATACACAAGAATTCCTTACTGGATATGATGAGGGCAGATTCGGAAGGTACAAGTCCTCGAACCTCTATGTACATCTGGGATGCAGTCAGGAAAAAAGAAGCCTACCAGTTGGAGATTGGACCATTTGGTGAGGAGCGAGCAGACCGAGACCAGGACCGGAGCAGTTACGGTAAGGTGCAGCAGGACCATTCGGTAGGAGCGAGCAGACCGGAGACCAGGACCGGAGCAGTTACGGTAGAGGTGCAGGCAGGACCATTCGGTGAGGAGCGAGCAGACCGGAGACCAGGAGCGGAGCAGTTACGGTAGAGGTGCAGTATGCTGATGACGTAAGTGATATGCGCGGGACGTGCGTAACTTACGTGCCCGTGCGTATCACTTACGTCATCAGCACTACTCCTGCACCTCTAACTGCTCCGGTCCTGGTCTCCGGTCTGCTCGCTCCTCACCGAATGGTCCTGCCTGCACCTCTACCGTAACTGCACCGGTCCTGGTCTCCAGTCTGCTCGTTCCTCACCGAATGGTCCAATCTCCAAATGGTAGGCTTCTTTTTGTCCGTACAAAACTTAATCTGTGTGTGACCGAGTATAAACCGGGTCAGGTTTAAAAGGTATTTTTTAAACCTAAAACCTCGGTTTATACTGGAGTATATACGGTATTTTTCACTCTGGTCTTGTTTCTCAGAGAAAGTCGGGGGAATGTCAGTTTAACAACTGAATACCCTCTAGTGCCATCATATTTAACTTTGATTATTTATGAAACATAGTGTGCACTTCTGAGCTTTATTTTCTGTCGTAAAAAAAAAAAATAATTGTAAAGTTGCCATTTAAAAATGCATTTCCCATGTTCCAGCTTAATAGCAAACACTTATCCAACAATGGCCACTTTTTCATAAAAGTGTATGAGTATAACATGTAAACAGATAATAAGGTAGGTAGTAACAGAGGCAGTATATCAATCATATGGCAATATATTAATTAAAGAACATTTATTGGTAAAATCAGTAGTAATAATTATTCATAAAAGAAACATAAATTCAATATAAATCATGTAGCTGGTCAGCTACTGTACATAAACTGGGTAAAATCTAACATTTGATTGGTTGCTGCAGCCAATAATAACTAAAAAGTCTTAAAAGAATTCATATGCAATAGATCTATATTACTAAAAGAAGGCTGAAGATATAGACGGATCACGGACCCCAAATCTTGCACACGTGGCGTCAATGCCGGTGCCTGGGGAATATGCATACAGCAGTGCACGCGTGGGGGGGGGGGGGTGCGCACCGCGGGGTCTGCTGGTTAGCAAAGAAGCTGGCTAATAAACACATATATATATATGTATATATAAAAAATAGAAACAAATACTGTAAATTAATATTTATTAGACAACACTGTATATATATGTACACAAAAATCAGCGTATCAAATAAAATATAAATGTTCAAATAAATCTAAAGAACTAGTTAAATATAGATTGAAGTAAGTTGGGGTTTGAGTGAATTGGTTGATTACAAGTTAAAATAATGAAAAAGATGTCCAATGCACCATACAGTTATCATAGTATCGTGCTATTATATGAATATATGACAATACTATAAAAAAAAAGCAGCAAATATTTAACTAGAAAAGAAAGTTTAAGTATAAACTTTGAATTGGCTTGAAGGGCTGCATTTTGGAAGGGAATATGTGTGTTTGCTGCAGATTTTAAAACTCAATAATGGGAATGATGAGTTTGTAGTGAACGCTTGTTTGGGACAAAAAAAACTTTTGTGTGTTCCCAGCCCAAAGTGGTGCTAATTTTGATCCAATCATTAGAAAGCTAACATCTGATTGGTTAGGGCAAAATTAGCACCATTTTCAATGATAAGAACTTTTATTGAATCTCTCTCTTTTGATGATTGGTCAAAATTTTTTTTTTTTACTTAAGTTACCCTTTAGGTATGGCTGCAACAGTAATGGAGGGGTAGGTCAGTAGGTGTATGTAACTGTGCCACATGGGGGTTAAAAAAACAAACCCTTTTTATTATTAATCAAAATTAATTTTTTGGACTTTAGTTACCCTTTAAGTATAGCTGCCACAGTAATGGATAAGTAAATCAGTAGGTGTGGTGTACCTGGGTCTGGTTGAGGGGGTATGTCTTTTTTGTGTTTACAACCATAAAACTATTTTATTGAGGATAAATCTTAATTTTTTTTTTTTTACTTTAGTTACTCTTTAAGTATGGCTGCCACAGTAATGGATAAGTAGATTACTAGGTGTGTGTACCTGGGTCTGGTTGGGGGGGTATGTCTTTTTTGTGTTTATAACCATAAAACTTTCTTTTATTGAGGACAAATCTAAATAGTTTTTTTTGACTTTACTTACCTTTAAATATGGCTTCCATGGGAATGGAAAGGTAGGTCAGTAGGTGGGTGTACCTGAGTTCTGTGTGGGGGGGTTGGGGGTATCACCATTTGTATTTATGACCATGAAAAAACTTTTGAAATATCCACACTGAGGATTGTTACCATTATAGTCTATGGGAAAAAATGTCCGGAAATTCGCCAATAACGCTGTAACGCTTCCGCGGATTCCTTAGCTAGAAGATAACACACTTCTGCTATATGCCCCGCACGTCTATACCGAATTTCATGTCTCTAGCTCAAAAACTGTGGGAGGAGATACAGTCAAAAAACGGAAGAAAAAACGTAAGAAGAAGAAATAGAAAGAACAGTAATTTGGATTTTTCAAGCTAAATTAATAAGATGTATTGAATTAATAGACAAATAATCCAAATAAGCTGTTTAAACAGCTCACTTTACCTGCCTACTTGCTTAGTATTAAAGGTATAAGACCTCCAATTAACCCCCTGGGTTGGGGGTGCTGTTAGCACATTCAAGCTGGGCCTATCTTTCTTCAGAACAACACCTTATTTTCCTTCAGAATATACAATAATTGGGGCAGTATGAGCACTTTAACTAAATGTTATTGTAATTTGCTTAATTCTCGCCATACACTGTGTTCGTAGCTCCCACATTTTCACAATGTTTCCAACAACTGCCTGGCCTGATAATTTTGCAAATGGCATTTGGCCAGTAATGTTGATCGCAAACCAAGAACCAACCAGGAAACATAAACCACTTCAAAGAGTACTTCCACAGGCCCCTTATTTGTGTAAATGAACATTGTTAAAGGTCAACTATACTGTTAAAATGACTTTACCTCATTTATGTACACCTGATAACGCTACACATAATGTAAAACATCTGGCACTTTATTTTCTCACCCATCTCAGCAACAGCAGCTTGCACAAGCATAAAACAGGTCAGGAGATCTGTGCCGTTGCAGAGATGGGTGAAGTTCCAGTTGTTTTACATTATGTATATCTCGTTATCTGGTGTGCATACCACCTGTTTCTTTTTTGGTGACAAGTGTTAACCTGGGCGACAGGTCTGGGGCATCCGCACCTGGACCATCCAAAAGGAAGGTTGAATTTTTTTTCTCATTATTTACATAACCACATAGATTGACACATAGCAACGGTTCCAGGGCATGGGTCATGGACCACCTATTTAATATCATGAGTGTCTGAGCACAATTTTTGAGAGCACTATTCTTTGAATTCACTATGTGTAAGTAGCCATTACTTGTGTGTGTTGCTGCATGCCCTTAATCCTGTACTTGTTTAGCTCAGCCTAAAGTTCGTACACATGTGCGGTTCCCGGCGCACGATGTGTACGAACGAACGGATGTTCGTTCTGAGATCCGCCAAGTCGATTGTTCAACGATCTCCGAACGAACGCCATTTCGGGCGATAAAGCACCTACACACGGGCCGATTATAGAACATTCGTTCGTACACATCGTGTACTTTTAGCTGAGCAAAACAAGTAGGTGTGTCCTTTTTCCTTAAGATGCAGGTACACGGCTGAGTCCTGACCCGAGGAATTGGCTCTTCTGTGCTGGGCCATACGTTGATGCAGTTGCTGTTTGGTCTCCCCCCACATACAAATCAGAGCATTCTTCACTGCACTGCACTGCGTATATGATATTACTTTTCTTGTGTTTAAGTATTGGGTCTTTCGATGTACCAATTGCGCCTTAGGTGTTTGTTGGTTTAAAGCAGACAGGATACGGTGTTTTTTGAAAATTCTTCTTAATCTCTCGGAGATCTGCTATATATGGGATGACCATGTTTTTTCCTTTCCTTCTACTTATTTTGCCAAAGCCCAATCTTTATTCCACAAGTTTTAAGGGCTCCTCTGAGATGTTTTATTTCTTTAGCCTTCACCTCTGTGCCAGTGGGGATGTTCTCTACTCTGTGTTGCAGGGTTCTGATGACACCCAGCTTGCAATCTAAAGGGTGGTAGAAAGCCAAACATCAAATACTGATTGTGTGGGTTGTTTTCTGTTAAACTCTACTTCCAGTTTACCATTCTCCCTGACTTTTACCAACAGTCCAAGAAAGTCAGTGTGTTATTTTGTACCTCTTCCCTTGTAAATTTGATGTTCTGGTCTACAGCATTGTGTTTTTGTGAAGGCTTGTACTTCCTTCTGGTGGATTTTAACCCAGGTGTCATCCATCGGTATCTGAACCAGTGGCTGGGTGCTATGCCCTTAAATGTATTAAGCGCCTGTTTTTCACTTCTTCCATGTAAAGGTTGGCCCAAACTGGAGATCCCATAGGACATCCATGTTTTGCTTATAGAACATATCCCTGTATTTGAAATAGGTGGTATTCAGGCGAATTCCAGTAGGGAAACACCTGTTCTGGGTTAAGATCAGTTCTGCTGGTAAGAGTGCTATCTTGGCCTAGCCATTTTCTCAACATGTCAACAGCCTCCTGGTGGGTATACAGGTGAAGAGAGATGTCACATCATAGGACAATATAGTTTCTTCTGCACCGAGTACTATATCTTCAATCTTGTTGGTGAAATCCTGGGAGTTCTAGATGTGATGCTTTGAACTTCCCACCAATGGCCACCTTCCCACCTAGGATGTTGGCTAGGTATTTTGCCACCTTGTATGTTACAGAGTTGATGCTGCTGACTATAGGTCTTAGTGGTGCCCCATCCTTATGTATCTTTGGAGTCCATATATGCATGGATGGCCTCACAAGGGTAGAGGCGATGATACATTGTTCGATCAATGGCTTTATCCTTTTGAAGCTGTTGTAGTACGCCTATGACATTTTCTTGTAATGGCTGGTGGGTTCCCTTTTAAAGCCTCATGTTGTTGTTATCAGGAGTGTGGTTACCTTAGCATGGTAGTCTGAGGTGTTGAGTACCACTGTGCATCTTTCCTTGTCTGCCGACAGAATGGTGATACTGGAATCTTTTTTGAGGGATATTAAGGCAGATACAACAGATATACCAGACCTGGATGAATAAGAAACCTTTACAAGTATAAACAAAGTGATTTTAGTATACATTACTGTGATAATGTCATAAAACCCTTCCAACCATATTAAGGTAACCCCAGTCTGGAAGGTCCTCACTTTACCTTTTTTACTTAAATTACTTTTAGCAAACTTTTGCTAAAGCAGCCGAAAATTTCTTAGGATAAACATCAATGGATGTTACACAATTTAGGAGGTGGGGGTATATAATATTACATATAGGAAATTTGTATTAGTATGTGTGGTATTTCTTACTATTAACCATTTAAATGACCATAAATAAAGGCATATAAAGTATATTACACACTTATGTTAGGTATATGACAAAATATAAAACGTTTTTAAATGTACTTACAGCTAAAAGCCCTATTTTAATATGGAATAGTCAAAATGGAAGGTTTAGCCACACTCTGCATGTGTTTTAAGTATAACTCACCCTCATAATAAATTTTTTTAGAAAGAATGGACTCTTTAAATATGTTGATTATCCTACTTTGTCCTCTGAATTCATTACGGTATGCCTGCCATGCAGTTGGATGCCTATGGAAACTGAGCTATTTAGTGACCTGTACTGAGCTTGAGCATGCTCAGAAGAGGCAGCTAAGGGATTAGCATTCAGTCACTGGCTGTGATGTCAACTGACAGTTGCTAACTGGAGAAACCAGAAAGCAGAAACAGGACATTACAGTTTAGGGTTTCAGGGGGGTGATTTACCTGTATATAACTCTCCATTTGAGGACTTGCTGGACTTTCTCTCTAAAGAGAAAGGAAGTGTAACAAACTTCCTATATTATACCCAATAATGTGCAGTTTGTAAAACATGTGACAGTCTTAGCTAATCAGACACACACTGAAGCTGCACTCACAGTCGCTCCTGTCTCCATAGGCAAACAAAGACTTTCTGTAGGTGGAGAGCCCAGCTAATGTTTGCTAGACAGGAAATTATGTCTTTATATGATAGAGAACATAAAGGAAAAACTTTGCATGTTTCTGCACATTTCTCTGAGAATACCGGAGTGAGATTTTCATTTCTTGGATGAGGGTGTAAAGAACCTTCTGTTTTAAAATGGCTCTATTTCATTTATGCTCTGTGGTTTTTTTCCTCCTTTTGGCCCATCTCACCTTAAAGACAACTATACTGTAAAAATTAACTTTTTAAAAATGAAAAGCACCTGGGGCAAGGAGATAGGATTGATTATTTCCGCCTCCAATATTGTTTTGAGGAGCTACAGCACATACAGTTTTCATCTGCCAGGTTATGGCCCTGGGCCATTCTATATTAAATTAGTGATATTAGTAGTGAAGCATACAGGAAGACTGGCAGAAGCAGTTTTCTCCATCCTGCTGCTCCTCATAGAAATGATATTGGGAGGTAAAAAGGACCAATCCTACCTCCCTGCCTCACGTACTTTTAAAAAACTTCATATGCACTATAGTTTCCCTTTAAGCTATATGCTGATGGGTATCTTGTGCTCCCAAGTCCTGTCCCATTGAAGCCAAGAGCCTGTTTTCCTGCACTGATGAAATCCAACAAGATTAAAACAGGATAGTCTGGGTTCTATATAGGACCTCAGATTTTTCAATAGGGAACCCTCTTTAACAGACTCCCTTTTGACAACTGGTTAATGGGGTAGGCGAATATTAGAACTAGATTTAACTTTCTATCATAGGAACATCCAATAGATCCTCTCTTTATTTATGTACTACTGATAGAAGTATAAGGGGGAAGATCCAAGCTCTGCAAAGAAGTTGTATTTCACAGTGGTGTTTGGACTGAACTATAACACTCTATACAATGTTATTATAAATATATCAAGAAAACACAAAACCCTGGAGTTAAATATCTTCCTGCATAAATTCAACAGAACAATGGATAAGAAAACAGAATAAAGTACAACAAATATAAGATGGATAATGTCTGCCTTATCTAGATGTTAGTTGCACTTTATGTTTATTTAACACATGTATTTCTAAAGCACTTTGAATACTTAAAGGGGAACTGACTTTAGGTAAATTGACAGGAATTGCTTTTCTGGGTATTTTTGCAATTTCATTACCGTATATATTCGAGTATAAACCGAGGTTTTTAGGTTTAAAAAATACCTTTTAAACCTGACCTCGGTTTATACTTGGGTCACACACAGATTAAGTTTTGTACGGACAAAAAGAAGCCTACCAGTTGGAGATTGGACCATCGGTGAGGAGCGAGCAGACCGGAGACCAGGACCGGAGCAGTTACGGTAGAGGTGCAGGCAGGACCATTCGGTGAGGAGCGAGCAACGGGAGACCAGGACCGGAGCAGTTAGAGGTGCAGGCAGTATGCTGATGACGTAGTGATACGCGCGGGCACGTAAGTTACGCACGTCCGAGCATATCACTTACGTCATCAGCATACTGCCTGCACCTCTACGCGTAACTGCTCCGGTCCTGGTCTCCGGTCTGCTCGCTCCTCACCGAATGGTCCTGCCTGCACCTCTACCGTAACTGCTCCGGTCCTGGTCTCCGGTCTGCTTGCTCCTCACCGAATTTATTTCGGTGAGGAGCTCTTGGTAACCCTGTATTTTTACATGTTGCCATCACATATGATTTATGTCTAATATGCTTAATTATTAGTACAATTTTTCTTTACTATGTTATTCTAGCTCTATTTTGTGTTGATAGTAATATAGTACAATATCTGGTATATTATTTATACTAGGCTTAGGGACCTTTGTATTGGCGTGTATATTTACATTTGAGGGGAGGGGTTGTGTTTTTAACTGTGTGTTTTTTCCTGTTTGTTGGAGTGGGATGGGATACTTTTGGTCTAGCAGAGACCTCCACCATGTTAAATTAAGTTTTAATGCCATCACTTTCCAAGTGTCTTTATTAGTGAGTGTTCCTGTATTAAACATGCCTGTGCTTCTTGAGTGTTCAGACCGCTAGGTATATTGATCCCTCCGAAGGTAGCTTCGAAAAACCCTCTATGGACCCACCTTTTTTTTTTGTCAATGGGAAGATGCGCTCCTTGCATAGCAATTCTTCTCATTGATCAGCCAGCCCTGCCATAGTCCCAGACTGCAATTAAAAGAAGTGGCCCCAGTACGGAACCCTGAGGCACTCCACTTAGAACTTAAGCCCACATATATGTAGCTCCTGACCACCACACTCTGTTTGCAATCCAATAACCATTCTCTATCCATTTCAAATGTTTTTTTCTAGGCCAACAGTCCTCAGTTTATACATCAGTCGCCTATGTGGCACAGTATTGAAAGCTTTTATACTACATCTACTGCTATGCCAGAATCTAAATTCTTACTCATTTTTCATAAAATACAAGTAAATTTGTCTGGCACAATCTATTTTTCATAAATCCATGCTGACTACTACTAAGATCAGTTCTGGAGACAAATTCAAGGATATGATCCCATAACAAAGTTTCCAGCACCTTCCCTACCACTGATGTTAGGCTTATAGGTCTATAGTTACCAGGTTGAATATTACATTGGCTTTTTCCAATCCAGTGGCACATCATCAGACAAAAGTGAATCTGAAATACCTCAACTTGCTGTGGTAAATACTAATAAGTATGAACCTAGCATGTTAATCTGGATCCTGTATAGGGTTCTCGGTTGCCCAATGGTGCTGTTTAGATTAAACTTCCTGGGTCTGTTCTCAGATCTGCAGGTTTTTCCACGGTAGACTCCATGGCAGGTAGTGGAATATAAAGTAAGGGAAAGTTTGCTAAGGATTATGATTCCTACTGCCTATGACCCTTATAATCCGTCCCTAATCAAATAGTTGTAATAGCTATGGATGTAAGAGAAGGTAGATGGATCACATGCATATTCAAACCCTTGGGTAGGATTGCTAAAGCATGACCATAGGCTTTTAATGTCCCAAGTTGAGAAAATGCCTTTATTCCAGGATATATGAAAATGGTTTTTCAAATGTATGAAAACTAAATTTTCAAGCATTTTTTGCAGCCAGGGAATTCTTTTTAAACATGTGAAAAGTTAACACATATGCTCTATATCTTTAGGCTGTATTGCATCTTATATATTCATTAACCAATGAACATTAAAGAAGAAACTTACACTAAAACAATGATGGGAGTTGTAGTTTTCAAACATGTGAAAGGTCACAAGTTCACACCCCCTGCTCTATACCATTAGGCTGTATTATATCTTGACACATGCATTGGCTACAGGACATTAAGAAAAAACTTACTACAACAGAGTATGCTGGGACTTGTAGTTTTCAAAACATGTGAAAGGTCACAAGTTCAACGCTCTACACCATTAGGCTGTATTACATCTAGACACATGCCCTTAGCTAAGCGCAATAAATGAGATACTTGCATGTCCCCACCCATTTCTCTGGGAGTGAGAATGATGTGTTTATTGTTAGATTATTAGGGCAATGCTATTATAATAACATGAGGCTGTGAGTATCCTTCTGTTATAAGAAGGCTCTATTTTATTTTATACTTGTGGGGAGCTTTAGCTCATTTAACCCTAAATCTCCCTTACCTCTATAGCCAATCCTAACCCTATAGTGACTGTAAATGTGGAACTTGCCGTGGTAAATACTTAATAAAAAAATAAACCTAGCATGTTAGTCTGGATCCTGTTTATGGTCTCAGGCTGTCTAATGGTTGCTGTTTAGCATGAACTGCACATTGCGGCAGGATTGCCTTGGTCTGTTCTCAAACCTGCCGGTTTATTATACATAGACCTCTAAATTCTTGCTGGCAGGCAGGTGGAAAAGGTAAGGGAGGGTTGTGTGTGTGTTTGTTCATGTTATGTGGTGGAATTTCCAGGGTCCTTTTAGGATCTTTAGGCTTATCCTATCCTATCCAATATTTGCTTTAGTGTCCTGGCTCTAAAATGTATATAGGCAAAACCATGGGTCCATTTAAAAAGCGATTTCAGAAGGATAGTGACATAAAGATAGCCTATGAAAAAGTCTAAAATTTCACCTGTGGCAGCATACTTTCTTGGATGTAAACATCTGGTTTGTGACCTTAAAGGGATGGTCATTGACCATATTCTTGTTCCAAAGAGGGGTGGTAATAGAGATAATGCTTTATTAGGAAGAAGTCATTTTTTGATACATTAATTGGACTCATTACAGCCTAAGGGGCTGAATAATAAATGTTACCTTACATAATGGGAGATGGTTACGTCAGACTTTTACTTTTACTCTATTTGCTCCTGTGTCATCACGATTTGTGTTAATATGTTTTTTAGCTAAGTTTTAGACCACTTAGCCCTATTTAATACTGCTGCTGTTAATATATACATATATGTTTTTAATATTATACACACATATCACATTATTGCTTATCACCTATATTTATTATCAGTATTTAATATGCATAATTAATTAAATTTTATATATTAATGAGTATATTTATTTGTTATTGCAAAGAATATTACAGATATTTTTACATCCTGCTTAGCACTTTTACTATATGCACTTTGGTCACTTTATAGCACTTTATGATATGATCTGACAACTTGATATGCACTTTGTATTACAATGTATTGATTGTTTGTACACTAGAGGTCTCCCTCTCAATATTTGATTCATTTGATTGTCCAAGCTCCACACTCTAAAATAAATCTCTTTGCACTTTTTTGTCTGAGGAAGGTATCGTTCAGACACCGAAACATCACGTGTTAATAAACACAGTTTTTTGCCTCAAGACTGGTGTGCACTTTCGGTTGGTATCACTGGAAGCATGACCCAGAGCTTTTAATAATAAAAAAACTAATAATAAAAAGTTGCTGTTTAGGTTCAACTGCATATTTGGCAGGATTGACATAGCAAAACATACACACATAATTTCCACGTGCGCCAACGAGCACACTTTTGCTAGTATATATTATATATTATATATATATGATATATATATATAATATATAAAAAAACACAGGAAGCAGCACTCTCTATCAAATGTTTTCAAAATTCCAATACATTCATTGCACAAAGAAATGGAAATGGTCAAAACGTGACTTGAAGCAATTGACAGAAATGGAGAAAAACTACTAGCCATGGGGCTGGGGTTTTGCCCCACATCTACAAAGTGAGGCCAGCAGTGGGGAAAATTTTAGTTTTGGGGGTGGACATGCCCTTTAAGAAAGCATGGGCAGTTATTAAAAAGTACTTGTCCTGTTCAACCCCTCCCACACACACACCATGTCCTATAAAAGAAATAAAACTATAGAATCAAGTATTCCAAATCCCAATAAGAAACAAGGAAAAGTCCGTAGTAGGTACCATGTGGTTGACGAAGGACTATTGCCCCTCAATAATTAGGGGGATACTTTCACCATTCCCAAACTGGGGAAATATTAAAGCAGAAAGTCAAATCTGACACAATGTTTGCAATTTATAAGATTGTCTGCCCTTGAGGTCTACGCACTAATCAAAGTGCGTATTACGAAACACAAATCCTCTGTTAATACAAAACAAGTGCATTTACCCCTTCCAAACATTTATAGAGAAGGGACATTTAGCTAATGAAATGAAGTTCATGGTCTTAGAATCCATACTTTGAACTATGCGGGGGACAAAGACCACAATTAAAATGTAGAAAGGTGAACCAAACAACATCTCTAACAAACACCTCATAAAATTTATAAAAGAGCTAAATTTATTAGATGTATGGAGACTTATTAATCCGAAGGGTAGAGAATATACATTCTACTCACTCCACATAGAATATTCACACGATTGATTATATATTTATCACCCCTCAACTGGTCTCTCAAATTCAAAAACCAATGATCTCCGAGATATCATGGTCTGACCATGCCAATGTATCTGTTAAAATAACAGACATAATGAAGTGAGACCACCGTTGAAATGGAGACTAAATGAATCTCTGTTGGCACTCAGCGATAGAGAGAGGCTGACCAAAGAGCTAGAGAAGTGTTTACTCTAAATTGCATGGAGGAGATACCAAAATCGACAGTGTGGGCTGCGCATGAGGCTGTCTTAAGAGGGAGACTAATACAGCTGGCCTCTCAAGAAAAAAAGAACAGGAATAAAGCAATCAAGAAGGACTAGTTTAAGAGTACATAATCTAGAAATCAGCCTTGCCAAGACTCACTCAGAGGATACGCTTCAACAATTAGACGCAGCAAAGCAAAACATAGCCTGATTCTCTCGGAAGAGCAGAAAAGCTCTACACTAAGTTATCACAAATGCAATAAGCCTGACACAATGCTTGCCAGAAAACTAACAACAGACTCACACAAAACAAGTTCCACCCCTCAGAAACTCAGACGGTTCACTAGAGTATGACCCTCAAAAAAATCACATCTATGTTTGCCACCTATTATCAAAAATGATACGACGGCCAACCACTGACAAAGACCAGCAACTACTCACAAAATAAATGCTTTTTTAGCTACTATAGACTTGCCAACAATTCCCCAAGACAAATCGACACCCCTACAATCCCCATTCACACATATGGGAGCTAACATCTGCTTTATCAGAATTTAAGAATAGAAAGTCTCCCGGCCCAGACGGCTTCGCCATACTTTACTATAAATTTCCTCACACAAATTTCCCCTCATATACTTGCAGACTTCAACAAAATCCTAGAGCGCAAGGAAAACTCGATTCAAACATAACTGTAATACCAAAACAGACAGAGACACTACACAACCCACAAACTACAGGCCTATTTCCTTATTAATAACAATGTCAAATTATTTGCCAAAATGCACGCGAATAGACTGAAAAACCTCCCCCCAGATCTAGTACACCACACCGACTAAACAGGGTTATACCAGGCAGGCAAAAACTGATAATGTTAGAAAACTCCTATCTCTCATTCAGCTAGCAGACACCAGAAAAGACCCCATGATATTCCTATCACTGATGTGGAGAAGGCTTTTGATAGGGTCGACTGACATATTTACAAGGGGACTTACACAAGTTTGCCTTCCCTCAAATTTTGATGCAATTAGATTGCATAGATGACCTAGATTGCAAAATAGATGAGCCTTATCGATCTCCACAGTAGGGTTAGAAATAGGGCTTTACCTCAGACCCTATCTATATTAAAACGGCATAGGCAGGGTGCCCCTTGTCCCCGCTGCTATTTGCCTTGTGTATGGAACCGTTGGAGAAAATACGCACAAACTGATAATGTATATATGCGCAGCACTAGGGACTTATTGGCCAAATATTGGAAGGACCGAGCCCAACAAAAACTGAACTTATCAATAGAACCTGGTGGATCCATAATAACGAACATTTAGCATACTCCCTTAAAGGGTAACTGTGGTCTCAATTCTTCCAAACTTGTAATAATTATAAAAGCCTTCCACCTCGTACCTTCAAAGAAAACTAAATCACATCTCTAGTAAATTTGTGAGAGTAATTCCGCAAAGGTTCAGCAATATTACTTCCTGTTTGAACATTTCCTGTTTTTAGCCATGTGACCAGCTTGTAGTCATGTGACCAGCCTGTCTGCATTAATAGGCTCCTCTTCTCAACTGTCAATTTTTTCCTCAGGTACTTTCCTGATTTTCCCAGCAATAAGTCTTAACTGAGCATGCTTCTCCCCCAGGGAAAAAGGGCCAGCAGAGTCAGGTGATGTACTCAACCTACTGGGAAGCAGGAAGTTTGAACATTCATCCCAATGTAATTTCTCACAGGCTCCAGCCAAGAGTGATTGTTGGCTCAGTGTAAAGGATACTGCAGGCTTCATTTAACCGTAACTGTTTTGAGACCCAGTTGCCCTTTAATAATTCTCTAACTAAATGGTCCAAAATTTGGGATATAGGATTCTGAAAATGGAAACTAGGCAAACGACCTGCCTAAAGCTCGTATGAAGGGTAACTATGAAGTTGTAGAACCAAATAATCTCTCAATGTGGTGGCGCCTCCGGCGCTCCAGGACCAAGATTCAAAGGTGAGTGACCATCTCTTTAATGCCATATTGAATTGTTTTGCTACTTATGTCTACAATGGATTATATTTGTAACTATGCTGCTAAGTACTTCAAAAAAAAGACAAGTTGAAGCGATTGACCTACCACTAAAGTTTCTGCTGTGAATTTCTTGTTGGAAAAAAGAGACTAAAACGGTCATATAATATGATAGATGTTTTTGTTATGTTGTAAACAAAAATTTCAAAAATTCGAATAAAAATTTAATGAAAAAAAAGAAATGTGTGGTGGATTAAAACAATGATGTTAAAAATGGCCACTAGGCTAAGCATTGATGTAATTTCCTGTCTATACCTAATAACTATGGGGGCCATTTTTGGTCAAATGTTTGATTTGTTCTCACAAGCCTAATGAGTGTTATTTTACAGCTAATATACATCCCACCCACATAGAGTTTCTAGATGTAAAGATCTTTTGTGTAGGGCAGAGATATGGCAACACTCATTGAAAACCCATTGACAAAACACCCTGCTTCACAGGACCTACCTACCTGAATCCCACAAAGAAGGGGATATTGTTTTCCCAACTATTTAAGGGTAACTCATAACATTGTGGATGAAACCTTATGGAGAAGTACCAAATAAAAGAAATGATAGAAAGGTTTCTGTTGAGGGGGTATGAGAAAAGAACATCAATGAGGCACTAAGAGGGTGAGGCAGCGGGTGGTAAATATGTTGGTCTCTACAGACACATGGCCTCAGAAGTCACAGCCACTACGAGATGTGGATGCTTAAATGCCCTATTTGTATTACCTGCCGAGTATGTTACCTGGGGAAATTCTCGCACCCACAATGGGAAAATGAATTTTTATATTCGAAAACGTCTGCTCTTACGAGTAAATGTGTCATATATTTCATAGCCTGCCCATGCAGTTTGTTCTATGTTGGAATGGACCCCTCGTAGCTTCTAAACGGATGGCAAATCATGTCTCCTCCGTAGTGCTGATTGAGGGAAAAAATGTGACATGACCAACAAGCATGGACAGTCTCGGCCGCCCGACATTTTAAAGCACTTAACCCACAACACTACATCCTCCTGAGATGTATGGTGATTTGATGGCTTGGGGGAGGACCAAGATGAAGGGGACAAGGAGATAGCCCTCCTGAGACTTGGGGCGAAATAGATCCATAAATTGGAGACTTATCCCCCAAGGGGTTTGAATAACAGTGGGTCGTGCCAATTTTTCCTTTAGGGTTGTGTTCCCTAATCCCCATAGGTGAGAAAATGGGGGGCCCTAAAACATGGGGGATTGGAGGACCTATATAGTGATTCTGGGTATTCCGGGTGAGCATTACCTCGTATAACAGTACTCAGTTAGGAGCAGCTATAAATATGGATTGTGCCATGAAGAATTGTATAGAAAACGTGTTCCATTGGGGAAGCCCTTTATCTGGAGGGTTCAATTGGTATGTGTACACTGTCTAGCAACAGTGAACGCTTAGCCAAGAGGTGCGCAATGTTGGGACACTCCCCCAGTGAGGTGTGACATAGGCAGGGTGGAGTCCACCTCGATACACAATGGATCTATGAAATATGCTAGGCTATTGCAAATGAAGGGAGAGAAGAGAGAGAGAGAGAGGAGAGAGAAGAGAGAGAGAGAGAGAGAAGAGAGAGAGAGAGAAACGTCTTAAAATAGGTTGGGCAATGTTGTTATCGTTGATGAGGGCATTTAACTTTGCATTGCGTTCTTATCACCATCTTGAAGTGTTGGCAGAATGTAAGACATTTTTACCGGCACATCTAAAGACCGGTACTTTTTACTGACACCGACTCAAACAGATGGTGAATACGACGGGTGAAGTACCCTTACGCCCTTTGACCTATGAAGAAGTGTCCCTAAACTGAGACTTTGTATCGAATAGTTTCTGGGCTAACCAGTAAGGCTAATAGGAAGTAGGAATTAGTCCTGCACTTGTCTGATTCTGTTATTTGCCCCCTAAAGGAGAACTGGTGCCCCATTTTTATAATAAAAACAAGTATCCCCTGTATAACATACCCCCCCCCGAAATGTTGTCTGGCTGTCTTGTAACTTTATGAAAACGTGATTCCAATCTCTTCAAAACTGAAAATAAATCTTATTCGGGCGCCGCCATCTTGTCTAGCATAGTTCCAAATTTTGAAAAGAAAACTAATCCAAACGGCATCAACGCGACCATGTCAGTGACATCATCAGAATTCCCTATTGGCCCTCTGAAGAAAGGGGCGACGAAGAGCCGCCTTCTAGTGAACTGCGCGGCTACTAAAGAGGGCGTGCGCTTTCTTGTGCTTGCGTACCTGCATCATTTGGGCAGAGTTCTGTACTGCTGTCCGCTTGCCGATTTTGGTCCAGTATCTGCACAGTAGGCGGAAGAAAATTAATCTGTAAATAGTCAAGAATAACGGGGTGTGTGTGCATGTTGTGTGAATTGTCCGTGTGATAGTGTTTGGTGTGTGTGATTGTCATGTGTGCATGCCTGATTAGTGTTGGTGGGTGTGTGTGGGTGTGTGTGGTGTGAATTGTCATGTGTGCATGTCTGATTATTGTATGGCGTGTGTGCGAATTGTCATTGTGCATGTCTGATTACTGTATGGTGTGTGTGTGTGGTGTGTAGTGATTGGTACTGTGTGCATGTCTGTGTAGTATGATGATGTGTGGAATTGTCTGGTGCATGTCTGATTAGTTTTTGGGTGTGGTGGGTGTGAATTGTTTGATTGTGCATTCTGATTAGTGTATTGTTGTGTGAATTTTCATGTGTGCTATTGATGATCAGTGTATGGTGATTGTCAAATGATGTTTTGAATTGTCATGTGTGCATGTCTGATTAGTGTATGGTGATTGTCAGAATGATATTTTTAATTGTCATGTGTGCATGTCTGATTAGTGTATGGCGTGTGTGAATTGTCATGTGTGCATGTCTGATTAGTGTATGGTGTGTGTCAGAAGGGTGTTTTATGCTGAGTAAATGTGATTTTAATATAGCATGCGTGTGTTTCTAATCAAGGTTACAAGGGTTTGCAGGAACTATGGACTGCAACCCCCCTTTGTCCTAGGGAATAGGACAGCCACCTACAACACTATTGGCTTGGGCGGCTGCCTCCCGAATCCGCCGCTGGAAAAAGTTTTCGCCGCGCGCGCGCCCGCTCCCAGCCTACCGACGCATGCGCGATCTTCGCAGGTCCGAGATCTCGCGAGAGTCAGATTTTTCACGGGAAGCAGTGGCTGTCCTTACTTAATTAGTAGTAGTGGACTTATTTATTTATTAATAATTAACTTTTTTTTTTGTTTGTTTTTGTCTGGTATTATTAGTTAGAAAAGGAGCATTCAGTATGAGTTTCATGCTTTACTCAACTTGATAACAGTTATAAACATTGTGGGTGTCTTCTAAATGCATATGCATAAGACTAATTACGATAGTGCAGGAGTTTTGCTGCATAACGTTTATAACAGAACATCCGGGAAGTAACGGTGGAGGAACCAGCTGAAGGGCTGAGGACGATCCTGACAGACGTGTGACCTATTTCCTGTTAGTCTTCTGTGCCATCTGGCCTGCTGCCTCTGGAACCTTGGACGAGCTAAGGTACACGAAAAGGAAATTGTATTGTGCTTGTCTTGTGCGTTAGGTTTCGAACAATCAACAACAACAGTAAGACAAGAATAGCAGTATGTTGTTCCCTTTAAGTATCTGTGGCAAGTTTCTTACGTTAATTTTATGGATTCGCACAAATCAACAACAGGATCCCTGGGGGGGAGGGTTGGGCGCTGTTGATAGGTGCTGTCCTATTCCCTAGGACAAAGGGGGTTTGCAGTCCATAGATTCCTGCAAACCCTTGTTTGTCCCAGGGGCAGCCACCTAGCAACAGCTATTGGGCAGAGTAGCACACACCTGGTTGTTGCCCTTGCGAAGTTTAACGTTCCAGCTCTGTGGGACGCCAGTAGTGACGGACAAATGTCCTTCTGACGACCATCTAGCTGCTCTAGGATAGACTGTATGGTAATCCCTTGGAGGCTGCTTTCGTGGAAGCTGCCTTCTAATGGAAGTGAGTGCGAATACTAGGATGTCGATTCCTGCGCTCTCCATTGCTGAAAGTATCCATCCCCTGACCGTCTTGGAACGGCTGGTCTAAAGGGAAACTCTGGATGTGATGAAGAGCTGGGAGATGTCTCCTCTGTTTGCCCTGAATACATGTAGGTAGTTGTTTTAGGTGGGACACTATACACAATGAAGGTTCCTCACTGTTTTCTGGTAAGTCAAGTTCTATTAATTCTTGGCAAATTTGGGAGGTTTTGGTTCTCCTTTTGAGAATTATTTGGGCTCCCCCTGGGGTGAAGGACATCCATGGCTCCTGGATGTGGATTAAGGTTAGTTCTCTGCTGATCTTGCAGCGAGGCTAAGGCCATAAGCATGCCAATTTTACCGCAAGAGGGCGGAGGAAAGGATGGTAAGTTCCCAGTTAGCCAGGTAACTAAGGAGCTTGTCCATATTCCCATGTGGATGTGTTCGTGGGGGTATGTGGTCTGGACATGGAGGCTCCTCTTAGTAAATCTTAGGTATATGGAGTTTGATGTTAAGTCTGGATTACTATTTTCAAACGCTGACCATAAGATCTAAGCGTTGTGGGGCCAGGCCAGAATGGAACTGTTGGAAAAAACTCCAATCACCATAAGGTTTAGGTTGTTCGAACTGGGCCTCCCTAGCAGTGAACCAGTCAAGGAATTAGGCTATCAGGAGTTTTGTATTTCCTGATTGTTTTGTAATGCCAGGAACAGGTCGATTAGGTTGTTAGAGGTAGTGGAGGTTGTTGGAAGCAGAAGAATTTACTCGAGCTGCTATCCACATTAACTGTGGGAGCTTGGACAAAGGATCCGGGGAACCCTGGAAACAGTCTACGGTCATTCCCATGGGTAATTTCTGACCCCTATTAGTGGGTGGATTTTTGGGAAACCATGGCTTGGAAGGCCAGCTGGGTACACAAGGACCTAATCTTTCACACTGTCCATTTCGATTTTGTGTAAAACCTGTGGGCATTAATGTAAGGGGTGGGAAGGCGTAGAGGGGAGGTAGATCTGTCCACGGACATGCCAATGCATCCACTCTCCACGCATTCTCTGACCACTCTCTTCGCTGCGAAGTCGTGTCTGGGCTGTTGTTTCCGATGCAACAGATCTCTGCTGTCTCCTGCCAAAGAATTGAATTTATTTTGGCAAATAGGGTTGCTTTGAGACTCAAGGGTTGAAGAGGTTCATCCGATGCCTGGACAGGGCCTCCGCTAGCTACTCGTTCGAGTGACCGGGTACGTATTGAGCTACTAGGTTGATATTGAGGGGTAGTGCCTTTTCCCATATTTCTAGGGCTTCTAGACAAAGCTGTCTCGACTTTGTTCCCCCTCTCTTTGTTGTGTAGTTACAGCTGTTTTGTTGTCGAGCTGAATTGCAACTGTCTTGCCTGATTGTGACTGTGATAGTAGGTGGTGAGGCCAGTTTTTGCTGCTCTGAGTTCCGAAGGTTTATGTGGAGCCTGATTCCTGGTGAGACCAGCGACCCCTCAATGCCCTGGAATTGGTGAACCACCCCACCCTATCAAGGATGCGTCCTTTGTGATTGTTAGGTCTGGGGGTCCTAATCTGAACGGCGAGGCGATAGGAGGGGAATGTAGCAGTATCTGTTTGTTATCCTTGTTTACCTGGGGTGTGGGGATTACTGGGTTGAGACCATTCCTTCCCTTTCTGGAGACTCTTCGAAGGAACATCTGGGTGTGCCTGCTAGCATGGGGGCTTGTATTGAGGCCTGAGCTAAGGCTACTAGCTTCCCAATAAACTTCGCTATCGTGTCAAAGAGGAATTGAATGTCGGGAGGAGTTCCTGAACAAGGATTTGATTAGGTTCCACTTCACATCTGGAACCTGAATGGTGAAGTGTTGTTGTGTTTATTAAGAATCTTAAAAACTGTAGGGACTTTGTAGGTTTTAGAATGGATTTTCTTTTGTTACGGTAAACCCTAGATCGGTGAGGTGGATGAGTAATCGGTCTCTCTGCCTTAGTATCACTGACTCCTCTGGTGCAACACCAAAAGGTCGTCTAGGTAGATAAGTGACAATATGCCTCTCTGCCTGAAGTGCTGGATTACTGGTTTTAGTACTCTGGTGAATGTATAGGGGGCGTTGGGAGGCCAAACACCATCACGTCCCGTGAATATATTTGACCCTGCCCTTTAGAAAGTTTGCAGAACACCTCGGTTTATACTCGAGTCAACACTTTCATACCTTTTTTCAGGCAAAAATAGGTACCTCGGTTTATACTCGGGACAGTTTATACTCGAGTATATACGGTACGCTATAAAAAGACCTTTTGCTATTGGGTATGCAGTGACCAGAAAATCCAAATATTGTTAGTTAGCAAACAGACTTTAGTGATGACCTCTCATGCAGTTACTTCCAGACTTTAAAGGGCAACTGTGGTCTCAAAACAAGTTAGGATTAAATGAAAGCCTGCAGTATTTCCTTTACACTGAGCCAACAATCACACCTCTGGCTTCACCCTGTGAGAAATGATATAGAGGTGACAGTAAAGACTTATTTCGGGGAAAATCAGGAAGTACCTGAGTAAAAAATTGACAGTTGAGAAGGGGAGCCTATTAATGCAGGCAGAGGCTGGTCACATGGCTAAAAACAGAAAGAGTTCAACGAGGAGGGTACATTGCTGAACTTTTGCAGCAATAACTTCTCAAATTTTTTCTAGAGTTGTGATTTAGGTTTTATTTTGAAGGTATGATGGAAGGCTTTTTATATCATTCTTACTAGTTTGAAAGAATTTGAGACCACAGTTACCCTTTAAGGCTAGGTTCCCTCTAATTTTTAATTGTGTGTGCAGATATTTATTTCATGTACGCAAATAAACTAAGTTGTGCGCACTACACAATGCAGTGCATATATTCCAGCAGATTTTTGTGTGCACAGGCACGCACGAGTACACAGCTTACAGGGAACACTGCTTTTAGGATATGTGACCTTGGGCGTTGTTAAACTTCCAGTTCAGATGAAAAAGAAAGTATTCACTGGCCATCTAAATATTCCCAGCAATATGTCAATTATTTTTAAATTTACAACTGCAGCATCTCACCTTACCACTGACTGCATATCTACTGAAGATTGTTTTTTTTTTCCCCCCTTCAACTTACATCTGTAACTATTATCATTTTAATGAGCCAGCTGCTATGGCTAGGCTGCAATTCATAAAAGAACAAGTTAGCTCACCGCTAAGCATAAAATTGAAGTCAAAACAGATTATTATAGTTAGCTGTAAGATAAGTGCTTCATTTTTTCACACTTCAACATAATTGGGTAGTTCAGTTTTTAAAGTAGTCATTTTCTTTTCTGATCCTTCCATTAAATAGCTGTATACTCCCTGGAAATATCTTCATCCGCTTTTATAGTTACACCTATACTTGAATGTTGTCAAAGGTGTAGAGCTATTATTAAGCAAAACTATATTTTAAACTATTCATAGTTGAACTGTCACTGCTGAGAAATTTGAAAACTTAAAAAAGGAACTTCTAAATTGTGTAAAATGGATTAAAAGTTACATTAGATAACACAATGCTGACATTTTTGCAATTTCATTTTTATTTTAAATCAATCTCAATGTCTTTGTATGGAGTTAGACAATAAGGGCAATAAACAAGAGCCACTATTGGCTCCCTGGTGCAATCGCAGTGGAGATATAAAGATAGATTGCGGGGGATTGGAGCTGCATCTAACCTCCCATTCTTCAATAAAATGGTCAGGAGCCGGGAACAAAGGTAAGGTACTTACCCGATCTCTCCCTCATCCGTTGCTTCCTTTGACAGGTCCCGATGGACTCTGTATTCTATGCGCATCACATCTGTGCATAGAGTACCAAGTCCTCTGTTAGCATCAAGGGCTCTGTTAAGAGACAGTAGGGGACCTGGTTTTGAGCTGCAGAACACAATTTGTTTGAGAAAGGTATCTTGCGGGCACCGAAAAGTTGATTAATAAACCACACTGTTGCGTTTTAACATGCAATCCAATGGCACGTTAAAAATAGTGTTGGCCAATTGTTCTCGCCACACTAGGTGCGCTGCAATCCATTAATCAAAGCAAGTGTGATCAGCAATTTTTGTGCAATTGCATGCGCCCCAATTGAGCAACGCAACACACACCAATATTAATATATGTTTTAACATTTGAAAGCTATCATCTGAATGGTTGGGGCAAAATTAGCACCCTTTTTAACAATAAGAACTTTTATTGAATAACCGGTTAGATTTTAAGCATAGGCGAAATGCATTCTGCCTATTTAAAGAAACCCTAATATTTTAAAAAAAACATTTCTTAGAAAGTTTTGTGTGACTATTCCAGTGCTCCTGAAAAGTGCTCTCTTGGGATTATGAAAGTTGGTGGGTGACTGGTACACTGTACAGGGGGGACACATCACAAACATAGTTATATTAAGAAAGACTGTCCACAAAATGTGGACATGACACGCTGTTGAAAAAACCTCAGTTTGGGGCGAAACACATTCAGCGTTCCATTCACACAGCCATGCTGTCCTCTTCCTGGGCTCTCCTATCCAGCACGGACTAGTATATCTTTCCAGTATGGAGGTTCTGTGTATTATATCTTTTTTTAATCTTTTTAATTGTTTTTTAAATGTTTGATGTCATGGTCCATACCCTATGTATTTATATTTAGAATAAAGGGTCTGTAAATACAGACTTTTTTGAAAACGATTGAGTGCAGTACATCTTTTTTTCTTCTCTATTGTTATACTTCACCTCCTATATGTTAATCTCTGGTAATGGTGTTATATGCTTTAATGGAACAATAACCTTGCTAAAGTTTTTGGTTTAAATATTTCTATTATTTACCAGGTGATAGGCGGACTTGCTTCTATCATCTGTATTCTCTCACAAGCCAAGATAGCAGCAGATCCAAGATTGGCAGCTTTGTACTGAGTCCTCTCCAGCCCCATACAATATTTTATGCTCCTCCATCTTGGTCTTGCAACATTATGAGCGGATGGAGATTTATCCGAGATTGTTGGAATAAATTTGCTGCTTCTTAACTGCTTATTTATTTATTTAGACTGTACTGGGTTTTTTTTTTGGTTATTTAATGTTTTATTAATTTGTTTTGTACAATGGGCACAAATAGAAATATATTAAGAAATAACATTAAAGGATATCTATAGTGTTTAAAAATGGAAAGTACCTGGGGCAGGGAGGTAGAAGTGATTATTCCTACCTCACAGTATCATTTCGTTGAGGAGCTACAGCACTAACAGTTTTCATTTGACTATTCCTGTATAAAAGATAGTGCTGAAGCCAAGAGGAAGACTGGCAGTATAAGTTTTCTTTGGGCTGGTGCTCCTCACAGAAACAATATTAAGAGTTAGGAAATACCAATCCTATATCCCTGTCCCATAATATACACGATAGTTATCCTTTAACCTGACTAAAGGGATGGTCAATATAAATATTAAGAAGAGAATAAAACAACAAGGGAGTGGTGAAATAACCCAAAAAGAGAAATACTGTACATTAAAAAAAGAGGGTAGAATAGCAGACGCCATAATAAAGGAAAAATTTGTCATTCCATTTTGCCACAGACAATACACAATTATTAAACTTTTAACACAAAAAAAAGCTACACAGAAATCTATTAGTATTTATTCATATAATAAACCATAAAAACATTATTTGTCCTCCTTGTCATCCTTTGATATGCCTTTAATATTAGTCCAAACAGGTTTTCGTTTTTGAACAAATGCATTTATTCCTTCCTGTCCATCTTTCAGTGCAAGATTTTCAACCATTGCATGCGATGTCAACCTGTATGCATCATTAAGACTTTGTGCCATTTGTCTGTAAAATGTAGCTTTTCCAAGTGCAACAACTGAATGACTTGTTTGGCAAATTCTTTGGGCAATTCTTTTTGTCTCTTTCATAAGACTCTCCTCTGGAACTACCTTACTGACAAGGCCATGCAGTAAAGCATCATGAGCTGAGATCGGCTCACCCGTGAACAACATTTCTAAGGCAACCTGAACATTAACAAAAGTGCATATACATTATAAATGAATAGTATTTTCCTTTTTAGCAGCTAATATTAGAAATGAAACTCGTTTCACAATTTTTTTTTAGAAAATGTAAAACATTTACATTAATTTATACAATATGTAGAAAAAAGGTGAGTGTGACATTCTAACTGTTCTTTGGCACAGGGTGGTTAAGAGTCCCATACATGCACATATTAAAACATAAGAGTACTGCGATGGACTTCTATGGATGAACGGTTTATTTAGTTGACAAGCTTTCGAGAGCTATACCCTCTTCATCGGATCAGAGCAGTACTGATTTTAACAAAGGTATAACAGAAAGTAAAAAGCCAATTCCAAAAGATAATAAGATAAGCAAAACAACAAGGGGGGAGAGAAAAAAAAAAACTAGGTAAAAGCAAAAGGTGCCATGGAAAGTGTAGAGGGAAATAAAATGAGAGGAGGGATAACAGAATAGTGAAGTGGTCAAGAAATTCAAGGGGGGGGGGCAGAAAGCAGGGAGGACCAAAATAAAAAACAAAACACAGTAAGAACACACAGAAAACAGTATGAGACAAGGAAAATATAGAGGTTCTGAAATGAGGAGAGAACAGAATTCTGTAGTGAAGTGGGAAAAAAAAGAATAGGATGGGGGAGAAAAAGTAAACAAAGAGGGGAGAAGAGAAAAAAAAGGAGCAAAACAAACAAAAAAATAAATAAAAAACTGGTAAGGGGAAGATAAGATGTGAAAATTCAATTATTCATAATGTGAAAGGAATCCCATGTCCTGGACCATTGTTTTTAGAGTCAAATTATAAGATCATTTAAGCTTCAAATGCTTTTCTTGTTGCTAAAATGTCCCTTTAAGATTTGGACCTGGAAGTTTTTCATAGTGTGTCCAGGCTGTGAAAAATGGTGCCCTACAGGGAAACAATTTCTATCCTCGTCATGGTTGGTGATGCTACTTCTGTGGGAATTCATCCTCTTTTGCAGCTTTTAGACAGTTTTTCCAATATATATTGCATCCTCACATTTTTTTTGCATTGTATTAAATATACCACATTGCTGGAGGTACAGATATAAGATACATGGATGTGAAAAATTCCCTTCCTGTGTTTAACAGAAGGAGAACTGTTGATGTTGGTACAAAGCTTTCACCTAGAACCCCAACATGGTGTAGTACCTGGTGTATTATCTCCATGGTCTGTGTATAGTTTTCTTCTAACCAGTTTTTGCTGTAGGTGGCTGTCTGAATGCAAGGAAAGGAGGTTCTGGAAAAATGTTTTTAAGGTTTTCATCCTCATTTATCAATGGCTGTAGTTCTTTTATTATTTTCCTTATCCCTAGTGAAGGGTTTAAGTTGTTACTAGGGGTACCTGTGTATTTCTTTTTCTCTCTTTGTACTGTAGGAGGTTTTCACAGGGAATCCTCAAAGCTTTGTTTGTGTTCTCAGTAATAGTTCTAGCTGGATATCCCTTTTGTTAAAATGACCTCCCAAGTGCACATAGGCACAAACATTTATGTGCACTTGGGAGATCATTTCAACAAAAGGGATATGCAGCTAGAACTAACACGAACAAAGCTTTGAGGATTCCCTGTGAAAATCACCTTTTTTTCTCTCCCCCTTGTTGTTTTGCTTATCTCATTATCATTTGGAATTGGCTTTTTACTTTCTGTTAAACCTTTGTTAAAATCAGTACTGCTCTGACCTGATGAAGAGGGTATAGCCCTCGAAAGCTTGTCAACTAAATAAACAGTCCATAGAAAAAGTGTCACAGTACTCGTTTTTTTAATATCTATATATTGGACTAATACGGCACTACAATAATTTTCTGTACCATATATGCACCAATCCCGGTCACACAATATGGGAATATTCTGATATTGTACGATCGCCAGATCACAGATGATCCACAGATTTCTTCCCCTACAGGACCAATACCTTTGGTCCAATAGGGTCTTGCTGCCTGTACAGGCCACTTAAGTCCAGAATAGCAATGAATCACTGTTTTGATCTCAGGGAGTTTACATCTTTGATGGGATATAATAAATAAGAGCACCTTAGTAAAAGAATAGACACACAGAGATGCATCACCCCACACAAACAACACATTTGTTGATTTTAGGCTGAATACTAACTAACCTTTCTTGGAACAGCTCTTCCCAAAGCAACAGCTGGAGTAGAACAGAACAGACCTACATTGACGCCTGGGGTTGCAAACCTGGATTTCTCAGATGCCACAGCTATATCACAGCTAGCAACAAGCTGGCATCCAGCTGCTGTAGCAAGACCATTAACCTCAGCTATAACAGGAACAGGAATAGTTTGGATTATTTTCATAAGCTGCAAATGAAACAAGAAATCAAGATATAAAATGTTGTAAAAAGATCAAAATTACAAATATACAGTATACTGGTACTCTAAAATAGTTTTATGAAAACGCTCTGCTGTTCAGACTTTTTTTAGCAATACAGAAAGACAAATTTATTATGCATTAACTATTCCATACTTTTAATGGATCATTTGTGGAAAAAGAGATTATTGCAAGCCTTATCTTGGATAGTTTCGTAACTAAGACGAAGTTCACTAAGTTGACTGTCCATTTTTGATTTCATTTTTTTCCAAAGAATTATCTGTAAAACATTCAGCGGCATAAATTCTGAGTGAGATTTAAATTTGAAATATATACTAATATATACTATACTAAAGCTAGCCAGTCAGATGTTCTTCTGATCAGATTTGCGATCAAGTGAATCTATTGGAAATCGAATCGGAAGAACCGCTCGAAGTTTCCCACCATGGGGCTACGATCTTTTCTCCATGAAATCTGTGGAGAGAAGGGGACTAAAGATGGGGGTTGGAAGAATATTTTCCACCTGGTCAAAATCTTCAGTTTTCTGATATTTCTTGATATTTTGAATGATCCGACGAAATTTTGTGGTTCACTTAAAATATAGATCCAGTGTATGGGGTGCTTAAAGGGCATGTCTACTCCCAAATCTAAAATTTGCCCTAGTAATAGCCCCTCTGTATAGTTTTATAAAAACCTTACATCCCCTTCTCCCCCTCCCTCCGGATCCCATCTGGCTGCCCTTCCTCCTAGCGTGAAACCCATTTAATGTAACAATCCTTAGGCTTGGCCAAAATAAATCGGGAAAAAAGTTTCCGATTTATATTTACAGCCCTTCACCCCCACGTGATCTTTACAGCCAGCAGTTGTGTCTGTGATTGTCTGACCAGTCTTACTTCCGGTAAGAAGAGAGGGAAGACAACTACAGAAGCGAAGGCACTGTAAGTAACTATCAGAAAGTTTTTTTTTTAGTATTAACATGGAGGTTGGGGGTGGGCAAGCCTAAGGGAAATTATATTAAAAGTTATTTTTTTGGGTGGACATGGCCTTTAAAGGGCCACTATATTCACTAAAACAACTTTGCATTAGATAGAACTACAATTTAAGACAAGTAGAATGGTAGTATTCTTATTGTTGTGTTTACCTGCTTTGTTAGAAAATGTTCAATGTTTAGTAACTGCTCCTAACGTCCCTGTCTCCCCAGTCAATGCCCACTTGTAGATCCAGCCAACACGTTCTGAAGAGCCTTCACCACCCGACACTATTCAGCTCATTAACATATTTTCCAGATTCTGCACTCCCCACACCTAAGTACTGCTGTGTAGTGTTACAGACCGATTTACTGACCAGCTGGGTGATTGGAACTGGTGGAAGGTGGGTGTGCTGCAGACAGGCAGATATAGATAGAGAAAGATAGGAAAGAAGCACCAAGAGAGAGACAGACAGAAAGATAGACAGACTGATATAGATGAGAGGCAGACAGATTTCCTTTCTGTACTGTATTTGCACAGCAAGAGTTTATTTTTATATGTTAAGAGTAGTGGGATTATGCTTTATCTAATAGTACTGTTTTTGAAACGGTACACATTTATACACATTATATTTATAAGTAGTAAAAACAACAAAAAAACCCCGCCCAAATCAAAAACCTCATTGTTTTATAGATGCAGCAATGACTGTCAATTATATAATGTCCTATGTGCACCCCATTAAAATATGTAGTGAAGCGTTATAGAAAATCTCCAATGTTTTTACAAGCTAGTTGATCACAGGAAAAACACCTCCAGGTGAAGTTGCATAATGCAACCATGACTCATCATAAGCCTTTTTTACTCACCTTATATCTTTCTACTATTTTTAAAGAGACACTAAACTGAAAAAAAATGACTTTCCTTTATCATTCTCTATATTTTTAGAGCTGTCAGGAACTTGATCCCTTTTTGCTGTCAGTGCTCCCTGTCACCAGATCTCCTCATGTCCTGTTCAGCTCACTCCTAGTTAGTATGCTTGTCTCCTCTCTATGTATCCACCCCCTCCTAAAACTGAGGCACAGCTAGAGTGGAGCATGTGCAGTTTAGTAAGATTTTCTTTTAGCTGTAGGAGTTTGAAGGTGTGTGTGTGTGGGGGGGGGGGGACTTTGTCGTTGATTTCTTTAGGTACAGTGCTACATTGGGACTGAAGTAACACAGACAGCAGCTAACTGCAGGATTGGGTTTATCTGCACAGAAAGAGCACAGAGAAACAGATAATGCTTATTCCTTTTCCTGATCTTAATGCTGAATCAATTAGCTATACAGTGACAGAGAAATAAGCTTTACTTTTACAGAATGGATGGTTTGTACATGTACAGGATTATTCAATAAAAGTTCTTATCCGATTGGTTGGGGCAAAATTAGCACCATTTTAAACGATAAGAACTTTTATTAAATCTCCCTGGTAGTGTGCCAGGGGGAGGGGCTGGGTGATTGACGGCTCTTTACAGACTAGTTGTGCCCTGCCCTCTTTAAAAGTAAAAATCCCAGAGCTAAAAAAAATAAGGGATTGGAAGGTCAGAGAAAAAAAAATCCTTATTACTGTGTAAATAGTTAAAAAATAATTTGCCCCAGGTTTACACGTCCTTTAAAGCAGCATGCAATACAACGAGGAAGTAAAGCTTAAAAAATAGATAAAATGTACTATTTAGAAAAGACTGATAAAAAAAGAAAATAGGTAAAATACAACTTTGAAGAACGATAGAAAATTCTTAAACTGGCAAAAGCATTACAAACAAAAAAAAATGATTAACATATGGTCATTTTTAAAACAAGAAATCGAAATATGCAAAAGACAACTAACTACAGTATATGTTGCTTAAATATACAGAATACGTCACCAAGACAAAAAAAGCAATTGCACTAAAAAATTGAGCGTGATGTTATGAATGCTGTTATGGTCAAGGATAACATTCACTTCCCAATGACAATTCATTTTGCTGATTTGGTATATTGTTGCATTAGATAAATTGGATTGTTTGGATTATTCCAATATTTATCACATTTGTGTAAATAAAAAAAAAAGCAGTGATCAAAACAATGAAGCTTAATTAAACTACATTAAAGAGCAACTATGCATGAAAAAAAAAATAAAAAAAAGTTGTACAGTATATTTCCCAGGGAGGTAGATAAGCATATTCCTCAATATCAATGGGCAACTTTCGAAAATAGTTCCATGGTTCAGAAAAATTGCTCATCACTCCTTCTACTGTGCATGTGTAACTACCTCTTCCTAACTTTAGCAATACACTTAGAGATATTGGACACAGAGTAAGGAGTGGTAAGTTCAGATGAGGATCTATGGTAGCTCATTACAACCACCCAGAGAATTAAGTACACTTTTAAAATCTCTCTTGGAAATGTACTTTGCAGTTAAAGTTGCATTTTTAAGTAAAGTTGCCCTTAACCTTAAAGGGACAGTTCAGTGGAAATTATCAATATTTGTTTAATTGTTAGTTTGTGTAATGCCTTGTTAGTTATTCTACATATTCTCTACCATTCTGAAAAATCAGTTTATTTCATACCCTTTGCTGTTCCCTGCTGCGGACATTAGAGAGTTGACATTTCAGTTTCTAACGGTCCTTCTTCTTCCCAGGATGCACCATATTCCTTGGAATGTTATTAACAGTAATTTCTACAGATTGGCTGTTGGATGGGTCAAACATGCTCAGATCTCTACTGAGCAACTGAATCAACCCAGGCACTGGGTCAAGGGCAAGACCATAACAGTCTCTACTAGGGGTCCTGCAAACAGGAAGCCAGAATTTCAGTTGCATTTATTTATACACAGACACAATGCTGAATGGGCAGATTAAGGTCACTGGGATGAAAAAATACTGCTCTTTTTTCTGAAAAGCATATGTATATGTACTGAACTTCCCCTTTAAAATAGAATTTCCACTTTTAAATAAAATGAACGAATGTTATAGATTATATAAAAAATGAAAAAAATCAAGCTCACCTTTGCACATGAATTAAATACTTCTGCATGATAATCTTTGCCATATTTTGCTGTCAGTTCTTTAAGGTTGTGGCCAGAAGAGAAAACAGGTCCTTCAGCTGTATCAGTTTTCACAGACAAAATAATGAAAAAAGTAAGAGATGACATTCCTTCATCACACAGAATTCCCTTAACATTGCTTTACAAATGATTTATGTTTTTCCTTTAATACCTACTTTATGAAGATAAAATAATATTTAGCCTTCATTAAACGATCCTGTTATTAGTAACTGCTCCAGAGATTCTTTTCATCTTTCTTGGTTTCCTTACAATGAGATATGATTTCCAGAGGCCCTTTTGTCATGAGCTAAATTTATAAACATTTTGAAACTAGGGCTTTTATTTGCATGTTACCTTTCAATGTGGATGGTCTTCATGCTGTCTAGCATAACAAAAACGGGAGGTTTGCCCAAAATCCTGTAGAATATTTTGAAGACAATTATATTTAAACTGCATGTTCACCCCTCAAATGGAAAAAAAAATATTTTTATATGTAAACCAGACCAATCCCCAATGGTTAGAAAGCTGAAAGATCTAAAGCTATGCTGTAAAGCAGAAAAATGTTCTTCTGCCCCTCAAAAGGTTTCCGCCTCCTCTCCAGGCTCTTTTACAAGCTCACACTCAGAGGAGGGAGCTAGGGGGCATTCAGTGATGTCAACTGTAACATCGATGACTGACAGCTGCCAACTGAAAGAACCAGAAAGCAGAGTGGTAACAAAACATTGGACAACATTTCAGATTAGTCTTACATTACTTAGCTTTCTAACTATTGCAGTTTGGGGTATGATTTACCAACATACAATTTTTTATTTGAGGGATGGACTTGCCCGGTTATGGGTTTTGCAACCCTTCTCTATAGTTTTTGCTTCAGGGGAGTGGGGTAAATTTACTTCCTTGGCAAATACATAAAAAGTATTAATTAAAGTTAAGGAATGTTATGCAAGGTAAAAGGAAGCCATGTTATCTAACATGTAAAGCTTCAACAAGGGGTGCTGCAATGTCCTTCTCCTCCATATGTAGTACAGCATAGGGGATAGCTTTGCAGGGAAGACCATACAAACTGATGCTCATCCAAAGTGAAGATTTTCCTAAGTGAACTTGGGACATTATGGGACATTTCTCTCTACCACCTCGTATGCATTTTTACCTCCATTGCCTTTCCTTCTGTTTCCCAGGTAAAACTACATCCTCTGTATAACTCAGATCGGTACGCATTTTCATATCCAATACTGTGTATTGTTTTGTCTGAACTGCTTATGTTATTTACCCTGCAATATTTTGAATAGGGTCAAAGTTAGCTACTTTTACCTTTCTGTCTCCTTACAAATGAGTTTATGGGTGTTTAAGTGATGGCATCTTCCCTGCAAGTCCTTGTTGCACAGCTGGTGATTACTATGTTGTGGTAATTGCCCTCTGCTAATTACTTAAAAGAGCAACTATACTGTAAAAATTAACTTTTAAAAAATTAAAAGCACCTGGGGCAATAAGATAGGATTGATTATTCCCACCTACCAATATTGTTTTGTTGAAGAATATGTTTTTCATCTGCCAGGTTATGGCCCTGGGCCATTCTATATAAGATAGTGCTAAAGCACTCAGGAAGACTGACAGAAGCAGTTTTCTTTGTCCTGCTGCTTCTCATAGAAAGGATTTTAGGAGGTAAAAAGAACCAATCCTACCTCCCTGCCTCAGGTACTTTTTAACTGTTTTTGAAAAAAACCTTATACGCACTATAGTTTCCCTTTAATTTCCCTGTCCTGTGTATTTTTATCCCCATAAATTTAGACACAGCATTGTCTAATAGCTTTGCAGGGAAGACCATCCAAACTAAAGCTTATCCAAGGTGAAGATTTTCCTAAGAAAAATTGGAGTTCAACAATGAGATCTACAAGGTGCCACTACCTGACTTTATTCTGGATTTTCAACAATGTTTACAATTGTGCTCTGCTTATCTCTTATCTACTTCCTTGCTCCAAAATCTCCTTCCCATTCATTCCCTTTCTATCCCTATTCTATCTTTATCTCTGCCTCTCTTCTTCCATCACAAAATGCTGTTCCTTTAACTTAAGGTTCATACACACGTGAGATCGCGGGACCCGTTCGGTCAGGGATCGTTGCCCGACCGGCCGATAAGGTGCCTATACATGGGCCATTTATCGCCCCAAAATGAACGTTCGTACATTGTGCGGTGCTGGTCAAGACCCGTGATCGCACGCGTGTATGAACCTTAAAGCTGCGTACAGATGACAGACAGGATTTTGCAGATCTTGTCTGTCATTTTTCAAAGATCTGCATACACACAGTCCCGAGCACTTGGGACTGTGTTTCCCTCAGCCGCAGCAGACTCCCTCTATAGGAAGTTACCATGCCCAAGGAAAATTTACTTTTTCGAACGAGAGCTTGGCCGACCCGAACTTTCGGCTGCCACATGCTTGTTCGGAAAAGTGCCCACACACAGTGCCGATAAAGCCCTGATACGGTTGAATCCGGCGTTGGGGCTTTATTGGTACTGTGTGCAACTAGCTTTAGTCCAAACATCCCAGGAAATCCTTTGCGCACCTCCATTCCGTTTATTATTCTCCTTCTTGCTGCTGGGGATATTGCTCCCAACCCTGGACCCTGCAACATTTCCATCTGCCATCGTCCACGCCCTTCTACCACCCATCCCTACTCTTTCACCTTCACTTATTCCTTTTGCCTGCTTAATACACGCTCTCTTGCTAACAAACCCACCTTTATTCATGACCTGTTCTAACATCTTTCATCTCCTGGCTCTTACCGAGACTTGGATCTCCCAACATGATAGCAGTTGAAGCCTCGAGTAGGCAGGCGGTCTATCTTTCTCTCATTCACCTTGTTCCTCAGGACGGGGTGGAGGGGTAGGTCTTCTGTTTTCCCCTATCTGTCACTTTAAACTTGTTTCTCTTCCACCCTCTATTGCTTTTTCCTAATTTGAAGACCATGCTGTCCAACTTTTTCAACCCTTATATCTAAGAGTAGCAGTCATATTCCCGCCCCCTTCTGCTTCAGCCCATTTTTCTTACGGAGTTTGAAACCTGGCTCTCTTTCTTTCCTCCGACTGCGGACTATAATTCTGGGTGACTAACATTCACATTGATGATACTAAGCAATCCTGGCCCTCTCGCTTTCTTCACCTAACTTCCTCCTTCTCCCTCCAGCAGTGGACCAACACTATCACCCATAAGGATGGTCACATCCTGGACTTGGTCTTTACTAAAAAATCTTTCTGTCTCACAGTTTGCCAGCACCTCTTTCCCTCTCTTGAATCACAACCTAATTACTTTCTCTTCCACCTACTCTCCCCTTTCCTCTGATACTCCATCTACAGTCCTTGTTTGCAACAGCCGAGCAATAGACCTTCCGGCTCTATCCTCTTCTCTCAGTTCTAACCTTGCTATCCTCATGTCTGATTTTAGCCCTGATTCGCTAATACATTTGTATCACTTTCTTACTGACTACTATTGACTGCTTTGCCCCTTACAAACTCACAATTGTCGCCCACTAGACCCAGTCCTATGCTACTGTACTCATGCAGCTGAGCGGCTGTGGAAAAAGTCCACTACAAGCTCATGTTGTCTTGTCTTAATTCAGCTTTTTCAGCAGCAAAACATTCCTATTTTAGCACACCTATAAACAATAACAAAAATAACCCACGTTGTCTATTTTTACTTTTTAACACACTCTTGCAGCCCTTGTCCACCGACACTCTTTATTCCATTAATGCTCCTCTGGAGTTTGCCGACTACTTTAGAACTAAAATAGATATCCGCACTATAATCCCCTCACCCCTGGACAACTAACAGTTCTTTCTGCCCCACCATCTGCAGTTCTGGAATCTTTCACCTGTCACCCATTCCGAAGTCTTCTAACTCCTGTTGGCCTCGCAACTTACAATTTGTACCTTTGATCCCATGTCCTTCTTCTTACTCAGATGCTGTGCTAAAATTCTTTCCCCTGCTCTTGCTCACATTTTTAATTCTCTGGACCCTACCTGTCTCTTAAATTACCGCCCTATCTCCCTTTTACCGTTTGTGTCAAGATTCTTAGAACATCTTGTGTCTACACGCATTACTAAATAGCTCCATGCTTATAACCTATTGGACCCATTGCAGTTAGGATTCCGACTGGGTCATTCAACTGAAAAGGCCCATGGCAAAGTCTTAAATAACCTACAAAATGCCAAAGCAAAGGGCCAGTTCTCTGTCCTTATTCTCCTCAACCTATCAGCTGCCTTTGATACTGTGGACCACTCTTCTTATGCAGATTCTATATTCTCTGGGCATCCAAAATCAAGCTGCAGCATGGTTGTCTTCTTATCTCTCTAACAGATCTTTCTCTGTCTCTTTTGTCAATAAGACCTCTTCTCAAGTTCTGCTTAGTTCCACTTGGTATTAAGAACCTTGCTGTTCTGTCTCTACACAATCTCTCTAGGAGAAATAATCTATTCTTTTGGCTTTAAGTACGACCTATATGCTGTTGATACCTAAATCTACTTGTCCACTCCCGCACTAAACCCTGAAGTTCAATCCCACATCTGTAAATGTACGCTCTCTATTTCTTCCTGGATGAAATAATCATTTCCCCCCCTAAACTAGGACCTAGTCCACCCTTCTCCATCTCTATTTACAATATTATATTAACCCAGGTGAATCTGCATGCTGCCTTGGAGAAATCTTTGATGCTTCTCTTTCCTTCCATCATCACATTAACAATGTCACTAGGACCTGTCTTTTTCTCCTTCACAATATTTGCGAATATTTTTCTCCTTCGTCATTATTCAGTCCATAGGGTGCTTCCCATCAAACACAGAATCATATTTGACACCCTTCTTTTAAGCTTTAAATCCCTTCACGCTACTGCACCTCCCTAGTTATCTTCTTTCTTGGTCTCTTACGTTCCTGGCCGTGCCATCTGTTCCTCACAAGGAAATCTTCTCCACAAACCCCCAACAAATACTGCCTCCTCCCACCTTAAACCACTCTCTCTTGCTGCTTCCCATCTTTGGAACTCTCTCCCTCTGCCATGTAATACCCATTAATACTTTCAAATCTAGACTATCCTTCCTTTCTGTATAATTGCTTGCACTTATCCCCTTGATTGCATACTCTATTTTATAATGTACAGCGCTGCGTAAAGTGGTGCTTTATAAATAAAATTATACATACATACAGTAAATCTTTTATCAACAAGACTGAGTGATCCCTATAATTCCTGTGACAGAATACTTCCCTTTAAGTTGCAGTTCCACTGATTTCTTTCCTGGGCCAGAGTGCTAGGGCATTCATCACCTAAGGTATGTACTTCTTTCACAAAGTGTTCTCAAATTGGTTGGGCCATCTCGTCTGTCTAGGGAAGGAAGTGGGTCATTTTAGGTCCTTGTCCTAGATACAACAAAAGGGAGGGGGCTTGCTGAAAGTACCTGGGCACACTGGGTATATTTAGTATTACTCTTTTTTCAACCTTTTACCGCTTCAATGAGTGTCTTATATTCCTGAAGGCGCCTCAAAACTAAACTGGTTGGATGAGTGCAGTCATCCAAAAACAGCTTCAATGCTATTTAAAGACCATTAAGTTAAGTAAATGCAGCCATCTCTCATGATTCTGTGAGCTATGGTTTCTGAATTTTAATTAACCATTTGTGATGTAGCAATATTTCCTTTAAAGCGCATCTCCACCCTAAATTAAAACTTTTGATATTTTGTTCCTTTTCCTTGCCCACTACCAACCACTAAGTTATACAAAAGCTTCTGAATCATACTTACAGCCCTTCACTCCTGTGGCTGTCTTCTCTGGCTCTCTGCTACCCAGGAGCAGCAGAGAGGGGCTAGGCCGGCGGCCGTATCTGTGATTGGCAATGTAAGGGAGAGAGTGGTGCCCAATCTTTTAATAAATAATACAACATTGTTTCATCCAGGCACCACCTCTCCCACTATTATATCTTATGTAAATAATGTAAAATGTACCAAGCACAATGTTGGGAATATGCAGTTAGTCCTTTGTCCACAAGGTGGCTCAATGAGTAAAACTCCTGGGACTGTGTCGTAAACGGCTCCAATTAACTTTCTTTTACAGCTCCTGCTAGTCTGAAAGGAAGTTAATTGCTGATTGGTCTGCTGTACAACAATACTGATGATTGGCTGCTGTTTGAATGTTGGTTATTTGCACTTCAAATGGAATTTGGGAATATAAAGTAGCAGTAAAAAAAAAAAATTACCAAATATCAATCCCCCAAAATGTCCTCAATCAAACAGTATGCCATATGCATGGTTACACACATGGACGTGGAAGAGAAAATCCACAAAGTGATACAATGCACGATTGCTCAGAAACAGCTAAAATATTCAGCCAACTCTGAATTTGAACAGTCTGCAGTTTTTTCCACTCAACACCCCCAACTGAGAAATACCCCCCACAAACTATATTTGTGGAATACACACCTACGTAACACTGTTGTTCGTTCCTTCATACCATCAATGTTGTGGGCACAGTTCTTCGTAGAAAAATGAACAAAAACACATTTCATTTCATTTTATTTTCATGGTAGAAATCATGCCAAAACCCAAAGTAACATAAAAAGTTAAATATCAATCTTCCAAATGCCTTGAATAAAACAGTATGGTAAAACATATGCATGGTTACACACACGGACGTGGAAGCCACTAGTCAAACTGAGCCAATGCGCAGTGGACCAATAACAGCAACTTTCCGTATTTTTCAATCCCCCCTTCTAGCTCAAAAATACCCCCAAAACTATATATTCTCAGAATCTACACACCTTCAGCTATGCAATGGTGCCATTTTTTAAATTATGGCATCATGGTGTGGGCGCAGATCTTCGTAGAATTTCACACTTTTAGGAGATTTTCTGAAAAATCTGAACAAAGAAGAAAAAAAGGTTAGAAAAGGTAGAAAGCCTGCCAAAACCCAAAAGTAATGTAATAAAAAAGTTACCAAATATCAATCTCCCCAATGTCCTGAATCAAACGGTATGCCATATGCGTCGGTGCACACAGGGACATGACCACCAACTAACTCAAATGGGACGAATGCATAATTTTCATGCATTTTTCAAGAAAAAAAGTGATCTGTAATTTGAACAGCCTATTTCCAAGTTTTGGGGAAACATCCCCAAAACTTGGAAATACCACCCACAAACTATATATTTTTGGAATTCACACACCTTCAGCTACGTAACAGTGCCATGCTTTCAAACATACATGAAGAATTCCAGACGCAGTAATCCATAGAATTCTGTGCTTTTAGGAGATTTTGTGAAAAAATTAAATAAAATGATTCAAAGGAGAAAATCCTACCTAAACCCACTTGACAAGTAAAACAACACCCACTAAATGACAATCTCCTATATGTCTTGAATCAAATGGTATGCCATAAGTGTGGGTACAAGAAAAAAGTTGTTTAAAGTGCTCTGTAATTTGAACAGCCTACACTTTTTCAAAGGTAACATCCCTGAAACTTGGAAATATCCCCCAGAAACCATATATTTTTGGAATCTACACACCTTCAGCTACGTAACAGTGCCATTCTTTCATACATACATGAAGAATTCCAGACGCAGTAATCCATAGAACTTTTAGGAGATTGTAAAAAATAAAATGATTCAAAGGTGCAAATCCTACCTAAGTAAAAGAAACCCTCTAAATGTGAATCTCCCACATGTCCTGAATCAAACGGTATGCCATATGCGTGCAATTACAAAAAAAATTTAAAAACCTCCACAACCCACTCCCCCCCTTTTAGTGAAAACCGTTTGGTACTGAGAGACGAACAAGTTTTTGCACACTTTACTGATCCTAAAAATCCAATTTGGTCTTTTTTAGGTACCTCTGCAAAATTTCCTAATAAAATAGGCTTAGTTTCCCTTGAAATAGGAGGAATAATAATCTGCCGTTTACTTTACCGATACCACAGGCATATTACTCTTAAAAAAAAATTTTTTTTGTATGTGCATTTCACTTTTTTTTATCATTCCCAAAGATAATTATAAGATCATCTTAGGGAATAATAATAAACTTCGAATATGGTCATAAATTCCCGTTTTCCAAGTTGAAATCAGATCGCAAAAATCACTTCATGGAATTTTTTTTTCCAGGAAGTGATTTTTCATTCATGGGTAAAAGATCAATAATTAAGTGATCAGAACTGATCATCTAATATTGATTTCTGCCCCTAATTTTTTTCTAAGCCTTTGCTAAGTAAATAACTCTGAGTTCCATTTACAAATACTATAGTGACCTGTCATTCACTAACAGTTTACTATTACTTGTACTGCACTGCGGTATGAATGAGTGCAGTACCTCAATTAGCAGCATTGTACCAGTCCAAGGGAAGACCCCGGTGAAGGTGTAAGTTATATGATGTCACCTGGGTCTCACTTACCAGTGATCTCCTTCACACATCGTGGGACTGGCAATTCCTATGCAGTCATGGCTTAAGTGGCTGCAATCTCCCTGGTGGGGGATCGAGGGGGGCACATGAATGCTGCCCCACCGATTGCCCCTAGCACTGATTTTTTTTTTTTTTTTAAGGGGAAGCCAGAGAAAGTAAATATAAATATACGTTCTGTGGCACTTAGAGCCTTTTCTACACAGAACGTATATATGCACGATCTGTGGCACTTAAAGGGTTAAATGTACAGGAAAACGTGTGGTAAAAAGGTGGAGAGCCCATGTCATAATTTGTTACATAGTGCCCCATAGTGCGCGCGATCGGGAGAGAACAGCTGTGCAGTGAAGAAGCGGCTGTGAAGGTAAGTTCCAGGTCCCCTGAGCAAAATATTATTTACAGGGAGGTGAGAATAAGCCTCCCTGTGAATAATAGAAACGGAGGGCAAAGACTGCAAATACGGAGTTTACAGTTCCTTTAAGTTCAGAAAGTGCCCCAAATATTACTTACCTTCCCTCTTTCCGTTGCCGCACTGCGAGGGACTGGGAATGCAAGCAGAGGGGCGGGACTGGCAGTCGCGTCTGTGATTGGCTGAGCGGCAGCCAATTACGGACGCGGCTGACGGGAGTTCAGTGCGGCGGAGGAAAGAGGGAAGGTAAGTAATGTTTGGGGCACTTTCTGAACTTAACACTATAGCAGTTGGGGATGGGGGGACAGGGAGAATATTATGGATAAATGATTTCACGCTAGGGGGAGGGAATCCTAATCGGGAGAGGAAGGGGGGGGAGAAGGGCTGCAGTGCGCATGCCAAACTTCTCCCGGAGGGGAGACAGGAGGCAGAGTCCTATATGGACTCCGCAGTATCCCTGGTGGGCGTTTTTTTGGCTTGGGGGGGGGGGGGTAGCAGAAGAACCCTATGGAGCTGGGACGTAAGGCAAGGAATAAATTACACAATGGGCCAGTCGTGGGGGGGGGGATTATAGTTTTGGGGGTGGACATGCCCTTTAAAGGAAAAACCCCTAATATGTATGTGCAGAAGGAGTTTTGTGTTTGTGACCACCAGGAAGTGCCAACACAGCAATAAGTAACATCCCAGATTGCCAATAACCTAAAAAAAAATATATAAAATATTTCTACATTAAGAGGTTGATTTTAGAAGAAAGAGGCAAATGGTTTTATTATGACAATTATAGGATCAGTGAAGCTGTCTTTTTTTATTCTGGGTTTTGTTTTTCTTTGTATTACTTAAAGCACATCTATACGGAGTGAAAAATATTTTTTAAAAATTGCCCAGTACTAGAAACAATTTTTCCTAACTATTACTGTACTATTTTTTTTAACTGCCCCCTAAGATAATTATCATAAGCATTTCTGATGTGTGTAGTTTTGCTGTAACTGGAATGGTGACTGTTGGTACGTGTAAGTAGTATGATGGGAAATTTCCTCTTCTGATGCAGCCTCATAGTGATTACTGAGCATGCTTTCCTTCATAGAACGTCTGGTCAGATGGATGGAGGTGTCAGTTAAGAGAGGGAGGGGGTTATACGGAGCCTGAGCATATCAAGAACTGGATTGAAGACATTTAGCAACACACACATCTTTGAGCAATAGCTACTTCCATGTAGTAATTTGAAGATTAGGATGAGGCAAAGCGATTTTTTTTTCATTACAGTTTCCCTTTAATGTACAATATACAATTCAAGAATAAAGCAGAATACCAACATACCTGAAATTATAATAACTCTGAGATCAGTATCATCAATTTCATGGAGAATGTCCTTCTCAAGAGACTGCAGCATAGATAGAGAGAGTGCATTTCTTTGATGAGGATTATTCAAAATGACTCTTCTGCACAAGAAAGGTTAACTACATTAAACCTAATGTGTGATATTTTGCATATATTATTGTTATGCATGAAACTCCAAATTTAGAGCAGCATGTTACCAAACATTTGTAATGGCACAGTATTAAATACAGATTTTTTTGTCAAAGTACTTTAGCTTTATAAATATGATCCTAAGAGAATGGGGGCCAGCTTTAAAGTAAAATAAGTAAAACCAAAAAAAATGTTCCTTTTCCTAACAGAAACTGCAAATTTTTAACGAGATCTCAGTAGCTGATTGGAGAATTTCACTCTCTGTCTTCCAAGGTAAAGCACACTAAGCATGCCTAAGCTAGGCTACAGGTCAGAAAAAAGGTGTTTAAAGATGGTCACACCAGGGGCAAGCCCAAGAGTTACAAGGGGGGATGGATTCCTGCAAGGGTTTTTAGTGAATTCAGCGCACCACTACAATTATAGCTATGCCCACATCTACATATAAGCCAATGATAAAGGAGAGCCACTTCCTTGACTTACACCTGGTGCATTCAGTTAGATCAAATGGACTTAAAATTTATTTCTTGAAGACATTTCGCTTGTCATCCAACAGGCTCTCAATTCAGAATGAATTGGCATTTAAGTACCCTGGAAAGTCCCAATTAGCATATGAACGGTGTTAGGGACTTTCTGAATGCAAGGTGTGGATGTATTGAGGTTAAGAGGTGTTATCCAAACTGTCCGGGGTTAAGGTGTCAAAACAGCATTGTACATGGCAGACAGTTGGTGTCGAACCCCCCACCTCTATTCAGGCTTGGCTTCTTTTATTTTCTCATAAATGCTGTTGTAGTAAGTCTATGACCTTTTTCTTGTAGAGGCTGGTGGGATCCCTTGTTAAAGCCTCATATGTGTTATTGGCCAGGAGTATGGTCACCTTAGCATGGTAGCGTGGTGTTGAGTACCACTGTGCATCTTCCCTTGTCTGCCAGCAGAATGGTGATATTGGAATCTTTCTTGAGGGATGTTTAGGATTGGATGAAGAAGGTTTAGCACTGGCTAAGGCTGCAGATACCATGAGGCGAAGTTGTTCTGCCTCACTCTGTGGTACCTTATTATTGTGGATTGAGGCTTCTGTGGCTGCTATAATATTCACCAAAGGGATGGCTTTAGGAGTGATGGCAAAGTTCAAGCCCTTAGCCAGGACTATCATTTCTGGCTGAGTCAGGGTCCTGTTAGACAAGTTTTTCACCCATTCCTCATTATTTGATAAAGTGACAATTCCCTCATTTTGTCTCCAAGTTAGTTTGTCTCCTTTGGGGGTGTTCTGGGATGACAGAATAGAGAACTTGTTCTTTAGCCTTTGCTTGCCCTTACAGTGCCAAGAAAGCGGTGTTTGTTTGGTGAACTCCATCACTTTGTCCCAGATGGCCACAGGTAGCTGTAAGACCAGGTTCTGTTCTAGTTGACTGATATTGTGCATTAAAGCATCAACTTTGTCTGTCGCACTTGTTCGTTGAGCTGTGTTTGAGCCTTTTGCAGTATCTGTTTGTCACTGATGCCTTTTACTGTGGAATCCAGACGTATGCCACATGGTAATAGCCTTTGTTGTCTGCATCAGAGGTAAAAGTGCAGGTAGTTTCTGTAGTCTGCTAATTTTCTTACTGTCTTTTCATATTGCTGCACAAGTTCTCCCCAAAATGATTTGCAATATGCTTGTGAAGGTTCTTATTCACCCAAGTCATGGTATATCTGGTGTATTCAGTTAGATTATCTTGATGGTTCTTGAAGATGTTTCGCTAGTCATCCGATTGGCTTTCTCAATTCAGAATGACGTGTACAAGAATCTGTTGGCAATTAAGTACCCTGGAAACTCCCAATTAGCATATGACAGCCAGGTGTTAGGAACTTTCTGAATGCAAGTCTAAATAGAGGGGGTTCAACACCAACTGTCTGCCATTTACAATGCTGTTTTGACACATTACCCTGGGCAGTTTTGATGACTCCTCTTAGCCTCAATGCATCCACACCTCGCATTCAGAAAGTCATTAACACCTGGCTGCCATACGCTAATTGGGACTTTCCAGGGTACCTAGTTGCCAACAGATTCTTGTACAAGTCATTCTGAATTGAGAAAGCTAGTCGGATGACTAGCTAAACGTCTTCAAGAACTAAACTTCAAGTCCAGTTGATCTAACTGAATACACCAGATATACCATAACCTGAATGAATGAAAACAATCACAAGCTCCTTGATTTCCATTACAGAGGTTGTCTGGACTCATACAGACCATGCAACATCCTGTTGGATGTAGGGAGATTGATAAAGTCAACTACTAGGTAGAGTTTCTGGATTAACTATTAGGTATGGTTCATAGACAGGCTAAAAAGGTTGGACTAGATGAACTTGTTTAGTCAATCTCCAATACTATGCAACTATGTATGTAACATAAGCTTTAATGATGTGCTGTACCCTTTGTTATTTAATACTTCTTGATCCGAGGAAGAGAGAAGTGTATCTCTCGAAAACTTGTCAGTAAAAATGAACTGTTACAGTGTTCTCCCCAGAATTGTTTTCCAGCCGGGTGGCATGAAAAAGAAGCCGGGTGGGGTGGGACAGGGATATTTGGTGGTAGGGAAAAATGTGCACTGCATCATGCTCATTATATAGGTCAGGGATGTCTAACTTTGGTCCCATAGGTGCTACCATTTTGTGGCCTTGGGGATCTAGTTAACATGTGCTAAAATAGTCTTGCAAGTGTGAAAAAGGTGTCTGGACTGGGCAGTTTTTACTGACCTATTGGCACACCTATTAAACCTACATCTAAATTCTTTTAAATTACAAGTGTTCTCTCAAGAAATTTTTTTCCAGCCGGGTGGCATGAAGTAGTAGCCGGGTGGGCCGCCCGGCTAAAAGACCCTAGGGAGAACACTGTGTTAGTTCATATTTAAAAAGGTGTCACCATATCCTACATTACTCATCATTAGACTGTCCCATAGAACCTGAGACTGTTGCCAGTGATTGATGCCCCTAGACTTTTTCCTGCCTTATATAAAAGGCAAAGCCGTGTAGCCCCCTTCTTCCAAACTAACTTGTACTATCACTCTTTTAAAATTCAATATATAATAATGTACCCAGTATTATAAATGTTATAAGACGTTACCAAGGAACTTCCATGCAAAAAAAATTTGCTTAAATTATGAGATACCATATATAAACCTTCTCCTGTGCTTGTTACAGGTGCAAACTGCATTATTGTAAAATATTGTCCTATCCATGTTCCTTTTTGTCTTTGTATTAATTCAAGTATTAATTAAGCACAGTGGTCATTAAAGTTGGCAGTTGCTGTACTTAAGTTCATTCTGTATGTTACATAAATGGGTCTATTTGTGCCAACTGTTCTTAAAGGACAACAATATAAAAAAAAAACAATATCACCCCCATTACATGTCCACACTTCCAGCAGCTGAAATCACTTACTAACATTTACACCCGTGCTGCCCTCCCTTAGATATCACATAGCAAAGATGAGTGCTAAAAGCCCGCCTACTAGATGGTTAACATAGCACTTGTCATTGGCTGGTGGGAAATTCTTTTACAACCTCACTCCTCTTCCTCTGCCAGTTAAACAAACTTGAAATGTCCTGCTGCTAGGATACAGCCTACATAATCAAGCTGATCAAGGGTGGGTGGAGGAGTGTTTTCTCGCATGCTAGCTTTGAATGAGTAAGAGACAGAATTGTTACGACCCATTTACAGCATGGCTAATTGAAGGCTTCAAAATCAGGGAAAAAAAACGTATGGGGAGAGCTGTATACCTTTACTCATTTTAAAGCAAATAAAAAAAATGCATTGAGGCAATACAGTTATCCTTTAAACTATTAACACTTGCCCTTTTACCTTACACCCGACAACCCTTATTCTTTTGGATGACTTCAGCAGGTGGCTTAGGGCAGAGTGTGAAGATAATTATCATATCAATGTTTGAAGTTCCAGAACAGCTACATGGTAGGGTTTTCTGTAGTGATCTGGCAGATGATGAATCAGAGAAGGGAGCACCATTATAGTTTTTCTGGGGGGTCCAGTGATTCTTAGTTATGTAACTGCCCCCTTTGTAGATGGATCAGCCTGAAGTGATGATTGAGATCTGGCACTGGATGGTCTATGAGTGCTGACCCTAACACTGGCTGGTGAACTGGAGGGCTGACCCTAATACTGGCTGGTGAACTGGAGGGATAACTGCAATGCTGAATGTAACGCTGGCTGGTGAAATGGAGGGCTGACCGTAACAATGGCAGGTGAACAATAACTATGGCTGGTCAATAAGTGCAAAATGATGGCTCACCTTCCCAACATCTACCACAAATTATCCATATACCTGCCTGCCTTAACCACAGAAATTCAATATAAATGAGGAAAGTACTAAACTAAGCTGCAAAAAAGCTAATACAGGGCAAATCTTTACATTCTCTTTAGCTTTAACTTTTATCTATTCCATTCTGCCCATTTCTTCCAATGCTGTTTATTCTGCTTCCCTTCCCCTTCGGTAACTTGAAAAAACCTAAGCATCTCCATCTTCAGCGTGCTGCTGTTTCCTCGCAGCATTTTCGGGCCGACTGACATTTTAGTGTATCGATCCAAAATATTGGGTCAGAAACCCACGGCCCATCGTGTGGTCCATAAAGTAGTCATGACAAATTGTCTGCCGTGGGGACTTTTGCCACAACCGACAGTCCTTCGTCCTGGCTGACCGTGTCGAATGTGTGTACCCAGCCTAACAGTTATTACAGTTTCATAGGCCTGTAAACACCTGTACACAGACACACAAGCGATTTTATACACACAATGTATGAAAGAATAAGAAAGACACACATGCTTATACTCACACAAAATAAGTTCTGGACCCAAAAGTCACTGCCAGTCCCTGGCCTACAGCATTTAGATACAGGGTAAGTGACCTGGCACATACAGTACTATGAAGGAGTTAATATATACCTTATTGAAATATTCACTCCTATATAATGCGCACCTGCTCCAAATATAAACTTTAAATCGCCATTACAGAATCCCATAATTCCCTCTGCCTTTTACACTTCCTCCTGACCCTCTATGACGTCACAAGCCCGCACACCGTCATCGGTATTATCCGTAGTTTCTTACCTTACACCATGTTCCTGCAGGCGGACAGTGAGAGGTTGGCCACGTTCAGGTGAGCTAGTCAAACCTCTACCGATTCCAGCTAAAGCCCCTAAGGTGCCCTTTACTGACCGGGCCCTCCAAGCAGTGTAACAGCTGAGCCTGTACATCCCTATTTGACGTACTTGACAACAACAGCCGAAGAATAAACGCAAACTGCAAAATCCATTCTCTTAGAAAAGCAACAGCGCCACCTAGTGTGGAGGATCTCATTGCAGATCCTTACTGGCCAAATAAGAATCCTAGAACTAACCTGAGGTCCCTCCAGTGTTTGAGTGGAACCAGATGAGAAAGTTGTTAGTTATGTACAGAACAAAGTCCAATATCATTATCATTATTCAGCCTTGTTTATGTACATTTGGAGAATTTGTTTGGCTAATCTAGCTAGCTTGTAGTTTTGGGTTGAAACCATCAGTTCCGCCATCGAAATTGCATTGACGTGGAATTAATGGCTCATATTTACTTTGTCCATAGACTTTGTCCAGCTCCACACAAAATGCACAATGCATGCAACACTACTGTCTTGTACTAACGTTAAACAGGAACTGTCTGTGGCTTATTTATAATTATTGTTAATATATCATTAAAGGGCAAGTCCAGCCCCAAAATGAAAACTTACATACAGGTAAATCACCCCCCAAAACCCTAAACGGTAATAGTTTGAAATCTGAAATATATAAGTCTAACCTGAAATCCTGCACAGAGTCCCGTTTCCCCTGTTTCTGCTTCCTGGTTCTTTCAGTTTCAGTCTGTCAGTTATGGATTTGAGTTGACATCACAGCCAATGACTGAATGTTAATCCCCTGTCTGCCTCTTCTGAGCATGCCCAGGCTCAGTACAGGTTTCTAAATTGCTCAGTTTCCATGAGGCATCCAGAAGCGTAGCAGGTATACAGTAATGAATTCATAGGACAAGCTATGATATATCAACATATTTTAAAGAGGTCATTCTTTCTAAAAGATATTCTTATGAGGGTGGAGTCCTTTAAATGTAAACAGCAATGCTACATTGATACCATTTAAACAGTATTACATTTAGGGTAGGTAAACATTGGCTGATCATTTGGAAGTAACTTTTTTTGCTGCTGCCAACCAATATCGGTCGTTCTTTCATCCAATTGGAGGATCAGACGTGTCCTAATATTTTGACCAATAGTGCGGCAAAATGATGGCTGCGGTGAAATGGTAGCTCATTGCTGACCACAGCAAAGCATATAAAATCAATTGATTTTTTTTTTAATAAAGACACTTTGTTGAGTACATAGTAATGTGTAATATTAATAAATAATTGAAACAATAAATATTTTTCACACTAAACTTCTGAAAGAAGTTTAGTGTTTTTTCAGATCTTGAAACCCAGACTTTGCTTTTTAGTTTTTTTTTTTACTGATCTGTCAACTTAATAAGAAGTATTTGCTTTTATGTTATTACTGCAGTTAACTGTGTCAGTTAAACATGTAAAGAAGTTATTAGATTGCATGGTACTGAATAGCTTTGGAACTTTTAGCAATAACATTAAAGGGTATGTCCACCCTTGAAATAATTTTTTTATATGTCATTCCCCCTGTCCCCCCAGCCCCAACCGCTCTATTTATTTTATTAGAAAATGTCCCAAACTTTACTTACCTCCCCTCTTTCCTCCGCCGCGCTGCCGGCCCTCTGCTTGCGAGAAAATGCAAGCAGAGGGGCGGGACCGGCAGTCGCGTCTGTGATTGGCTGAGCGGGAGTTCATTGCGGCTGAGGAAAGAGGGGAGGTAAGTAAAGTTTGGGGCACTTTCAAATAAAATAAATAGAACGGTTGGGGCTGGGGGGACAGGGGGAATGTTACATATAAAGGGATTTACACTAGGGGGAGGGAATACTAATCGGGAGGGAAAGGGAGGGGGAGAAGGGCTGCAGTACGCATGCCAAACTTCTCCCGGAGGCCAGGTAGGAGGCAGAGTCCTATATGGACTCTGCTATCCTCCTGGTGGGCAGTTTTTGGGACTTTGGTGGGGGACTACAGGAGAACCATATGGAGCTGGGATGTGAGGTAAGTATTAAAGGACAACTATACTCACCTCACCCTCGCTCCTCTTCCTCCATAGCAGCATAGTACCCAGGGTGAGGACCTAAAATCGCTAAGTCCTCACCCTGGGTACTTTCCCTAACTCCTGCACTACTTACCGCAAAGCTGATCGCTCCATTCCTCCGCTCTTCCTGCTTCAGTGAGAGATCGCGAGGCAGCCAATAGGAAGATACGCTCTGCAAGGAGGCGTGTCTTCCAATTGGCTGCCTCGTTGGATGTCACTGACAGTAGAAGAGAGGTGGAACAGTGTGGATCGGCGAAGCAGATTTGGGGTAAGTAGTGCAGGAGTTAGGGAAAGTACCCAGGGTTAGGACTTAGCGATTTTAAGTCCTCACCCTGGGTACTATGCTGCAGTGGATCGGGGAAAAGGCGAGTATAATTGTCCTTTAAACTACACTACATGATGGGGCCAGCAGTGGGGGGATTATAGTTTTGGGGGTGGACATGCCCTTTAAGAACTAGGGCAGGCTCAATATCTGTCAATTGGTGTCTAAAATCTTTGGGATTGGGGGGATTCAGTGAATCAAAAGGTGTAGACAGGGTTGTCCCTTCCATGCAATCAATATAAGTAAGGCCTTATAGTACTTAATTAAGGGGATATAGCTTAGATCCCAACAAAGTTATAGATAATAAAAAGTGCCCATAAGGTGGACATTATAAAAATTTCCACGGGGGCTGTATTATGAAAAATACTAATATATTCAGTTTATTTGTAGAATGAAAATGGGGTTGCACCAGTCTCAATATTAACATAAAATTAATCATACAACCAACTATCTAATAGGTTGGCCAGCCAGAATAATAACAGCATATATGTAAAAATAACAAATCTGTTAAAGAGGAACTGTGGTCCAAAAATGACTTTAGGTAAATTGATAGGAATTGCTCTCCTGAGAGTTTTTTGCTATTTATTTCATTATTTATTTTTTTGAAGATATTTACATTTTGTGTGTGTGATATGGCAGCAGCACCACCAGGTCCCCTGCACTTCCTGCTTCCTGCTCTGAAACCATGTCAGTCAATCTGCCCTGTGTCTCCTCCGCTTTGCAGCCCCCCTGGTCCCTCCCTCATGGACCCCATGGTTCCTCAAGTTGCAGGTCCCTCTTGGCCCATTCCTTACAGCCCCAAGTGGCCCCGCCCACTCCCAGGCGCCGTGGCCCCGCCGCTTGCGGGTGCCGTGGCCCGCCCACTCCCAGGTGTCTAAGCCCTACCCACTCGCGGGTGTCTAAGGGCCCCCCCCCCGAAAAACTCTGTGGAAACAGCCTTTTCAGGCAGAGTAGACTCGTCTAAGCGTTTACACTGTGAGAGAGAAGGGTTGTACCTTACCTTCTCTGCAGCTGCAGGCCTTCACACACCAGAGAGGAGGAGGGACTTCCTGTCTCCCTTACACACTGAGGGAGTCTGAGGCTGTGCTTGCCAGCGGCACTGTGCAGGGAAAGCCTCAGGAATGTCACATGTCAGCTCCCCACCTATTAACTTTCTGGTCAGTCATTTCTTTATATCTTGGGCTGTGGAGCACGTAGAGAGGTGGTTGATGGCTCGTTTTAAAGGTAGGAGACTGGCCTTTAAACTTGTTTGGAGCACAGTTCCATTTAATTACTATTCCTAAGTCATACTCGTAGGTACTTGCAATTATCAGCTTTATGTTCAGTAATCTTGATTATTGATCACTGACATAATGAGTTCTTGAAGATTCGCTAGTCATCCACGGCTTTCATTCAGATGACTTGTACAAGAATCTGTGCAATAAGTCATTCTGAATGAGAACCAGTCGATGACTAGCGAACGTCTTCAGAACTACATTTCATGTCCAGTTGTCTAATTATAAACGATCATGACTGATAATGAGAACTACAACATATGTTCAGTAAATTTTAAATTTATAAGTGACTCATAGCAAGCCCTTAAAGTGTATATGTATTCTGAATTCCTGCACGTTGGGTTGGAATCTCGATGGATGAAAGTGGCTTCACTTTCTCCCCTGAGCCTGGGGGCATGCTGATAGTAATGACAGGTGACCCAGGACTCAGTGAAGCAAGAGTGCTTACTGTAGATGAAGTGGAGGGACTTGACAGGAAACACAAGAGATAAAGTCAGGGAACAGGAAATTACAGTTCAGCAGCTGGAGATGAGAAACAGTGGATGTGTGAAATGTGGCACAGCAACAGGAGACCAGGAGCAGAACAATAAAGTATGGTACAGCAACAGGAGTATCAGAGATAGATAAAGTAGGGCACAGCAACAGATAGCCAGGAGTACTATGAAGTATGCACAGCAACATGAAATATTGGTAGTAGGAGCACCACCTTATCAGGGTAATTCCAGGGTTTTACAAACCCCTTTAAATATAGGGGGAGTGCAACAGGGAAAAATACAAAACTAAAGGAATAGTTCACTGCAATAGTGAACTATTCCTTTTCTACATTGATTGAAGCCCGGGAGGTTAAGAAGCTATGCCTTACCTCCTGTTCTTCAATCAAGTTTATATAGCCAGGAACGAACTTCTGAAAATCTTACCTTTCACACGATCCAGAGGGCCGCTCTGACAGTTCCTGACTGCTTCCTGCTTCTGTTACGCTATAACGCGCATGCCCGATAATGCACTTAAAGCGTGTGCATGCCATTGTGTCTACAGTTACTGTAAAGCTCAGCGACGGCTCGGGGCTGGTTGCACACAGGTTAACTAACAGGAACGGTGAGTTCCCTTCACACATCGAGCACCTATTATTGGAACCTATAGTGTAACCTGAGAGGAATAGATACTGCGAATGGTCTAGACATCAATCCTTCTGGGTGAGTTTACTGAACATTGTTGCTTAGTTTCTCTATGTAACTTTAACTTTAGAGTAACCAAGCTAAGCTTGAGCAGCTATTTTATACTGCAGTCATCTGCACAACATTTTTCTAATCACCAGCAGGAAATTTTGAAAGGAAGTTAAGAGTTAATTAAAGAAGAATTTTCTAATAAAACCGTAGTATATCTGTTGTATTTTTGCTAGTATCCGACTGACTCTCTCAATTCAAAATTACTTGTACAAGAATCTGTTGGCAATTATGTACCCTGGAATGTCCCAATTAGCATATCACAGACAGGTGTTAAGGACCTTCTGAACGCAAGGTGCTATCGAAACTGCCCAGGGTAAGTGTTCAAAAATGCATTGTACATGGGGGAAGTTTCTTACATTAAAAAATAGCATACTCCCCAACATTTCAAATACAAAAAAGGTACACTGGACATGCCCCTTGTACCACCCAAAACCCTTCCACAACCCCACCCCCAAATATATATAGCTCCACCCCAAATCTGGATATTATACCGCAAATTATTTCAAATGTAAATAAGTAGTTAAAATTGTTGTTGGCAGACATGTATATTTAAAGAAGGTTAATGATAGCAGTTACTGGCCCCCTATAACAGAGCTAGCTAGCTAGCTAGATATAGTTAGATAGATAATGGATAGTTAGATAGATAGATAGAGTTAGAAGATAGATGGACAGATAGATAGCGATAGGTAGATAGATAGATAGAGTTAGACAGATAGATAGAGTGATAGAGAGATAGGACAGACAGACAGATAGAGTAAGATAGATAGATAGACAGACAGAGTAAGATTGATAGATAGTAGACGATAGATAGACAGATAGATAGATGAATAAATCTGCCAGTATACTATACTATATATAAGTCAAGTACTACTATATAGCAGTAGTAAGATAGGGCAGAGTCTATCTCTCAGGCACCAGGACGAGAATAATCTGTCTCATGACATGAGTCGGATCCCGATCGATGCAAAGGACTGGCTGCAAGATGAAGAGGACACACAGTACCGCAGAGCAGAGGCAAGCCTAGTCTGCCTCTGAGTCAGTGTGTAGGGCTTAAAGCGGGCGAAGTGTCACATGCAGTGACATAACATTGCGCACTCTCCTGTTCCACTCTCAGTCTCTCATGTGTAACGCATCCGGCGGTACACTCTCCGGCACCCGGCACAAGCTGGTACTTCCGTTTTGCCCGGTACTGCAGTTTAAAAACGGTACAATACCGGGCAAATCGGTACAGTTGGAGGGGTATAATATAGCGGTTAGGGCTGGGGGACTAAGCCCTACACCTATTAAAATGGGTTTGTAGCTAGGTGTGGGAGTCCAAAACGGGAGGGAGAGGGAGGGGGAGAATGCTGCAGTGCGCATGCAAACTTCTCCGGAGGGGAGACAGGAGGCAGAGTCCTATATGGACTCTGCTATCCTCCTGGTGGGCAGTTTTTGGGACTTGGGGGGGGGGACTACAGGAGAACCATTTGGAGCTGGGATGTGATGTGAGGAAGGATTTTTATTTACTACAGAGTGGGGCCAGTGGTGGGGGGAACTATAGTTTGGGGGTGGACATGCCTTTTAAGATTTGACCATAACACACATTTGGGGCCTCTATAAGATATATATGATCGGTTTGAGACGTATTAAAACTTTAAAGTCTGTATACTTTCCGTCTGGAAATATACACAGTCTCAGACTCGTTGTTATTGTTGTCCGGTTTATAGTGAGATTAGAGTTTGGATTGCTTGTTTCTTGCGCTTTAAAACCCTTTGTTATTACACATGTTTGGGATAATATATATACCTGTAGATTTATGTTTATATTTTTATCTTGTGTAGATACCTTTATAATGGTATGAGTCTTCATGTATATAATTAATGACATTGATTTGTTTCATTGATTGTTTTCTGATTTGCGTATGGATTTTGGAACATGCAGGGCTTAACTTGTTGTACATTGTAGCCCAATTGTTATATCTGTATACTCTATGTTCCCCCCCTCTTCCCCTTATTTCCATTGGATACTTACTTGTACTTACTGTATATAGGAGACTCAATCCCTTCCCTCGTGGTCCCTGAGGAAGCGGTATTTCCGCGAAACGCGCCAGGCCACTACCCCCCTCCTTCCCCTTCCTGTTCCTTTGAGATATGTCCGATGTATTCAGCCATATGTATAGCTTTTTAGATACTAATAAAGAAGTGTTGTGAAGTAACAGCGGCTGCTGTCGGCTTGACTCCTCGCTCGCCTGTGTATTTGTTTCTGTTCCACAGATGGAACACATAACCAGACTTACGGTTTAGCCGATTTTTGGCGCAATTTTAGGGTATAAAGCCCATTAGTAGCAGCCACTAACCACACAATTTATGATTCTGATGAAGCTACAAAGCAAAACGCGTAGATCAACTCTCATTTACTGGATAGCTGCAGACTTATGCAGAGCAATATCACCTCCCTGCTTATATTTAAAGGAAAAATACAGATGTTCTAACATTTTTTGATATTTTGATGAAATAAGCCTTTTTAAAATTACAAAACCATATAACCAGCCTGGTATATGTGAGTGGGAAAAAAAGGCTTGTGAACCAGTCCCCTCAACAACCAAAAAGGGGATTGATAGGAACACACAAGAGTTAAAGGCAAGTTCTTTTAAGTTTTTTTTTCCGTACGTTGGAATTCTTTATTAAAACTTGAACAAAGTACCATACAATAGTTACATTTTGTCAACATTGTTATAAAAAGGATATATATGGAACAAATGATCTTCGCTTTGGTTAAATTGAAACATTTTCAAAACAAAAGAAAAAGTTACTGTGTGCTTTAGCTTTAGTTCAGCTGTCATGTTATAAACTTACATTATACAATTTTGTTACAATTAAAGGGGGGGTTTGCCATACTTCGTAAGAAGGGGGAGTTTGTGGTCGTAGTTTAACTTGTTTCTGAGGATTCCTCCCCACCTGCCCCATATTTGGTTTGTACTTGGCTGGGCAACCTCGGGGGTATATAGTAATTTTTGGTATTAGAGAATGGCTTCACTGCTGTTTTCCAGGAGTTCAGTTGTGGAAGCGCTGGTTGAATCTAGGTACGAGCAATTTGTTTTCTGGCCAGAAAAGTTGTTTCCCTAAGGAACATTTTAAAATATTTGTTAACAGGAATTTCATCCACAATACCTAGGATACAGGCCCTGGGGTCTAGGCCCACCGGGGAGATATTGGATATTTGTTGCAAAAGCCCTGTATTGTGGACACAACCACAGGATGTGGAGAAAGTGCCTGGGGCTAATTGGCATTTTGGGCAGTGTGCACTGCATTCTGGCTTGTATTTTGAAATTTGTACTGGGGTTAAATATGCTCTGTTTATGAAAACGGACTTACGAATCCCACTGGGAGCACCCCTGCACCCTATGAAGTGACGTGTCATACAAAACATGTGGGCGAGGACTAACTTGTGATGGCCACTGTTGGTGTTTGTCCATTTTGATGTACTTACTAGTGCTGAATAAAGTTCTTTGAAGTCCACGATGTTCCCGGTTGGCCATGCCTCTGTTTGTGCATTTGTATTTATGCTCTATTTATATAAAAATTTGGGTGAGTCTGTCTGACGCCTTGGGGGACACCGGCCTGCAAGACTCAAGGGCCTCCTAACACACCTCGCCATCCAAGTGACCAAGTCAGCTTCCCAGGATATTTTTTGGCTTCTTTCTGGCTCTGGTCATTGGGATTTGTAGTGCTAAGTAGATACGTGATATTAATTTGGTGGATGTTTGACCCCTGAGGTTTGTTAGAAGTGGGTTGGGTGTATACGTGGGGGTGGGTTGTGATGGCGTTGAAATTGCGTTGCAAATGCGTGTCTGATTTGTAAGTATTTGAAAAACATAGAATTGGGGAGTTCAAACTCTAGTTTAAGTTGATCAAAGGGTTTAGTATATTTAAGTCTGTGAGATGAGTAAGTAGTTGGATCCCGTGGTTGAACCATGTTTAAGTATGTGGAAGTGTTATGAATTCTTGGAGGTTTTGTTGGCCATAATGGGGTGTTACTGTCAATGTGTGGTATAACTAGGTGTTTTACGGGCGATGTCCCAAATTTTGAGGGCTTGTTGTAGAATGGGTGTGTGAATGTTGTGGAGTTTGTACCAGTTTTGCCTCGGGAGATAAGATATAAAATATCCAGATATAGTTATTTTGTGGGATGTAAGCAATGCTAGCAACTTGCAGATTCGAGTGATTCCAGTGATGAAATGGGATAGTTGTGAGGCAATGTAGATAAGTTAGGGACTGCCAGGCTCCTAGTTCCGGGCGCTGGAGGGTGGAGCCTGTCCACCTTGTGTCTGGCTGGGCCCCAGACAAATGGTTTTCATTGTGAAAAGAGGGATGTATATTGGGGAGTGCCAGGATATACAGGGCTTTAGGTAATAGTATCATTTAATAAGGTTGGCTCTACCACAACGCTCCCACTGGAAGTTTGCTCCAGATTTGTGTTTTCTTTTTGATGGTTTGGATTAGGGGTTCTATGTTGATTGCTATGTATCGTTGGGGTTTCTTGTAACTTGGATACCTAGGTGTTTGATAACCTCCACTCTGCTGAGGGGAGTTTGTGCACTAGTCTAGGTGGGGGGATAACTGTCCAGGGGAAGTTATTTGGGATTTATTCCAATTAATTGTAAGACCGAGAAACCTCTTGTTGGCCTCTTGTGAGGGTAATAGTTCTGAGGTCCAGCCATTTGCCGTCACCTTAGCTGGGGTTAAGAATAAAGTATTTGCAGCCATTGTATGAAGGCAGGCCAAGACAAAGTAGTGAAGGACCCCCATAGGAAGGCCCACTCATCTGAGTCAAAGGCCCACGCGCCATCGAGGCTAACAATAAAGTGTATAAGAGAATGTATAACTTTATTCAGTCTAAGGGAGAGTAATTTAGCCAGGATTTTAATGTCTACCTGTAATAGTGAGATCGGGTCTGTAGGATTCGGTGGGGATCTTTTCCCGGTTTAGAGATTAGGATTATTAAAGCTTCTGACATAGTATGTGTAAGGGTTTAGTGATTGAACATGTTGTTGTAAAGGTCGAGTAGTTGGGGTGCGAGGAGTCCGAGAATCGGTGATAGAACTCGGCCGGTAAGCCATCTGTACCAGGGGCTTTGTGTCTTTTGAGAAGGGAAAACAGTTGATTTAGAGTTGAGGAGTATAGGTGTTTGTAATAAAAGTGTTTTTTATGTCTTGGGGCTCTGTGATGGGTGGTATGCCAACTGTTTAGAGGTTATAATTATTGGTGGCTTGTGTTCATGGTTGGCAATATAGGCTAGTAATTTGCCACATTTATCTCCTTGTTCGTAGAAGGTTTGATTTTGAAAAGTAGTTTTTTATTAGCTCGTGCTAGGAGGATTTGGTCTGTTATTTTGGATGGAGTGTTGAGAGCTTGTGTTTTCGGGGTGGGATCTGTTTGAAATCTAGTGAGGCCTTTTCTAATGATTGGGTGGCTGTTTTTCGGCTGCTGCTGACTGGTGTTTAATTTGATTAATTGTGTTTGTAAGAGTCATACGTGTGTGGAGTTTGAACGCTTCCATACTATTATGGGGCTGCTGGTGTCTTGTTAAATTGGAAAAATTCTTCCAGGTTTCTAAGAGATCAATATCTTCTGGGAATAAATTGAGCCAGAATGAGTTTAGTCTCCAGTGGGGGGTGGGGGGTTGGACGTGTGTGTCCAGTGTAGGGTTGCCCAGCATGGGGAGTGGTCTGATAGGAGTTTTGGTGAGTACCCGGAGTGCTGCAAAAGGGTGAGAAGTTGTACATTGGTTATAATCATATCTATCCTAGACATAGTATGAGGGGGGGGGAGAAGCAGGAGTAGGTTTTGTCATGGGGTGTTGGTGACGCCATATGTCAACCTTGATGTCAATATTGATGCTGGTCATCAACCTGCTAAACCTTGTATAGGGGTTGGGTGGTGGTAACCAGTCACCTGGGGTGCATTCTATCAAGGGTAAGATTCATAAAGTAATAAAATCTCCAAGCCATATTAAGGGTGTATTTTGGGTGATCCGCCATGTACTCAATACCTGTGCAGATGGCGTCATATCAAAGGGTGGGGGGTGTAAAACACATGATTATATAGGGTTGGATTGTAACATACCTCGTAGAAATATAAATTTAAACTGGCAGTCCAGCTTCGACTTGTGTAATTCGAATTGCATAGTATCTGGTTACTAGAATTGCAATTCCTCTGGAGCAGAGGTGTGTTCAGCATGAACATCCAGCCGACCCAGGGTTGTTTTAGATAAAATTTTGTTGGCCCACTGGTGGGTTTCTGTAAGGACGGCTAGGTCTGTTTTTTGTTGTTTAAAGGTGTTGGAGACAGACGTACGCTTTGCCCTATCCTGTAGTCCTCTGACATTCCAGGTAAGGAATTTATTGTGGGTGTGTGGTGGTGTCGAAGCTGCATCGCGCTGATAAGTATGGCAAACCCATCTTGTTGGTGACAATTGTAAATACTTTAAAAAAGATCCAGGAAGTCAAGCACAAATCAAAACATATATACCAAACTATATACAAAAACTACACAATTGTAGCCTATACGTTTAGGTGAGGGTTTTAGGGATGGGGAGGGGGAAGGGAGGGCCAGAGGGTTGCAGGTGAGGGTACTGGGGAGCTGGGAGAGGGTAACCGGTAGGTAGGCTTACTTAGATGATCAACACATATACTGTAATTGTTGTAACAATACTGTGGGGAAAATCTCGCTTGCTAGAACTCAGGTAGGTTATTGAGCTGAGGTAAGTCTTGTGGATAAGTTCAGATCATGGGAAGAAGGTTGGAGTTCCGCTCAAACTGTGTGGTCTTTTACAAAGTAAATGTTTATTAAGAGTGAACAAATCAGGCTGCTGGGGGAAAGATAATAGGGATAACGTAACAATGTTCCAGGATGGCTATAGGGATGAGGGGTCTCAAGTGAGTGTTCCCCCTTCAGTTGAAGAAGGCTGAGGTACAGCATTTTACAGTACCTGTTTATGACCAGAGTAGTCTGTGTTGGTTCTCTTAGCGGTTCTGCTGTGGGGAGTTGCAAGTTGGGGTTAATATTGCAGATTAGTGATCATTTTCGCAGCGTCTCAGGGCTGATAAGGTAGGTCCATCTGAGGGACGATCTCCTATGGTGTCCAGCCAGTGTAGGGACCTCCTGTGGTGGAGGAAAAGCATGTGCGATCCCCTTCAATCACTTTGAGTTGGCCGGGAGTAGAGGCATAGCATATTTAATTTGAAGGTTTCTCATGTGCGCTTACCTCTTTGTATTTGTCCCCTTTGTTTTTGTATTTCCATTTCCAAGTCTGAGTAGGGCTGCAATGATCATGTTTTGATATTGTAGGTTTTCCATGTTCCCTGAAGAGGTGTAGGACATTATCCTGTCCCTATAATTCAAGAACTTTGCAATAAAGGTCATCAAGGGACTCCTGGGGAGGGGGGACGTGGAGTGGTGCGGTGTGCCCGTTCGAACTTGAACGTAGGGGAAAATGCCTCTTTACCGTATGCTGTTATGAGAAACCCCTAGAAATCCAGCTGTGTCTGGGGCCCTCTGCCCTTTTCTGGGAGGCCCACAAATCGAATGTTGTTTCCGCCTTTGGCGGTTTCCTAAGTCTCCTGGCGGGAGGAGCAGGGCTGTATTGCAGTCTTATTGCCATCTGTGGTCTGCTGGAGTGATGCCACGTGGTCTTCAATGCTGCTTCTGTCACTCGGCCGGGGAGAAGAGAGTTCTATTTTACCTCATCCAGCTTTGTGGTGAGGGTCGCTTGGCAGGCTGCTATTGCCTTAAGGACTTTGTCAGTTGCCTCCGGTCGGGGTGTCACCTGTCTGTGAGGCCGGCTCAGTGACTGGGGCCTGGCCTCAGACACCTTGTCTCTCCTGGTGGTGGTAGCGCGGTCCAACTGCCTGCATGCCCTCTGAATCGGTGTTTGCCCGATTCAGAGGTTTTAGGGGTTATTTAAGGATGTGGGCGAGCGGAACTCCTGAGTTGTGCGTCCTGCTCTAAGTCATGCCAGGCCATGCCCCCCCAAGTTCTTTTAAGTTTAATATATTGTTTATTTATTAATCTTATTCTAACATTATTTATTATCTTTTTCTATTTTTATCTTTATATTGCTCCACTTGTACACGAGTCACATGTGCAGCCTTGACAAAGCACAAACAAAATAACCTTATATAGTGGAAAAAAGGCCTGCTGCGCACAGTTACAAACAGAAACCACTGGCGCTGAGGACATTATACCTTAAAGTAGTAAAGTGTAGTAGCAATAACACAGGACTGTAGCTGTGTGAAACAAGAATCTTTTTAACACTGAAACATGCGTGCTTCATGTTTCGGACAGGAATCCTTTCTCAAGCACTTGAGATGGCAAGAAGGCAGTCGGAGACACTTAATTGGATGTCAGGAGTTAGTGCAGACTTTCTTGAGAAAGCCTTAGCACTTAGGCAAACAAGTGAGGATTAGAACTACGTCTACCAGAGTACTAGACAACAGTAGGCACCCCAGTTGGGAATTTAGTTATAAGCCTGTCTATACTTTTCTCTGTCTATTAGAAGCTCTGTGCTAAGAGCAGAGACAGAAGCTAACAGCAATATCCTAAAGCTATAGGAGGATATCACTGGCACTCTGACTAAGGACTCATACTACTTTATACTATTGATATTATTTATGTTTTTAACCTGTATTTTGGAAGAATAAAAGAGATATCTGGAAAATCAACTGAATTATGTAAGTCTTTTATACATTTTTATATGTTATTGTATCATGATTTTAAAACAGATTTTAATGGTTTACTACTACTAATTTGAATTTTATATGTAATTATTACATGTGATGGTGTGAGGAGATCGCACAGCCTTAGAAAGACCCCTGCGTCCCCCCCACATTAAGAGGAAATGGAGAAGAGGTTTTCTTACAAAAGATACGGAGTATGTTCGATACAGAGAGATAGGATAGAAAACTAGGAGCCACTTCATTCCGAATGCCAAGGAGTGGTGAAGTATCTGCATTAGGAGGGAATGATCGACTGTGTCGCGAAAGAGGATAGGTCAAGGAGGATAAGAATAGAAAAGGACCGTTGGCCTTTGCAACCTGCAGATCATTCACAACACTTACACAGGCCGTCTCAATAGTGTCCCTTTAAAATAACTTTAAGACTTTGGTAGTGTTAAAGGACAATTATACTCACCTTCTCTCGCACCTCTACCCAGGGTGGGACTTATAAAGCGCTAGGTCCTCACCCCTAGGTTTGCTTGACTTGCGGCAACTTACTAACCTGCTGCTCTCGTAGGCTCGCCCCTCCCTCTCCTTGTGTGACAAGCCAATAGGAAGCACACTGTTGCAGAGCGTGTCTTACTATTGCCCTCATCCGCCGACAGGGAGGAGGGGGCGGAGCCTACTGGAGCAGCATGTACTGTAGAGTGTATGCCGCAAGTCAAGCGAACCCAGGATGAGGACCTAGCGGTTTAGGTCCGCACCCTGGGTAGAAGGCACTGACTAAGGAAGAGGACCAAAGCAGGGGTGTAACTAGAAACTCAGTGGCCCACAGCACAATTTTGAATGGGGCCCCACACGCCACTCTCTTCAGCTATATACTATCTGTATCTCTCTATCTCCCGTCTATCTATCTCGCCTCTCTCATCTATCATCTATCTATCGATCTAAACAAAACAATGAGAGAGTAGTGTACAACTTCTAGGTCCTTATCATGACGTGTATAACTTGGGTTTTACTATAAATTCCTTAGATATCCAACCATATAGTAGTGTTGCAGAGCACTCACGGCTTGTGCAGAAGTTTCAACTTTTTTCATGTGCAACAAACAGACAAACCAGATAGGCTATCTTTTTTCTGTTTTGTTGCACATGAAAAAAAAAAAAATAAAGTTGAAAACTTCTCTATAAGGTCCTGTTAGTGTCGCATGCAATTTACTCATATTGTTGAATCATCCTATCTATCTATCGATCTATCGTTACTGCCACGTTGTGGAGGGAAGGTGAGTATAATTGGTCCTTTAAGTCATTTTTCATTTCTAATCTTCCCTTATATTTAGGCCAGGGGCTGATTGCTTTAATCACAGCCTCAATGATTTCTGCTCTGTTCAGCCTTTTTGGCAGCCCAATGTCCTTTGTGCTTAGGTTAGTGTTGTTTATTTTTTGTCCTCTTTCACATTTGGGCAACTCATTTTGAAATTCCTAACGTTGTTTATGTCTTGGGTGATGGTCTTAACTGGGGGGATAATAAATAATGTTGTTCTCCTCTGACTTTCTGTTTTAGGAATACACATTAGGGCTAGGCCAACATAGTCGCGTTTCGCGCTCGCCCGAGTTGTCGCCCGCCAGATTGCGGCGCTAGTCTAAAATGGAAACCGCGAACGCAAAAATTCCCGCGATTTCCGATGTGTCATGCGATTGGCACGTCCGTATCGCGTTTTAGTAACGCATGCGTTCACCATTTTTGGTGCGTTAAGCAGCATTTCCATAACAACAAAAGGCGCAAACGATAATGCGCAAAACCGAACGAAAAGCGCACACCAATCTCGTGCAATAACGCTCGCGAGATTTTGTGCGCGATTCGTGTCGTTGCAGTGTGCCTCACCTTAGTGCTACTGACGTCTGCTCTGTTGCAGTGTAGGCTTTGTTTTCTCTGCCTGGGCCAACATCCTGTCGTCCTTCCTTTGAATGACATAAAACTGCTTTGAATTTTTCAAAAACATGAAGTTTTCTTCTTTTCTTATCTGCAATCTCATCGGCAGGTATTTACTGCATTCAGAAAACTGTCTGCAGTTTTTGCCTACTTTGATTAATGACAGCACAGTTAGTTTCATTAAGAGTTAAGTCCTCAACACCAATGTTGTTTTAGCTGTTGTTTGTCCGATCCAGTTAACTCTACTCTATAATGAGATTCCCCACAGTTCACGTGCGATTCACTGATATATTAGATCTCTATGTCTCAGATATGAGTGATTTCTGGTTCCTGATAATCTCCTAACAGTCACCAATTCCCATCCTCCAAACACATGAGTTAATACTGGTTACGTGTGGTTTTTTAGTATTTATTCAGACACCGCCATAAACAAAAATATCAGTCCATAACCATAGTGGTAGGATCGTTGTCGCTTTCTTAAACACAGCAATCGGGTGTTTGCAATAAGCTGTCACACCAGGAAAACTTCCCTGATTTAAAGGGCAAGTCCAGCCCAAAATGAAAACTTACTACAGGTAAATCACCCCCTAAAACCCTAAACGGTAATAGTTGAAATCTGAAATAAATATAAGTCTAACCTGAAAATCCTGCACCAGATGTCCTATTTCCCCTGTTTCTGCTTCTGGTTTTCAGTTAGTCAAGTCAATTATGGATTTGAGTTGACATCACAGCCATGACTGAAGTTAATCCCCTGCTGCCTCTTGGCATGCCCAGGCTCAGTACAGGTTCTAAATTGCGCAGTTTCCATGAGGCATCCAGAAGCTACAGGCTACAGTTAATGAATTCATAGGGAAACTATGATATTCAACCATGTTTAAAGAGGCGTTCTTTCTAAAAAATGTTCTTATGGGGTGGGGTTGTCCGTTAGATGGTGCTAATTTCCACTTTCATTTCCATTTCTCACATAGTCTATGTCAATGAGGTGAATATCAATCTTGCTTTGGGGGGGTGGAAAAAATTACATTTACAATAGCCACATAAGTACATAAAAAACCAGACCAGTAATATGATGGTGGCGTTATATATAAGAAGCAGGCATAGAAGCGTTGTTTGAGGTTGCTTTTCCAGTATTACATAACTTTATGTAAATAAATATTGAAAATATGTCATAATAAAATAGATTGCAATGTAATAAAACACATCTTTATACCACTAAAAATTACATGAAAATTGACATAAACCCAAATGTAATGCTCTCGGCAACCTCTATATATATATATATGTAAAGTGGATTGTAAATTGGGCACATTGACTGATGTGATAGGGACTCTCCGTTCGTCCACCTACATATAACCTGTAATGCTTTTGTACTACATCCATGGCATGTTAAATGTGTTCTGTTACTACACCATCGGGCATGTTAAATGGTTCTGTAACTACATCTGGCATGTTAAATGTGTTCTGTACGACCTCTTACTGTCATAAATAAAACATACCAATAACCACACATTGTGGGTTTAACACCAAGGATGGAGTTGAACAGGTAAGTTTGTGGTGCCACTCCCCTACTCTGCTTGCCACGAAACAAGTAAGGGTTATAACAAACAATAATGTAGGGACACACTCCAAAAATGATTTACAGCAAAACTTATTATTAGTGCTGAACAAAGTCCAATACCACAACCGTTTTGGGGGTTACACAGCAGCCTTCAACTTATAAATCCTGGCAAACCAATTAAAGGGCATTCCACCCATAAAAACAAAAAACTTACTGGGGACTTGTCAGTTTTCTGCCCATTAATCCCACCTGCATATTTAAAAGTTTTATTACATGCATTTGTAAGCAGGGGGGAAAAAAGTCAATAATGGTCATTATCACATTGGTGATGTCAGCAGTCAAAGCATTGATTGACTGCATGAGGTAGGGGCACACTTTACCTGCCATTATGGAGGCAATTTATTCTATGAAATACGTTCTGTTAATAATACATCTCTAATAATGTTGTGCTGAACATATCCGGTTAAAGTTGAGGGCAGGTAACTGAACTGTGACTAGCCTTTGTGTTTTAAAGGTGGACATGTCCTTAATATTTCCGATTGCCGAAGTAATCTGGGAAAAAAATGTATACAAAATATTAACTTCTTTTTATAAAGGCAAAGGATTGTAATTGTGAGACGTTACTACTGGTCTTAGTATCAGTACTTGAAAGTATCTACCAACCTATGAGTTATTCAAGATGAAACCCTTAAACAATTCCCCCAGAACCCCCTATACTTGACTTTAGGTCAACCCACCAAACCTTCAACCAAAACTAGTAAGAAGAAAGGCTACACACGTGATTTACGTGTTGTATTTCATTAGTATCAAATGGATTGAAGTTTAGTTTTTGAAACGTTTCCGCTAGTCTCCGTCTGGCTTTCTCAATTCAGAATGACAGTACAAGAATTACATTTATTTTCACAGAAATGGCCTCCTTGGACACCTCTCTTGAACCAATTTAGTGAAAATATAATACCATATACCATGACTGGATGAATGAGAACATTCACAAGCATCTCTTACAGCACGGATTATGAAAATATCACACCCCAGGCACCAAACCATGGCAGGGGTCCTCGGTGTAAACTGTGAAACAAGATGAACAGGTTCTAATCTGTAACCAAACAGGAAGGGATATGAACATCCAGGATCTTACGCTGCACATGCAGCAAATGCTAGTCGTATTTAAGGAATGTAACAAAATGCTACGGACACGATACTATTAGGGGAAAACCATCAAAAAACAAGACCAACCATAACAAGAATTAATAACTGTTTGCTGTGGGGCATCATTTTCGCAAACAGGACACCATGGAAAACCTCCAAGTCAGGCTTTGATGAAGGGACAGTTCAGTAGCACCAAGATAGAAATAACATTTGAAGCCAAAATGATTCTATTTGACTCCAAAAACCAATGGGTTTAAACCAAGACTTGGGATTCCTTAGCCCACTTACTGTTGAATATTATATTTGTATGTAGAAACAATATGACTGGATGGTTACAATAGTACATATTCTCATGTCTCAATATGTGCATATTCTCATCAGCATCCCCCCCATATTATTCCCCCACCCCCCTGCTACCTCGTTCTCTCAATTTGGTTGCCCACCTAGTATAATGTTACTGAAACCTTTGTTTCATGCGTAATGCTCTGACCGGAGGAAGAGGGTGACCCTCAAAAGCTTGTCTACTAAAATACTTTGTCTACTAAAAACTACTAAAAAAAACAGTTAGACATTACATGTATAACAGTTTCTCTACTTTTTACTACACCAGTACATTTAGCATAGAATTAGAAACCCTTAATGTAATCCCACCTATACAGGCTAAATGCCTGAATGTAAATTACAATATATTGTGATGCTCTTTTCCTAAAGCAGTCAATCTGCTATCTGATTTTCTTTTCAGTTTGCTCTGTCATTCATTGGTAATGTCATGTTAAGTCCCTTCAGGGACTGTGTCCTGCCTATAGGCTGAACCATACTTTTATTACATTGCCATTGTGCTTTGGAATGTCAATCACAGTAGCCAAATCATATAAAAATGGTGAATGCTTGAGATTTCTTTTGTTTTCATTTGAAAACCAATAGCAAATGCAATTGTATATACATTTCTCAATGCCTGCGGAATATTAAAATATTAAAAGTATTGCATCTATCATCTATCTGGTTCTATCTAACTATCTATATTCTATCTATCTATCTATATATCTATTATCTACTTTCAATATACTGTTAATTAATTGACTTGAAGAGCCAACTTACTGTTCTTTTATTTCTTCTCCCATTTATTCTTCCGCCTTGTCCCACAGGTTTTGAGCTAGAGGCATGAAATTCGTGGTACAGAAGTGCAAGGCCTATAGGGAGACGTGTGCTATTACTAGGACAGGAATCCGCGGAAGCATTCTGGCATTATAGTTGATATGGGACATTTTTTCCCATAGACTAGAATGGTAACAATCCTTCAAAAATGTAATATTTAAAACAGGTTGGTTCATGGGTCAAAACACAAAAGCTGATACCCCAAAACCCCCCCACACAAGGTTACACTCAATACTGACATACCTTCCATTCCATGAGGAAGCCAACTTAAAGCGGGTAAAACTATAGTCAAAAAAAACTAATTTGATTCAAATCATGCCATAAAAGTGGTTTATATGGCCATACATGCCAAAAGCACATACCCCAACTCACACGGTCCAAACCACCTAATGACCTACCCTTTTATTCTGTGGCAGGCCATACTCAAAGGGCAAATAAAATAAAAAAAACAATTGAGTATATCCTCCCACCCCCCCCCCCCCCAATAAGTTAGTTTTATGGTTGTAAAACAAAAAAAGAATAGTCCCTCACCAGACCAGGTAAGGGTACAACACTACTGACTACCCTCCCATTTCCGTGGACGACATACTTATTAGGGTAACTATAGTCAAAAAAACATTGACTCAACCAAGTTTATTTTTTTTAACTCCAACCTTCACAGGATATTACACCCAATGTTCTACTTATCCATTACGGTGGAAGCCCATACTTAAGGGAACTAAAGTAAAAAAACAACAATAATTTTAAAAAGTTTGTTTTTTGAACCCCCACACGGACACAGGTACACATACCTACTGACTACCTTTCCATTCTGGTCAGCAATTTTAAAGGGTTAAACTGTAGTTCAAAAATAAATTTTGATCACAATCAAAAAAGTTTTTTTTTAAATTCCACTTGACACAGGGTACACACACCAAACAAGGTTATCCATTCATCACGTGAAAACAGATTAAAGGGGTAAGTTATAGTAAAGAAAACACATTTTGAACAAATCATCAAAAAAGCGGGTCTTAATCCTCCCCCACCATCCAGAGTACACACACCAATGACTTACCTTTAATCACTGTGACAGTCATATTTAAGGGTAAGTAAAAAAATAAGGTTTCACCATTGGACATTAATTAAAAATCTGCAGCACAAAACACAAACAATTCCATTCCAAAAGCATCCGTTTCCAGAAAATTCAAAGTTCTATACTAAACTTTCCCCATCATTCTAGTTGTAATTGTTGGATTTAGCTTTAATTGAGGAAGGAAAAACTTGTTCACAAACAAGAAATTCAACCAAATAGTCTTGAACTTAAATACACACAGTGGTTCTGCAAGCAGATTAACGCCAGACCTTGGCAGTCACTAAGTAAAAACCAAATACTAAAATCTAGTAGAGATAGTTGTTGTTTCTGTTATTACAATGTTTACGGTATTGTTTAAATATAAAATGTGAATTGGTAAACAAAACTATAAAATCACAAATGTAATCTAATACCCACTATTCTAAAACATGTATGATGTACAATACTAATTTATACATAAACACTGCCAATTAATAATCTTCAATGTGATATGTGAATGTTTTAAATTATGTATAACCAATCCACGAATACAAAGTGTTAAAAAAAAAAACAAAAACAATATTTTGGGATATCTTTGCCGTCCAAACATTATCAACTCAAGACCATCCTCCTACCCTGCTCAAATGAGCTTTTTTAAGCTGAAGAAAGGGCAGTGGAGGAGAGCAGGGGAAAAAGCAGTCCATCATGGTGTGATGTTCAGCGGCTGTTCACGTTTTCTGTGAATGCATAGAAGGGAGACAGCCGACGATGCCCAGAATGGGGCATCATACCGTATACTCGAGTATAAGCGGAGGTTTGTTAGGTTTAAAAATTAACCTAAAAACCTGACTCGGGTATACTCGAGTCACAGGAAACGTACCTGCAATCCAGAGGCGCGCGAGTCCGGCCGGCCAGTTCCATAGTTCTTCGCGGTGGGTGCGAGGACGTCAAACGCACGCTGGCGGTGTGTGCGTCATTGCGCAGCCGCGAAGCATTAATGGGAGGAAGGGACTGAAGACCAGGTAAGGGTAAGTGATGATGGGGGGGGGACTGGGGGGAGGGCTGGGGCTGGGGGGAGGGCTGGGGGAAAGTATCCATGACAGACTCCCACATACCTTTTACTATAGGTGGTTGGAAAAAGTACAACTGGGTACTTTCCCTAACTCCTGCACTACTTACCGCAAATCTGCTTTGCTGATCGCTCCATTCCTCCGCTCTTCCTGCTTCAGTGAGAGATCGCGAGGCAGCCAATAGGAAGATACGCTCTGCAAGGAGGCGTGTCTTCCAATTGGCTGCCTCGCGACTGTCACTGACAGTAGAAGAGAGGTGGAACAGTGTGGATCGGCGAAGCAGATTTGGGGTAAGTAGTGCAGGAGTTAGGGAAAGTACCCAGGGTTAGGACTTAGCGATTTTAAGTCCTCACCCTGGGTACTATGCTGCAGTGGATTGGGGAAAAGGCGAGTATAATTGTCCTTTAAACTACACTACATGATGGGGCCAGCAGTGGGGGGATTATAGTTTTGGGGGTGGACATGCCCTTTAAGAACTAGGGACAGGCTCAATATCTGTCAATTGGTGTCTGAAAAATCTTTGTTGGATTGGGGGGATTCAGTGAATCAAAAGGTGTAGACAGGGTTGTCCCTTCCATGCAATCAATATAAGTAAGGCCTTATAGATACTTAATTAAGGGGATATAGCTTAGATCCCAACAAAGTTATAGATAATAAAAAGTGCCCAATAAGGTGGACATTATAAAAATTTCCACTGGGGGCTGTATTATGAGAAAATACATAATATATTCAGTTTATTTGTAGAATGAAAATGGGGTTGCACCAGTCTCAATATTTAACATAAAATTAATCATACAACCAACATTATCTAATAGGTTGGCCAGCCAGAATAATAACAGCATATATTTGTAAAAATACAAATTCTGTTAAAGAGGAACTGTGGTCCAAAAAGACTTTAGGTAAATTGATAGGAATTGCTCTCCTGAGAGTTTTTGCTATTTATTCATTATTTATTTTTTTGAAGATATTTACATTTTGTGTGTGATATGGCAGCAGCACCACCAGGTCCCCTGCACTTCCTGCTTCCTGCTCTGAAACCATGTCAGTCAATCTGCCCTGTGTCTCCTCCGCTTTGCAGCCCCCCTGGTCCCTCCCACTCATGGACCCCATGGTTCCTCAAGTTGCAGGTCCCTCTTGGCCCATTCCCTTACAGCCCCAAGTGGCCCCGCCCACTCACAGGCGCCGTGGCCCCGCCCGCTTGCGGGTGCCGTGGCCCCGCCCACTCACAGGTGTCTAAGCCCTACCCACTCGCGGGTGTCTAAGGGCCCCCCCCCCCCGAAAACTCTGTGGAAACAGCCTTTTCAGACAGAGTTCTCACACTGTGAGAGAGAAGGGTTGTACCTTACCTTCTCTGCAGCTGCAGGCCCTTCACACACCAGAGAGGAGGAGGGACTTCCTGTCTCCCTTACACACTGAGGGAGTCTGAGGCTGTGCTTGCCAGCGGCACTGTGCAGGAGAAGCCTCAGGAATGTCACATGTCAGCCTCCCACCTATTAAACTTTCTGGTCAGTCATTTCTTTATATCTTGGCTGTGGAGCACGGAAGAGAGGTGGTTGATGGCTCGTTTTAAAGGTAGGAGACTGGCCTTTAAACTTGTTTGGAGACCACAGTTCCCATTTAATTACTATTCCTAAGTCATACTCGTAGTGTAACTTTGCAATTTATCAGCTGAATTATGTTCAGTAAATTTTAAATTTATAAGTGACTCATAGCATAAGCCCTTAAAGTGTATATGTATTCCTGAATTCCTGCACGTTGGGTTGGAATCTCGATGGATGAAAGTGGCTTCACTTTCTCCCCTGAGCCTGGGGGCATGCTGATAGTAATGACAGGTGACCCAGGACTCAGTGAAGCAAGAGTGCTTACTGTAGATGAAGTGGAGGGACTTGACAGGAAACACAAGAGATAAAGTCAGGGAACAGGAAATTACAGTTCAGCAGCTGGAGATGAGAAACAGTGGATGTGAAATGTGGCACAGCAACAGGAGACCAGGAGCAGCAACAATAAAGTATGGTACAGCAACAGGAGTATCAGTAGATAAAGTAGGGCACAGCAACAGATAGCCAGGAGTACTAATGAAGTATGCACAGCAACATGAAATATTGGTAGTAGGAGCACCACCTTATCAGGAGTAATTCCAGGGTTTTACAAACCCCTTTAAATATAGGGGGAGGTGCAACAGGGAAAAATACAAATACTTAAAGGAATAGTTCACTGCAATAGTGAACTATTCCTTTTCTACATTGATTGAAGCCCGGGAGGTTAAGAAGCTATGCCTTACCTCCTGTTCTTCAATCAATGTTTATATAGCCAGGAACGAACTTCTGAAAATCTTACCTTTCACACGATCCAGTAGGGCCGCTCTGACAGTTCCTGACTGCTTCCTGCTTCTGTTACGCTATAACGCGCATGCCCGATAATGCACGTTAAAGCGTGTGCATGCCATTGTGTCTACAGTTACTGTAAAGCTCAAGCGACGGGCTCGGGGCTGGTTGCACACAGGTTAACTAACAGGAACGGTGAGTTCCCTTCACACATCGAGCACCTATTATTGGAACCTATAGTGTAACCTGAGAGGAATTAGATACTGCGAATGGTCTAGACCATCAATCCTTCTGGGTGAGTTTACTGAACATTGTTGCTTAGTTTCTCTATGTAACTTTTAACTTTAGAGTAACCAAGCTAAGCTTGAGCAGCTATTTTATACTGCAGTCATCTGCACAACATTTTTCTAATCACCAGCAGGAAATTTTGAAAGGAAGTTAAGAGTTAATTAAAGAAGAATCTTTCTTAATAAAACCGTAGTATATCTGTTGTATTTTTGCTAGTCATCCGACTGACTCTCTCAATTCAAAATTACTTGTACAAGAATCTGTTGGCAATTATGTACCCTGGAATGTCCCAATTAGCATATCACAGACAGGTGTTAAGGACCTTCTGAACGCAAGGTGCTATCGAAACTGCCCAGGGTAAGGTGTCAAAAATGCATTGTACATGGGGGAAGTTTCTTACATTAAAAATATAGCATACTCCCCAACATTTCAAATACAAAAAAAGGTACACTTGGACATGCCCCTTGTACCACCCAAACTCCTTCCACAACCCCACCCCCAAACTATATATAGCTCCACCCCAAATCTGGATATTAATACCGCAAATTATTTCTAAATGTAAATAAGTAGTTAAAATTGTTGTTGGCAGACATGTATATTTAAAGAAGGGTTAATGATAGCAGTTACTGGCCCCCTATAAACAGAGCTAGCTAGCTAGCTAGATATAGTTAGATAGATAATGGATAGTTAGATAGATAGATAGAGTTAGAAAGATAGATGGACAGATAGATAGCGATAGGTAGATAGATAGATAGAGTTAGACAGATAGATAGAGTTAGATAGATAGATAGACAGACAGACAGATAGAGTAAGATAGATAGATAGACAGACAGAGTAAGATTGATAGATAGATAGACAGATAGATAGACAGATAGATAGATAGAATAAATCTGCCAGTATACTATACTATATATAAGTCAAGTACTACTATATAGCAGTAGTAAGATATGGGCAGAGTCTATCTCTCAGGCACCAGGACGAGAATAATCTGTCTCATGACATGAGTCGGATCCCGATCGATGCAAAGGACTGGCTGCAAGATGAAGAGGACACACAGTACCGCAGAGCAGAGGCAAGCCTAGTCTGCCTCTGAGTCAGTGTGTAGGGCTTAAAGCGGGCGAAGTGTCACATGCAGTGACATAACATTGCGCACTCTCCTGTTCCACTCTCAGTCTCTCATGTGTAACGCATCCGGCGGTACACATTCCAGGCACCCGGTACAAGCTGGTACTTCCGTTTTGCCCGGTACTGCAGTTTAAAAACGGTACAATACCGGGCAAATCGGTACAGTTGGAGGGTATAATATAGCGGTTAGGGCTGGGGGACTAAGCCCTACACCTATTAAAATGGGTTTGTAGCTAGGGTGTGGGAGTCCAAAACGGGAGGGAGAGGGAGGGGGAGAATGGCTGCAGTGCGCATGCCAAACTTCTCCCGGAGGGGAGACAGGAGGCAGAGTCCTATATGGACTCTGCTATCCTCCTGGTGGGCAGTTTTTGGGACTTTGGGGGGGGGGACTACAGGAGAACCATTTGGAGCTGGGATGTGAGGTAAGGATTTTTATTTACTACAGAGTGGGGCCAGTGGTGGGGGGAACTATAGTTTGGGGGGTGGACATGCCTTTTAAGATTTGACCATAACACACATTTGGGGCCTCTATACAAGATATATATGATCGGTTTGAGACGTATTAACAACTTTAAAAGTCTGTATACTTTCCGTCTGGAAATATTACACAGTCTCAGACTCTGTTGTTATTGTTGTCCGGTTTATAGTGAGATTAGAGTTTGGATTGCTTGTTTCTTGCGCTTTAAAACCCTTTTGTTATTACACATGTTTGGGATTAATTATATACCTGTAGATTTATGTTTATATTTTTATCTTGTGTAGATACCTTTATAATGGATATGAGTCTTCATGTATATAATTAATGACATTGATTTGTTTCATTGATTGTTTTCTGATTTGCGTATGGATTTTGGAACATGCAGGGCTTAACTTGTTGTACATTGTAGCCCAATTGTTTATATCTGTATACTCTATGTTCCCCCCCTCTTCCCCTTATTTTCCATTGGATACTTACTTGTACTTACCTGTATATAGGAGACTCAATCCCTTCCCTCGTGGTCCCTGAGGAAGCGGTATTTCCGCGAAACGCGCCAGGCCACTACCCCCCTCCTTCCCCCTTCCTGTTCCCTTTGAGATATGTCCGATGTATTCAGCCATATGTATAGCTTTTTAGATACTAAATAAAGAAGTGTTGTGAAGTAACAGCGGCTGCTGTCGGCTTGACTCCTCGCTCGCCTGTGTATTTGTTTCTGTTCCACAGATGGAACACATAACCAGACTTACGGTTTAGCCGATTTTTGGCGCAATTTTAGGGTATTTAAAGCCCATTAGTAGCAGCCACTAACCACACAATTTATGATTCTGATGAAGCTAACAAAGCAAAACGCGTAGATCAACTCTCATTTACTGGATAGCTGCAGACTTATGCAGAGCAATCTCACCTCCCTGCTTATATTTAAAGGAAAAATACAGATGTTCTAACATTTTTTGATATTTTGATGAAATAAAGCCTTTTTAAAATTACAAAACCATATAAACCAGCCCTGGTATATGTGAGTGGGAAAAAAAGGCTTGTGAACCAGTCCCCTCCAACAACCAAAAAGGGGATTGATAGGAACACACAAAGAGTTAAAGGCAAAGTTCTTTTAAGTTTTTTTTTCCGTACGTTGGAATTCTTTATTAAAACTTGAACAAAGTACCATACAATAGTTACATTTTGTCAACATTGTTATAAAAAGGATATATATGGAACAAATGATCTTCGCTTTGGTTAAATTGAAACATTTTCAAAAACAAAGAAAAAGTTACTGTGTGCTTTAGCTTTAGTTCAGCTGTCATTAGTTATAACTTACATTATACAATTTTGTTACAATTAAAGGGGGGGTTTGCCATACTTCGTAAGAAGGGGGAGTTTGTGGTCGTAGTTTAACTTGTTTCTGAGGATTCCTCCCACCTGCCCCATATTTTGGTGTACTTGGCTGGGCAACCTCGGTGGGTATATAGTAATTTTTGGTATTAGAGAATGGCATTCACTGCTGTTTTCCAGGAGTTCAGTTGTGGAAGCGCTGGTTGAATCTAGGTACGAGCAATTTGTTTTCTGGCCAGAAAAGTTGTTTCCCTAAGGAACATTTTAAAATATTTGTTAACAGGAATTTCATCCACAATACCTAGGATACAGGCCCTGGGGTCTAGGCCCACCGGGGAGATATTGGATTATTTGTTGCCAAAAGCCCTGTATTTGTGGACACAACCACAGGATGTGGTAGAAAGTGCCTGGGGCTAATTGGCATTTTGGGCAGTGTGCACTGCATTCTGGCTTGTATTTTGAAATTTGTACTGGGGTTAAATATGCTCTGTTTATGAAAACGGACTTACGATATCCCACTGGGAGCACCCTGCACCCTTATGAAGTGACGTGTCATCACAAAACATGTTGGGCGGAGCTAACTTGTGATGGCCACTGTTGGTGTTTGTCCATTTTGATGTACTTACTACTTGTGCTGAATAAAGTTCTTTGAAGTCCACGATGTTCCCGGTTGCCTGCCTCTGTTTGTGCATTTGTATTTATGCTCTATTTATAATAAAAATTTGGGTGAGTCTGTCTGACGCCTTGGGGGACACCGGCCTGCAAGACTCAAGGGCCTCCTAACACACCTCGCCATCCAAGTGACCCAAGTCAGCTTCCCAGGATATTTTTTTGGCTTCTTTTCTGGCTCTGGTCATTGGGATTTGTAGTGCTAAGTAGATACGTGATATTAATTTGGTGGATGTTTGACCCCTGAGGGTTGTTAGAAGTGGGTTGGGTTGTATTACGGGGGGGCGGGTTGTGAAATTGCGTTGCAAATGCGTGTCTGATTTGTAAGTATTTGAAAAACATAGAATTGGGGAGTTCAAACTCTAGTTTAAGTTGATCAAAGGGTTTTAGTATATTTAAGTCTGTGAGATGAGTAAGTAGTTGGATCCCGTGGTTGAACCATGTTTAAGTATGTGGAAGTGTTATGAATTCTTGGAGGGTTTTGTTGTGCCATAATGGGGTGTTACTGTCAATGTGTGGTATAACTAGGTGTTTACGGGCGATGTCCCAAATTTTGAGGGCTTGTTGTAGAATTGGGTGTGTGAATGTTGTGGAGTTTGTACCAGTTTTGCCTCGGGAGATAAGATATAAAATATCCAGATATAGTTTATTTTGTGGGATGTTAAGCAATGCTAGCATACTTGCAGATTCTGAGTGATTCCAGTGATGTAAATGGGATAGTTGTGAGGCAATGTAGATAAGTTAGGGACTGCCAGGCCTCCTAGTTCCGGGCGCTGGAGGGTGGAGCCTGTCCACCTTGTGTCTGGCTGGGCCCCAGACAAATGGTTTTCATTGTGAAAAGAGGGATGTATATTGGGGAGTGCCATAGGATATACAGGGCTTTAGGTAATAGTATCATTTTAATAAGGTTGGCTCTACCCACAACGCTCCCACTGGAAGTTTGCTCCAGATTTGTGTTTTCTTTTTGATGGTTTGGATTAGGGGTTCTATGTTGATTGCTATGTAGTCGTGTGGGTTTCTTGTAACTTGGATACCTAGGTGTTTGATAACCTCCACTCTGCTGAGGGGAGTTTGTGCACTAGTCTAGGTGGGGGGATAACTGTCCAGGGGAAGTATTTGGGATTTATTCCAATTAATTGTAAGACCTGAGAAACCTCTTGTGTGCCTCTTGTGAGGGTAAATAGTTCTGAGGTCCAGCCATTTGCCGTCACCTTAGCTTGGGGTTAAGAATAAAGTATTTGCAGCCATTGTATGAAGGCAGGGCCAAAGCCAAAGTAGTGAAGGACCCTCCATAGGAAGGCCCACTCATCTGAGTCAAAGGCCCACGCCGCATCGAGGCTAACAATAAAGTGTATAAGAGAATGTATAACTTTATTCAGTCTAAGGGAGAGTAATTTAGCCAGGATTTTAATGTCTACCTGTAATAGTGAGATCGGTCTGTAGGATTCGGTGGGGATCTTTTCCCGGTTTAGAGATTAGGATTATTAAAGCTTCTGACATAGTATGTGTAAGGGTTTGAGTATTGAACATGTTGTTGTAAAGGTCGAGTAGTTGGGGTGCGAGGGAGTCCGAGAATCGGTGATAGAACTCGGCCGGTAAGCCATCTGTACCAGGGGCTTTGTGTCTTTTGAGAAGGGAAAACAGTTTAGAGTTGAGGAGTATAGGTGTTTGTAATAAAAGTGTTTTTTATGTCTTGGGGCTCTGTGATGGGTGGTATGCCAACTGGTTTAAGAGTTATAATTATTGGTGGCTTGTGTTCATGGTTGGCAATATAGGCTAGTAATTTGCCACATTTATCTCCTTGTTCGTAGAAGGTTTGATCTTTGAAAAGTAGTTTTTTATTAGCTCGTGCTAGGAGGATTTGGTCTGTTATTTTGGATTGGAGTTTGAGAGCTTGTGTTTTCGGGGGTGGGATCTGTTTGAAAATCTAGTGAGGCCTTTTCTAATGATTGGGTGGCTGTTTTTTCGGCTGCTGCTGACTGGTGTTTAATTTGATTAATTGTGTTTGTAAGAGTCATACGTGTGTGGAGTTTGAACGCTTCCCATACTATTATGGGGCTGCTGGTGTCTTTGTTAAATTGGAAAAATTCTTCCCAGGTTTCTAAGAGATCAATATCTTCTGGGAATAAATTGAGCCAGAATGAGTTTAGTCTCCAGTGGGGGGTGGGGGGTTGGACGTTGTGTCCAGTGTAGGGTTGCCCAGCATGGGGAGTGGTCTGATAGGAGTTTTGGTGAGTACCCGGAGTGCTGCAAAAGGGTGAGAAGTTGTACATTGGTTATAATCATATCTATCCTAGACATAGTATGATGGGTGGGGGAGAAGCAGGAGTAGGTTTTGTCATGGGGGTGTTGGTGACGCCATATGTCAACCTTGATGTCAATATTGATGCTGGTCATCAACCTGCTAAACCTTGTATAGGGGTTGGGTGGTGGTAACCAGTCACTGGGGTGCATTCTATCAAGGGTAAGATTCATAACTGTAATAAAATCTCCAAGCCATATTATGGGTGTATTTGGGTGATCCGCCATGTACTCAATACCTGTGCAGATGGCTGTCATATCAAAGGGTGGGGGGATGTAGAAACACATGATTATAATAGGGTTGGATTGTAACATACCTCGTAGAAATATAAATTTAAACTGGCAGTCCAGCTTCGACTTGTGTAATTCGAATTGCATAGTTCTGGTTACTAGAATTGCAATTCCTCTGGAGGCAGAGGTGTGTTCAGCATGGAACATCCAGCCGACCCAGGGTTGTTTTAGATAAAATTTTTGTTGGCCCACTAGGTGGGTTTCTGTAAGGACGGCTAGGTCTGTTTTTTGTTGTTTAAGGTGTTGGAGGACAGACGTACGCTTTGCCCTATCCTGTAGTCCTCTGACATTCCAGGTAAGGAATTTTATGGTTGGGTGTGTGGTGGTTGTCGAAGCTGCATCGCCTGATAAGTATGGCAAACCCATCTTGTTGGTGACAATTGTAAATACTTTAAAAAAGATCCAGTAAGTCAAAGCACAAATCATAACATATAATACCAAACTATATACAAAAAACTACACAATTGTAGCCTATACGTTTAGGTAGAGGGTTTTAGGAATGGGGAGGGGGAAGGGAGGGCCAGAGGGTTGCAGGTGAGGGTACTGGGGAGCTGGGAGAGGGTAACCGGTAGGTAGGCTTACTTAGATGATCAACACATATACTGTAATTGTTGTAACAATACTGTGGGGGAAAATCTCGCTTGCTAGAACTCAGGTAGGTTATTGAGCTGAGGTAAGTCTTGTGGATAAGTTCAGATCATGGGAAGAAGGTTGGAGTTCCGCTCAAACTGTGTGGTCTTTTACAAAGTAAATGTTTATTAAGAGTGAACAAATCAGGCTGCTGGGGGAAAGATAATAGGGGATTAACGTAACAATGTTCCAGGATGGCTAATAGTGGATGAGGGGTCTCAAGTGAGTGTTCCCCCTTCAGTTGAAGAAGGCTGAGGTACAGCATTTTACAGTACCTGTTTATGACCAGAGTAGTCTGTGTTGGTTCTCTTAGCGGTTCTGCTTGTGGGGAGTTGCAAGTTGGGGTTAATATTGCAGATTAGTGATCATTTTCGCAGCGTCTCAGGGCTGATAAGGTAGGTCCATCTGAGGGACGATCTCCTATGGTGTCCAGCCAGTGTAGGGACTCTCCTGTGGTGGAGGAAAAGCATGTGCGATCCCCTTCAATCACTTTGAGTTGGCCCGGGTAGAGCATAGCATATTTAATTTGAAGGTTTCTCATGTGGCGCTTTACCTCTTTGTATTTTCCCCTTTGTTTTTGTATTTCCATTTCCAAGTCTGAGTAGGCTGCAATGATCATGTTTTGATATTGTAGGTTTTCCATGTTCCCTGAAGAGGTGTAGGACATTATCCTGTCCCTATAATTCAAGAACTTTGCAATAAAGGTCATCAAAGGGACTCCTGGGGGAGGGGGGACGTGGAGTGGTGCGGTGTGCCCGTTCGAACTTGAACGTAGGGGAAAATGCCTCTTTACCGTATGCTGTTATGAGAAGACCCTCTAGAAATCCAGCTGTGTCTGGGCCCTCTGCCTTTTCTGGGAGGCCCACAAATCGAATGTTGTTCCGCCTTTGGCGGTTTCCTAAGTCATCCTGGCGGGAGAGCAGGGCCTGTATTGCAGTCTTATTGCCATCTGTGGTCTGCTGGAGTGATGCCACGTGGTCTTCAATGCTGCTTCTGTCACTCGGGCCGGAGAAGAGAGTTCTATTTTTACCTCATCCAGCTTTGTGGTGAGGGTCGCTTGGCAGGCTGCTATTGCCTTAAGGACTTTGTCAGTTGCCTCCGGTCGGGCGTGTCACCTGTCTGTGAGGCCGGCTCAGTGACTGGGGCCTGCTCCGCACCTTGTCTCTCCTGGTGGTGGTAGCGGTCCAACTTGCCTGCATGCCCTCTGAATCGGTGTTTGCCCGATTCAGAGGTTTTAGGGGTTATTTAAGGATGTGGGCGAGCGGAACTCCTGAGTTGTGCGTCCTGCTCTAAGTCATGCCAGGCCATGCCCCCCCAAGTTCTTTTAAGTTTAATATATTGTATTATTTATTAATCTTATTCTAACATTTATTTATTATCTTTTTCTATTTTTATCTTTATATTGCTCCACTTGTACACGAGTCACATGTGCAGCCTTGACAAAGCACAAACAAAATAACCTTATATTAGTGGAATAAAGGCCTGCTGCGACAGGTTACAAACAGAAACCACTGGCGCTGAGGACATTCTATACCTAAAGTAGTAAAGTGTAGTAGCAATAACACAGGACTGTAGCTGTGTGAAACAAGAATCTTATTTAACACTGAAACATGCGTGCTTCATGTTTCGGACAGGAATCCTTTCTCAAGCACTTGAGATGGCAAGAAGGCAGTCGGAGACACTTAATTGGATGTCAGGAGTTAGTGCAGACTTTCTTGAGAAAGCCTTAGCACTTAGGCAAAACAAGTTGAGGATTAGAACTACGTCTACCAGAGGTACTAGACAACAGTAGGCACCCCAGTTGGGAATTTAGTTATAAGCCTGTCTATACTTTTCTCTGTCTATTAGAAGCTCTGTGCTAAGAGCAGAGACAGAAGCTACAGCAATATCCTAAAAGCTATAGGGAGGATATCACTGGCACTCTGACTAAGGACTCATACTACTTTTTATACTATTGATATTATTTATGTTTTTAACCTGTATTTTGGAAGAATAAAAGCAGATATCTGGAAATCAACTGAATTATGTAAGTCTTTTATACATTTTTTATATGGTTATTGTATCATGATTTTTAAACAGATTTTAATGGTTTACTACTACTAATTTGAATTTTATATGTAATTATTACATGTGATGGTGTGAGGAGATCAGCACAGCCTATAAGAACAGACCCCTGCGGTACCCCCACATTAAGAGGAAATGGAGAAGAGGTGTTCTTAGCAAAAGATACGGAGTATGTTCGATCAGAGAGATAGGATAGAAACTAGGATGCCACTTCATTCCGAATGCCCAAGGAGTGAAGTATCTGCATTAGGAGGGAATGATCGACTGTGTCGCGAAAGAGGATAGGTCAAGGAGGATAAGAATAGAAAAGTGACCGTTGGCCTTTGCAACCTGCAGATCATTCACAACCTTACACAGGCCGTCTCAATAGTGTCCCTTTAAAATAACTTTAAGCTTTGGTAGTGTTAAAGGACAATTATACTCACCTTCTCTCCGCACCTCTACCCAGGGTGAGGACTTAAAGCGCTAGGTCCTCACCCCTAGGTTTGCTTGACTTGCGGCATACACTTACTAACCTGCTGCTCTCGTAGGCTTCGCCCCCTCCTCTCCTTGTGTGACAAAGCCAATAGGAAGGCACACTTGTTGCAGAGCGTGTCTTACTATTGCCCTCATCGCCGACAGGGAGGAGGGGGCGGAGCCTACTGGAGCAGCATGTACTGTAAGTAAGTGTATGCCGCAAGTCAAGCGAACCCAGGAATGAGGACCTAGCGGTTTAGGTCCGCACCCTGGGTAGAAGGCACTGACTAAGGAAGAGGAGCAAAGCAGGGGTGTAACTAGAACTCAGTGGCCCCACAGCAAAATTTTGAATGGGGCCCCCCACGCCACTCTCTTATCTATCATCTATCTGTATATCTCTCTATCTCTCCGTCTATCTATCTCGCTCTCTCTCTATCATCTATCTATCTATCTAAACAAACAAGTAGTGTACACTCTACCTTCAGGTAGAGTGTACACTTGGGTGTTACTATAGATTCCTTAGATATCCAACCATATAGTAAATTGCAGAGCACTCACAGGACTTGTGCAGAAGTTTCAACTTTATTTCATGTGCAACAAACAGACAAACAGATAGCCTATCTGTTTGTCTGTTTGTTGCACATGAAATAAAGTTGAAACTTCTCTATAAGTCCTGTGAGTGCTCTGCAATTTACTATATTGTTGAATATCTATCTATCTATCTATCTATCGTTATGCCACTGTTGTGGAGGGAAGGTGAGTATAATTGTCCTTTAAGTCATTTTTCATTTCTAATATTTCCCTTATATTTAGGCCAGGGCTGATTGCTTTAATCACAGCTTCAATGATTTTCTGCTCTGTGTAGCCTTTTTGCAGCCCAATGTCCATTTGGTGCATTAGGTTAGTGTATGTTTATTTTTTTGTCCTCTTTCACCTATTTGGCAACTCATTTTGAATTCCTTACGGCTTGTTATTTCTTGGGTGGTCTTAACTGGGGGATACTAAATAATGTTGTTTCCTCTGACATTTTCTGTTTGGAATACACATTTAGGGCTAGGCCACACTAGCGCGTTTTTCGCGCGTTTGCGCCCGCGTTTCGCGCTCGCGATTGCGCCCGCGATTGTCGCTAAAATGGAAACCGCGGGAACGCAAAAATTCCCGCGATTTCCGATGTGCATGCGATTGCACGTCCGTTCGCGTTTTAGTAACGCATGCGTTCACCATTTTTGGTGCGTTAACGCAGCATTTCCATAACGCGAAAAGGCGAAAACGAATGCGCAAAACGCGAACGAAAAGCGCACACAATCTCGTGCAATAACGCTCGCGATTTTGTGCGCGATTCCTGTGCGTTGCAGTGTGGCCTCAGCCTTAGTGCTACTGAGTCTGCTCTGTGTGTAGGCTTCTGTTTTCTGCCTGGGCAACATCCTGTTCCTTTGAATGCAAATAAACTGCTTGAATTTTTCAAAAAACAGAAGTTTTCTTCCTTTTCTGTATCTGCAATCTCATCCGGCAGGGTATTTACTGCATTCAGAAACTGCAGGTTTTTTGCTACTTTGATTTACTGACAGCAGCAGTTAGTTCATTAAGAGTTAAGTTCCTCAACACCAATGTTGTTTAGCTGGTTTTCCAGATCCAGTTTAACTCTACTCTTATAATGAGATCCACACAGTTCACTGCGATATCACTGATATATTAGATTCTCTATGTCTCAGATTGAGTGATTTCTGTTCCTGAATAATCTCCTAACAGTCACCCAATCCCATCCTCAAAACAATGAGTTAATACTGGTTACAGTTGTGGGTTTTTTAGTATTTTAATTCAGACACCTGCAATACACAAATATCAGCCATAACCATATGGGTAGGATCTTGTCCTTTCTTAACACAGCAATCTGGTGTTTGCAATAAGCTGTCCCACCAGAAACACTTCCCTGATTTAAAGGGCAAGTCCAGCCCCAAAATGAAAACTTACATACAGGTAAATCACCCCCTAAAACCCTAAACGGTAATAGTTTGAAATCTGAAATATATAAGTCTAACCTGAAATCCTGCACAGTGTCCTATTTCCCCTGTTTCTGCTTCCTGGTTCTTCCAGTTAGCAACTGTCAATTATGGATTTGACAGTTGACATCACAGCCAATGACTGAATGTTAATCCCTGTCTGCCTCTTCTGAGCATGCCCAGGCTCAGTACAGGTTTCTAAATTGCTCAGTTTCCATGAGGCATCCAGAAGCATAACAGGCATACAGTAATGAATTCATAGGGCAAACTATGATATTTCAACATGTTTTAAAGAGGCCGTTCTTTCTAAAAAATGTTCTTATGAGGGTGGGGTTGTCCTTTAAGCTGGTGCATAATTTCCATTTCATTTCCATTCTTCACATATGTCTATGTCAATGAGGTCTAATATCAATCTTGCTTTGGGGGGTGGAAAATACATTTACATAGCCCACAATAAGAGTACATAAAAAACAGACCAGTAATTATGCTGGTGGCGTTATATATAAGAACAGCAGGCATAGAAAGCTTGTTTGAGTTGCTTTTACAGATATATCACATAACTTTCATGTAAATAAATATTGAAAATAATGTCATAAAAATATGATGCAATGTATAAAAACACATCTAATTATACCACTAAAAATTACATGAAAATTTGACATAAACCCAAATGTAATAGCTCTCGCAAACCTCTATATTATATATATGTAAAGTGGATGTAACATTTGCACATTCTATGTGATAGGGACTCTCCGTTCGTCACCCTACATATACCTGTAATGCTTTTGTACTACATCCATGGCATGTTAAATGTGTTCTGTACTACATCCATGGCATGTTAAATGTGTTCTGTACTACATCCATGGCATGTTAAATGTGTTCTGTACTACATCTTTACTGTATAAATAAAACATACCAATAACCACACATGTGGGTTTAAACCAAGGATGTGGAGTTGTAACAGGTAAGTTTTGAGGTGCACTCCCCTATCTGCTTGCCACGAAACAGTAAGGGTTATAAACAACAATAATGAGGGAGGCACACTCCAAAAATGATTTACAGCATAACTTATTTATTCAGTGCTGAACAAAGTCCAAAATACACACAACGTTTTGGGGGTTACAAAGCAGCCTTCAATTAAAATCCTGGCAAACCAATTAAAGGGCATGTCCACCCATAAAACAAAAAACTGGGGACTTGTCAGTTTTCTGCCCATAATCCCAACTGCTAATTTTAAAAGTTTATTACATGCATTTGTAAGCAGGGGGAAAAAAAGTCAATTATTGGTCATGATCACATGGTGATGTCAGCAGTCAAAGCATTGATTGACTGCATGGAGGGAGGGGCCACTTTACTCTGCCATAATGGAGGCAATAATTATTCTTAAATACAGTATCTGGTTAATAATACATCTAATAATGTGCTGAACATATCCGTTACAGTTGAGGGCAGGTAACTGAACTGTGACTAGCCTTTTGTTTTAAAGGTGGACATGTCCTTTAATATTTCCATTGCCAGTAAATCTGGGGAAAAAATGTATACAAAATATTAACTTCTTTTTTTAAAAGGCAAGGATTGTAATTGTAGACACGTTACTACTGTCTTAGTACAGTACATTGAAAGATCTACAACCTATGATTATTCAAGATGAAACCCTTAAAAAATTTTCCCCCAGAACCCCCTATACTTGCCTTTAGGCAACCACCAAACCTTCACCAAAAACTAGTAAGAAGAAAGCTACACACGGATTATCTGTTGTATTCAATTAGATCAAATGGATTGAAGTTTAGTTTTTGAAGACGTTTCGCTAGTCATCCGTCTGGCTTTCTCAATTCAGAATGACTAGTACAAGAAATACATTTATTTTCACATAAATGGCCTCCTTGACACCTCTCTTGAACCATTTATGTGAAAATATAATACCATATACCATGACCTGGATGAATGAGAACCTTCACAAGCATCTTACACACGGATTATGAAAATATCACCCCAGGCACCAAACCATGCAGGGGTCCTCGGTGTAAACTGTGAAACAATATTAACAGTTCTACATCTGTAACACACAGGAAGGGGATATTTAACATCCAGGGATCTTACAGCTGCACATGCAGCAATGTAGTGTATTTAATGCAATGTAACAAATGTACGGACACTATATATATAGGGGAAACCAATCAAAAACAAGACCAACCATAACAAGAATAATAACTGTTTGCCTGTGGGGCATCATTTTTCTCAACCAGGACACTCCATGGAAAACCTCCAAGTCAGGATCTTGAAGGGACAGTTCAGTAGCAACCAAGATAGAAATACATTTGAAGCCAAAATGATTCTATTTGACTCCAAAAACAATGGGTTAAACCAAGACTTGGGATTCCTAGCCCACTATAACTGTTGAATATATTTGTATGTAGAACAATATGTGGATGGTATACAATATGTACATATTCTCAGTGTCTCAATATGTGCATATTCTCATCCAGCATCCCCCCCATATTATTCCCCCACCCCCCCTGCTACCTCTTTCTCTCCATTTGGTTGCCCACCCTAGTATACTGTTACTGTAACCTTTGTTTCATTCAGTACTGCTCTGACCTGAGGAAGAGGGTTGATCCCTCAAAAGCTTGTCTACTAAAATACTTGTCTACTAAAATACTAAAAAAAACAGTTAGTCCATTAAATGTATCACAGTTCTCTACTTTTTACTACAGTACATTTAGCATAGAAACCCTTAATGTTAATCCAACCTATACAGGTCTAACTGCCCTGAAATGTAAATTACAATATATTGTGATGCTCTTTTCCTAAAGCAGTAAATCTGCCTATCTGATTTTCTTTTCAGTTTGCTGTCATTCATTGGTAATGTCATGTTAAGTCCCTTCAGGGACTGTGTCCTGCCTATAGGCTGAACCCTCTTTTATTACATGCCTTGTGCTTTGGCTATGTCAATCACATTAAGCCAAAATCATAAAAATGGTTGACTGCTTGGAAGATTTCTTTCTGTTTTCATTTGAAAACCAAGCAAATGCAATTGTATATTTACATTTTCTCAATTGCCTGGAATATTAAAATATTAAAAAGTATTGCATCTATCTATCTATCTGTCTATCTATCTATCTATATATCTATCTATCTATCTATCTATCTATCTATCTACTTTCACATATACATGTAATTAATTTGACTTGAAGAGCCAAATTACTGTTCTTTCTATTTCTTCTCCCATTTTATTCTTCCGCCTTTTCCCACAGTTTTTGAGCTAGAGGCATGAAATTCGGTACAGAAGTGCAAGGCCTATAGGAGAAGTGTGCTATTACTTAGGTAAGGAATCCGCGGAAGCATTATGGCATTATAGGTGAATTATGGGACATTTTTTTCCCATAGACTAGAATGGTAACAATCCTCAAATGTTAATATTTCAAAACAGTTTGTTTCATGGTCATAAACACAAAAGCTGATACCCCCAACCCCCCACACACAAGGTACACTCACATACTGACCTACCTTTCCATTCCCATGGAAGCCATACTTAAAGGGTAACTATAGTCAAAAAACTAATTTTGATCAATCATCCATAAAAGTTGGTTATATGGCCATACATGCAAAAGCACATACCCCCAACCTCACACGGGTACACACACCTACTGACCTACCCTTTTATTCCTGTGGCAGCCATACTCAAAGGGCAAATAAAATAAAAAAACAATTTTGATATATCCTCAATAAGTTAGTTTTATGGTTGTAAACACAAAAAAAGAAATAGTCCCTCAACCAGACCCAGGTACACACAACTACTGACCTACCCTCCCATTTCCGTGGCAGACATACTTATAGGGTAACTATAGTCAAAAAAACATGACTCAACAAAGTTTATTTTTTTTAACCTCCAACCCTTCACAGGTATATACACCCACTGTTCTACTTATCCATTACTGTGGAAGCCATACTTAAAGGGTAACTAAAGTAAAAAAAACAATAATTAAAAAGTTTGTTTTTTTAACCCCCAACCTGACACAGGTACACATACCTACTGACCTACCTTTCCATTTCTGTGTCAGCCATTTCTAAAGGGTAACTGTAGTCAAAAATAAATTTTGATCAATAATCAAAAAAGTTTTTTTTAAATTCCAACTTGACACAGGTACACACACCAACCAAGCTATCCATTCAATCACGTGACAACCAGATTTAAAGGGTAAGTATAGTAAAGAAAACACATTTTGACCAATCATCAAAAAGCTGGTCTTTAATCCCCCTACCATCACACGAGTACACACACCAACTGACCTACCTTTAATTCATGTGACAGTCATATTTTAAGGGTAAGTAAAAAATAATGTCTTCACCATTGGCATTATTAAAATCTGCAGCACAAACTCACACATTCCCTTCCAAAATGCATCCTTTCCAGACAAATTCAAAGTTTATACTTAAACTTTCCAATTCTAGTTGTAATTGTTGTATTTAGCTTTAATGAGGAAACTTGTTCACAACAAGAAATCAACCAAATAGTCTTGAAATTTAAATACACACAGTGGTTCTGCAATGCAGACTTAACGCATACCTTGGGCAGTCACTAAGATAAAAACCAAATACTAAATCTAGTAGAGATTAGTTTTTGTTTCTGTTATTACAATGTTTTACTGTTATTTGTTTAAATATAAAATGTGAATTGGTAAACAAAACTATTAAAATCACAACATGTAATCTAATACCACTATCTAAAAATGTATGATGTACAATACTAATTTTATTACATAACAACTGCATAATACTCTTCAATGTGATATGTGAATGTTCAATTATGTATAACCAATCCACGAATAAAAAGTGTTTAAAAAAACAACAACAATATTTTGGATACTCTTTGCCTTCCAAACATTATCAACTCAAGATCCATCCTCCTACCTCTGCTCAATGAGCTTTTTATAAGCTTAAGCATGTGCAGTGGAGAGAGCAGGGGAAACAGCAGTCAATCATTGGTTGTGATGTCAGCTGCTGTCACATTTATGTGAATGCATAGAAGGAGAAGCCAGCTTACTATGCCAGAATGGAGGCAATCTTTATACCGTATATACTCGAGTATAAGCCGAGGTTTTTAGGTTTAAAAATTAACCTAAAAACCTTGACTCGGCTTATACTCGAGGTCCAAGAACTTACCTGCAATCCAGAGGCAGCCGCGAGTCCGGCCGGCAGTTCCCAGTAGTTCTTCGCGGTTGTGCGATGACGTCACACGCACGCTGCTGGCGGATGACGTCATCGCGCAGCCGCGAAGCAGTAATGGGAGGAAGACTGAAGACCAGGTACGGGTAAGTGACTGGGGGGGGACTGGGGGGAGGGCTGGGGTACTGGGGGGAGGGCTGGGGGGACAGTATGCCATGCAGACTCCCACATTACCTTTTTACTATAGGTGGTTGGAAACTACAACTCCCAGCAACCAAGCATCTGGGAGTTGTAGTTTCCAAACATCTACAGTGGAAAGGTATTAGGGTGGGGGACAGTATGCCATACAGTACCCCCAATACCTTTCTACTATAGGTGGTTGGAAACTACAACTCCCAGCACCAAGCATGCTGGGAGTTGTAGTTTCCAAACATCTACAGTGGAAAGGTATTAGGGTGGGGACAGTAGCCATACAGTAACCCCCAATACCTTTCTACTATAGGTGGTTGGAACTACAACTCCCAGCACCAAGCATGCTGGGAGTTGTAGTTTCCAAACATCTACAGTGGAAAGGTATTAGGGTTACTGTATACCCTCGGCTTATACTCGGGTCAATCATTTTCTAATTTTTGAGGCTTATACTCGAGTATATACAGTACTTAAATATCTGGTTAATAATACATCTAATAATGTGCTAAATATATAGGAGTTGAGGGCAGGTAACCAGAATTTTGAGTGAGAGTGGACATGCCTTAAAAACTCTAAAAACAAGAGAAGGTCATTGAAGACTCATGTCACAGGTAATACACCATGGCAAGACTAAACAAGTTTGGGGATTTGAACTCCTGGGCTTTGTGTTTCTATTTAAAGCACATTAGATTAGTGAGACACCACATCATATTGAAAGAATACATGTACATTTAAAAGCTTTATCTTTTGCTAGGAATAGAATAAAAAAGATTAGTAAAATTAGCTGAATATTTTGTATTGCCCCAGGAAGGCTGGATGAACTGATAAATAAAATGCAGGGTTTACAAGCAGCTCTTAAAATCTTATTAGTGACTTCCATATTGGGGCAAAGACATCTGTACAGAAAATACACTGTGTATCTTATGTTATGTGGAAAAAAGCTTCCACATTAGGATTAAACAAAAAATAAATTTAGTTTTCCTTTAAAGTACAAGTGTAACTGTATTAGGTATTAAAAGAAGGTGCAGTTCTTGCTTAGGTACCTACTCTGTACAATGTACAATGTAAAATATTTGCCAATAGCAGGATCACTCAATCGACAGTATTCATTCCACAATAAATCAATAAATATTGTGGGCTCAGCCACCATTTGTGACTTGGAAACATTCTTTGCTTAAAAACAAAGTACATATAATATATAACCCCGGCCAATTGGCAGATTTCTTGTAAAATACTTTAAAAGGTACATTACTATAGGGAAATTTCAGTGCTGTTTGCTAGTATATATTATTCATGGATCATAATTGCATCTTAATGAGTATAATAAAAATAAACAAAGTATACGAAACAACCGTGTGCAAAATAAAATTTAAATAATGATAGCAAGCAATACACTAGAAAGTTTACCCCAAAATCAGGGGCGTAACTACCAGGGAAGCAGCCGCAGGAAGGCCTGAGATCTAAGGGGGCCAATTACATATATAGCCAATTACATATATAGCCTTGCCTTCTCCCAGAAAACATCTGTAGATAAAGTATGGATAGGGGCCCCAACATAGTTTTGCTGGGGGGGGAGTGATTCCTAAAAATGATCCAACCAGAGCACTATCAAATCATACAGTACTGCCCCATGGTAACAAAGTCCTATTATACTTATAGGTCCAGTTTATCAAGTCAAACTGTCCGTGCACGGAACAAGCAGTGTATTCAGAGTTTCTGGCTGATGTATGGAGGGGTATGAGAAGTGCTGCTAGAGAGATGGCCTAGCATTTAGCCTAAATGCATTTCGCCCCCGAGTTTGTGGATTTCTCAATGGCACTGCGGCCATGTGTGTCACTTCCGGGGCACATGGCCGCAGCCCTCTACCAGCACTTCTTTTACCCCTCCATACATCAGCCAGAAATTCAGGATATTCTGCTTGTTCCATGCTGTTTGACTGGACTGATAAGTATATATGCCTTTTTAACGTTTTAGGAACAAGAGTTTGCCCAAAGTTTCCCACAAAGCTGGAGTGCATATATCTTCCAGCTTTGGCAGGTCATGCAACACCCTCCCGAGGGGAGCTGATTTGCATGTGACTTTCCTTGGTCCTGTTAAGAGCGAACAGAGGAAAGAGGGATTGCCAGTTACTCTGCTCTATTGGACACTTTATAGAAATTTAAAGAGGAACTAAAATGGAAAAAACAAGGCTAGATATAATATATGCCATACATGTCTTAAATCTTGCCTAAATATGTAGCTGCCTTTTCACAGTGAAGATAATTATTTATCTTGGGAATCTCTGTTTTCAACTATAGACATCCTTATCAGCTTAGTGCAGTAGGGACCATGGTAAAGTGGCATATATCTGTGCAGATTGCACTGGTTGAAGCTGTTTAGTTTCAAATGCCACCTAAAATGGAACTAGGGTTGCCAACTTCTTTGGACAGAAGACGAGATAACCACCACCAGATTTAAGGCTTAGTTCACATTAGTCATTATTTTAACGCAGCAAAACATTGCGTTTGTGATTTAGTCCGATGTTCCGATGAGTTAACGCACACCGGTGGGCATTATTTTCAATGGCACCGCTGTGCGTTTTTACAACCCACTACATCGCAGTGGTGATGTGTGAACAGATTCTAAATAATTACGGTTCAGTTTTAGACCAAGTTACACACAACATTATATAGAGCCCCCAGCGTGACTATCTGACTCTCTGTGAGGGCAAGCATGCTTAGTAATCTCTATGAGGCAGCATTAGGAGTGGGAATTTCCCACTATGCAGTTCATGTACCAACTGTCACCATTCCAGCTACAGCTAAATTATACATAACAGAAGAGTTTATGATACTAAGGCACTTGATTGACAGCTAAAAAGTAAGATGTTTGAGACTGGATATCTAAAGAAATAGAGGGCAGATCAACAAAAAAAATGGTAAGGGGATAGTTGGGAAGAATTATAGTTTTCCATTAATGAGCAATTTTAAAAATCAAAGAAAAATAAACAAAAAAATGTTGACTTGTCAGTTATATACCCGCAACCCAAACTGCTATTTTTACCAGTTTGTTATATCTGTTTGTTACCAGACATTTTATCATAAGTTTTTTAACTCTCTGGCAAAGATAACTACCTCAAAGAGCTTTTCTTAAGCTTGAGCATGTGCAGAAGAGGCAGCATGAGATACAGCAGTCAATCATTGGTTGTGATGTCAGCAGTCACAGACTTGATTGACTGCATGGAGGGAGGGAGCTTACACTGCCAAAATGGAAACAATAATTATACTTAAATATCTGGTTAGTAATACATCTAATGAAATGCTGAATATACATAAGTAGTTGGGGTTGGGGGCAGGTAACAGATATGTGACCAGGCTTTTGTATAAGAGTGGACATGCCCTTTAAGCTGCAAAGAGTGCCTAAAGGCTTTGTGCAAAACTTGATATACTGTGTATATACATATAGGAAAGGTGTATATAAATGTATGTATTATCTCACTATTACCATCAATAAATGTATATAATTATATAAGTTTAGCACTGACTTATAATAGGTACAAGACAAAATATACAACTGATACAAAACATAAACTTACTTACAGAGCTGAGATTCCTATTTTAATATGGGATGGTCAAAGTGGGAGTTTAAACCACAACCTGTGACTGCTCAGGGGTCTCCATGTAAATGTTGGAGTATAACATCCAATGATGTGATGTTTTTAAAATGTGGCAGTCTTGGCCAATCCAAAAAAAGTTTCAGTATGTTACACAGGACATGATGTGTATTGTAAGTAATGTAGATAGAAGTGTGTGTTGTGTGCTCCTGATGGGACTGATCTGTTTGGTGTGATCCCTTGCACAATGTGATGTCCTGATTGAATGCAACACAAGATACTGGGTTCGCCGTATATTGATGGAGGTAGACTTGCCGGGCATAAAGCCTGTTTGGTCAGAGTGTATTATGGATAATATGACTGACTTAATTCTTTGTGCCAAGGCTTTTGCTAATATTTTATAGTCAGAGGTGAGCAGTGAAATTGGCCTGTACGAGCTGCATTCAGATGAGTTTTTGCCTGGTTTTGGGAGTATTATTATTGTTGCTGAGTGATGGAGGTAATTTTCCTGATTCGTGCGCACAGGAGTATATGTCAAGTAGTGGGGGTAGTAAGGATGATTGGTATCTCTTGTATACTTCTACATGGATACTGTCTGGGCCAGGGGCCTTGTTGTTGGGAATGTCATTCATTGCCGACTGGATCTCTTCTAGAGATAAAGGCGATTCTAGGGCTTGTCTATATTCGGGTTTTAGAGATGGGAAGTCTATTTGTTGTAGGTATTCCTTAATCGCAGGGGTGGAATAGGTTAAGCGAGTTTTGTATAAATCTACATAGAAATTCGTGAATTCTGATAGGATTTGTTGTGTGGAGTATACGGGTGTTGCTTGCGGTGTTTGAATTGATAGGATGGTGTTGGATGATGAGTGATCTTTTATTAGGTAAGTTAGTAATTTGGCAGATTGTCCTCCTTGCTCAAAAAAGGATTGCCTATTGTTGTATTGTCGTTGGGTTTGAAGCCATTTGGTTTGTGTTGTGTTTGTGTCTTGAATGTATTCTTTTTCTGCTTGTAGGAGCAGTTGTCAATGTGTTTTCTTCCCTTTGAAAACTACGTTTTACAATTGTAAAAGTAGAGGAGAATGGTCAGAAATCCCTCTGGGAAATGCGAGATATGAGATGTTAGCGGTATTGTTTTTTTAGATAGGAATATATAATCTATCCTGGAGAGAGAGTTGTATGTAGGTGAGTGACATGTGTATTCCAGTGTGTCTGGGTGTCTCTGTCTCCATATGTCCACCCAGTCCCACGATTGTGTTAGTGATGCTAATGGTGTCATAAGCTGGGGTGGCCCACCCTGCTGTGGACCTGTAGGGGTATGAAATTTGTCCTTGGATATGTTCATTATTTGGTTAACATCTTCTATGCACATGACCTTCGCATCGGGGTAGAGCGTAAGTAGGGGAGCTAGCGTTTTAAGGGTAGAGAGAGGCCCATAGTTTGAAAGTATTTATTTAAATCCTCCTGTTCTTGTACCTGCAGATGAAATGCCCGAATTAGACACAGTAGTTCTACCAGGCAAAATTGCCAAACCTATTTTTAAACCTGATCCATTTCATGGGGTAATTAGGGAGTGGACTGATTGTCTAGAACAATTTGAATTGGCAGCCACTATGAATGGTTGGGATGAAGGTGCTCGCTTGCAAGTCCTTAGCCTTTTGCTTAGTGGTAAAGCCAGGCAGGTATACCAAGGATTTAATACTTAAATAAAAAGCAGTTATCAGTTAATAATAAGTAGTGTGAAGCAAGTTTTTTTAACTAGATCTGTATGAAAGAGGACATAAAGGATAATACTTTGCATATCACCACGCATTTCTCTAGTGTGCCCGTTGGTGCACAATGGAAATTATGTGTATGTTTTGCTATGTGTGGATATAGTGGATATAGAATCTTTACACAGGTATATTTTAAACTGTTACTCATACACACACCAGCTTCAAGAGGAGCCAAATAGGATAATCCTGCAGGTCTGAGAGTAGACCCAGGCAATCCTGCCACACTGTGTGGTTGAAACTAAACATGCTAGGTTAATACTTATTAGTATTCACCACGGCAAGTGGTGATGGTACCTCATATATTATAACAGAAGGTACCTCACAGCATCATGTTATTAGTATAGCATTGCCCTAATAATGTAACGTATAAACAAACATTTTTCATTCCCAGTTTACCTAAAGAAATGTATTTATCCTTTATATACTCTTTTATACATATCTAATTGCTTCAGTGCAATTTTTAATAACTGATAACTGCTTTTTATTTCAGTATAACAGCAAATCCTTGGTATACCTGCCTGGCTTTACCACTAAGCAAAAGGTTAGGGACATGCAAGCGAGCACCTTCACCCCAACCATTAATAGTGGCTGCCAATTCAAATTGTTCTAGCCAATCAGTCCACTCCCTAGTTATCCCATCAAATGGATCAGGTTTAAAAATAGGTTTGGCAAAAGTCTAATTGGGAAATTTTCTTTTTGGGTAGCATGGCACACAGTGGGTTACTCTGGTGGTCTTGCACAAAGCAGACAGTGCACATAAACAGGTTCCCCACATAACATGTGCAGTAATCAGAGGTGTCCCTGCCTATGGTGCACCACTTTGAATATTAACCAGGCCTGTATATTGTGTGTCATTGTAAGTTGGTGTACACTTATCTGTTGCCTCAGAGTTTTTATCCAATAAGGTAAATTGTCTGTCCAATAATTTGTCCTCGCAACAGGGTCTTATATACAGGGTCTTATACACAGGATCTCGTGTTGCAGTCAATATCACTCCAAAGCACTCACCACAATCTACTTTCACTTTCTCACCTCCTAGCCATAGACAGCAGGGATGTCTTGTCTTTTATCACTCACTGGCACTACCTGCAGGCTGGAGCTGGTATATAAGGAGCATTGGTGTATATGTCCATTACAATATACATCACATCCTGTGTAACAGATACAAACATTTTTTGGATTACACTTCCTTTTACATGGAGCAGTCACAGGAGTGGGATTTGTAGTTTTCAAACATGTGAAAGGTCACAAGTTCAACACCCTTGCTCTATTCCATTAGGCTGTATTGCATCTGGATGCTTGCCTTAGCTATAGGACATTAAGAAGAAACTTATTGCAAATAGAGAATCCTGGGAGTTGTAGTTTTCAAAAATGTGAAAGGTTACAAGTTTAACACCCCTTCTCTATTCAATTAGGCTGTATTGCATCTGGACACATGTATTTGTCACATGCTATAAATAAGATATTTTGCATGTCCCTGTCCATCTCAGGATAGCTACTGTATACTTAAACAAAGGCTTTTACAGCATTCCACAAGCTAAATGCAAAACCAAAGTACCAACTACAGACCAGTTTTGGGTTTATTGAGCCATCATCAGTGTAGTGCAGGCCTCTGGTTATCCAGTGTGAAGCGCCTATTGACAGATTTCACTAATAAATTAGACAGGGAGAGAATAAGGCTTTCAGTATATGCAAATAAGTAACAAAGACTTCTACAGACCAGTTTCAGCTTTACTGTGAAATGCTGTAAAAGCCTTTTTTTAGCTTTCCTGAGAGCTGCCACTAAAACACTAAAATAACACAGAAGTCTCTGTTCCTTATAGTGATGTCTGGATGCTGGTGACTGTCTGAGTAACAGTTTAAAATATACTTGTACAAAGATTCCTATATCCACACATAGCAAAACATACACATTTAATAAATTCCACTGTGCACCAACCAATATATAACACTCAAGATTTTATCCTTTAAATATATTTATTTGTTCATCGAGCAACATTTTTAGGGGAACGCAGAGCCCTTTCGTCAGGCTCACAAAAAATCATTGACTGGTTACATTCAGCTCTCAAACATTTATACCATGTGGTATAGACAGAAACAAACAGAGATCATAGTCTCTATTGAGACCATGAGGTGTGAACAAATTTAACTTTTTCACGCAGCACACCTCTCTGTTTCAATTTAAGTGTCCTGTCTCCTCCCATATGTGGGTGAGATACCCCCTCCAATACCATAAACCTTAATTCCAGATCTTTATGGCCAGCCTCCAAAAAATGCTTAGATACCAGCAACCTTGTATCCTTTACTCTTAATGGTGGAACAATGTTACAAAATACGTGATTTAACACATTGGGTGAGCTCACCCAAGAGTTTGCAGGGACACCACAGTGCATATACAAGAAACATATCATATATATATATATATATATATATCACACGTATAATATCCCGAGTTTATATTCTTGGGAGGAGACAAGATGATGGAACACTGGTCCCTTTTCCACATACTGACATTGCGTGCAACGTAAGCAACTAAACACACCACAGTTCTTTGCCCCTAAAAACACCTTATTTTTTATGTATTGGACTCTGTAAAGAAGATAGGGAGTACTATAGAAAGGAGATACTGTCACAACTATCAGAAGACAAAGTATATACAAAGTTAAAGGGAGACCCTTCTGGAAGTTAAAAAAAAACCCAACTAAATGGTATGATTATAATAGGGGAAGACTGGTTTCCTACCTTTAAAATGAGCCATCAACCACCTCTCTATGTGCTCCACAGCCCAAGATATAAAGAAATTACTGACCAGAAAGTTAATGGGTGGGAGGCTGACGTGACATTTCTAAGGCTGCTCCTCCATCTCGCCACCAGCGAGCACAGCCTGAGGCTTCAGTGTGTGAGGGAGACAGGAAGTCCCTCCCCCTCCCTGCTGTGTGAAATGAAGATTCTCACAGTGAAGGCAAGAGAATCTTTAGCTCTACTCTCTCACTATGTGAAAACAGCCTTTTCAGGCAGTTTTCTGTAGGGAAGGGGGGGTTGGATTGTCCCACGGCACCTGCGGAGCCATGACACCCTCGAGTGGGTGGGGCCAGGGGGGATTGCAAGAGAAAGAGGGCTTCAGAGCAGGGGACCAGGTGATGCTGCTGCCATATTACACACAAAAATGTAAATATCTTCAAAACTATGCAAAATAATAACAATAAATAGCAAAAATTTCAGGAGAGCAATACCTGTTAATTTACCTAAAGTCATTTTTGGACCACAGTTCCCCTTTAAGTGCGAAAGTCACTAACGCTCCACCAGAACACCATATAGTAGCATCTAGGGGTTCCATTTTAAAACCAATGTTAGTATATTTGGATGCTTTCCTTCAACCCTGTGTGAACAAGATGTGGTTTTACTTGAGGGATACAGAGGAGTGTGGAAACTTTGTAACATACCTGTTGTACAGCACAAGTTTATAACCAGCCTTTACACCAAGCCTAGCGATAGAAGCACCATCTTACAGGCTGATAGTTTCCAACCATTTTCATTGAAAAAATAAGTGATTTATTTGCAATTTTTACAAGTCCTCACCACAAAATTATATCTTACAATGGTAGAGGCTCAACTTAGGGATATGGCTCAAAATTTCCTGTATAGGGGGTATAGCCCTGGGAGTGCACGCATGTCACTAATAAACATATAAAGAAAGAGCAAGGTCTACAAGAGTGCGTTCTTCAAACTATATAATTGCTAAAGAATAGCCCTGGGATAGTTGGTCCAAAACTAGATAAAATAATTCAACAAAACCATGGGATATTCCCTATAATCAAAGATGAAAAAAAGGCACTAATATCTCTACGATATTCCCTCCACAGCAGAAAAGTACAGGAGATAAATTTGGAACATTCTGACCAAAGACCCCTCATTTGGCAAAACAATGCACCTATTTGTGTTTAGACAAGGAACAAAATCAAGGCTGTGGAGTCGGAGCATGAATAATGTATTAATACTGAAATATCTACTGAAAGAAGATATTATGTAGCAGAGCTCAGCAACTAAAGCTATGTAAAGATGGTGTCTGCTTTTGGGAACAAAACAAATAATTACTGTGGCAGTGTCTAGGAAGCTGAAGTTCTCCCCTATGTTTATCCATGTCTATCACTGCCACCATGAATAAGGAGACAATATAGAGGTAAACCTGTGTCAATGTGTTTTATACTTATGTGTATTTAATGTGTTTATATATTTATATTTATTTATTAAAAGAAACTGCAGACAAAAGACAAAGGAAAAGAGTAAGGGTACTTTATTTATTTATTTATTAAAAGGCTATAAAAGGAAATAGCAAATAAAAAACAGAAAACCAAAAAAAAACCTCAAACAACTTGAACATGGCATTTAAACATTAATAATTAAACTTGGCATAACTGTATAAAACCTGTATTACAAATAAAATAAAAAAAATCTAATGCCACTCCCTGAGTGTGAAGATTAGCTGTTTAGATTGTAGGGAAAAGGGGGCGGGTCCAAGATGGCATCCTGAGCAGACGCGGGTATCAAGAGCTCTCCAGGAAAAAAAACTTGCGGACGATAATACTGGGACCAAGATTCTCCAACTTGATTCTGATTGCCCTGGGATTCACAGGGGAAGATGCCAAAACATGCCCAAAATAAAAAGCAGATGGCTACCAACTACTCTGAGGCATTAGGAAAGTTTGCCCGCTAATGCAGACCACAGCCGGAAACTGCCCCAGGCAGCAGACAACATGGCAGCGATCAAACAAGACTTACCTTCTGGAGGACATACCTCAGCAGTTGGTGCCAGAACTCCTCTGGACGAACCACTATGGGGCAGATTTTGGCAGTGATCCAGGAGTCCAGCTCTTCACTTACAATCCTCGTGGAGAAAGTAAGGACTGACCTGGGCCTCCTATGGCAGGACATGCAGACACTAAGACACCGCATGGGTGAACTGGAAGGTAGAATCTCCATGACAGAGGATACAATGCGGCCTCTCCCGGAGGAACTCGAGACCCTGAGACAACTGCAACTGCACCAAGCACGTGCGGATGATCTGGAGAACAGATTGCACCACCAAAATATTCGGCTGGTGGGGATACCTGAAGGGTCAAAGGGTTCTCACTCAGAAACATACCTGGACAAGTGGATCAAAGACACCTTTGGGCTAAATAACCTCTCCTCAGTGTTCACTATAGAAAGAGCACACAGAGTTCCAGGCCCTTACCTCTTGGTTTGCAAAAGATAGAGATACTATTCTGCGCCAGGCTAGACAAAAGGGACACTTACAAATTGATATCTCTACGGTTATGGTCTTTCCGGACTATTCCATTGAATTGCAAAAAATAAGACCCACATTTCTAGGAGGTAAACATTGCCTTAGAGACCATAATATACCATACGCTATGCTATACCCATCGAAGCTGAGGGTTCAACATAACAACTCTACCAAGTTCTTTGAGTCACCTTTGGAGGCTACAGCCTGGATGGACGCACAACTTGGTCCACCCTAATGCTTGAGGTCCATAGTTACTGCAGTAAGCGGGTGATCAACCCTGACACTCTACAGACTATGGTAAAGTACACCATAACATAAACACCTCAATATGAACATATTAATAACCAGATTGTAGGGAAGAATACAGCGGCAAGAATGGAGGCCGGGCACCTGACATACACCCTTCCTCAGAGGTCCGCGATTAGCTGTTTTTTAACAGCTAACCGTGTGTATGAATTAAAGATTTGCACGATCAGCTGTTTAATTGACCGAAACCTAACTTCTGGTTCGGTTCTGGTGTTTTAAACAGCTGATCGCTCCTATATTTGAAAACAGCTGATCGCGAACCTCTAAGGAGGGGTGTCAGGGGCCCAACTTCCTGACAAAAATATAGCTCCATTGACCACCACTCTCTGTTTGTGATCCAATAACCAATTTTCTATCCATGTACAAATGTTTTTTTCTAGGCCAACACTCCTCTGTTAATACATTAGTCGCCTATGTGGCTCATTATCAAAAGCTATAGCAAAATCCAAGTATACTACATCCACTGCTATGCCTGAATCTAAATTTTTACTACTTCATGAAGACCAAGTCAATTTGTATGGCACCTTCTATTTCTCATAAATCCATGCTGACTACTACTAATAATATCAGTACTGGAGACAAAGTTAAGGATATGATCCCGAACAAAATTTCCAGCACCTTCCCTACCACTGATGTTAGGCTTGCTGGTCTATAGTTACCAGACTGGGAATGACTACCTTTTTTGAATATTGGTATTACATTTGCTTTTTTCCAATCTAGCGGCACATCACCAGACTCATCATCACCATCACTTTTAAGTGAATCTGAAAAGATAACAAACTTTGTCTAATTGTTTCCGTACCATATCTGTCAGTCAAAGTGAATATTCATCATTTAAACCCTTCATATTATTAATGTCCCTGCTATAAGGACTAGGATTCTTTATAGTAAATACACAGAAAAAAATGGGTTAGCACATTAGCCTTTTCGGCATCCTCTATAGCCATTTCAGCCTCTTTATTTAATTGTCCCACATTCTCAGTTCTCATCTTTTAACTATTGATATACCAAAAAACATTTTGGGGTTAAACTTGCTCTGTTCTGCTATCCATATTTCGTTTTCTATTTTAGCTAGAATAGTGCTAACCACTGAGCACGGTGGCTCAGTGGTTAGCACTGATGCCTTGCAGCACTAAGGTCCTGAGTTCGATTCCACCCGCAATCATAAAGACATACTGATAGGTTGTGTGTGTACATAAAGTGATTAGATTTGACATTTTGCAGCTTCTATCACAGCAACAATTAATTTACCCACCTTCGTGCTTCCTGTACACAGCTCCACCCATATTGTTTTTGCATTATCGTTTATACCCAGAATCGATCTTATCTTTTAAATTTGGCTACAATTCATGTTTAACATACAGAGACAAAACAGCTAGACAGCTTCGGGAGAGGTGGACCAAAAAGCCCTCCACTGCACAAAAAATTGGAGCAGCACCTGCTTATAACAGAAGGCATCTTGCAGTCTCATGCTATAAGAATAGCATTGCCCACAAAATCTAAGAAACAAAGTAATTTCTTACTCCCAGGTTCCCCAGAGTAAGGGTCAGAGATATGCAAAATTCTCCTTTAAGTCCCCTGGCTAATTGATGTGTCCAGAACCGCTGTCTTAATAACATGCAACATAGCCTATTGTATAGAGCCAATCATCTAACTTGCAGGCATGACATGTTTCGATCTTGTTAGTGAAAGACGAGATCTAACAAGATCTAACATACATTCATACTTCCACTCCTTTCTTATTAACTGTTATGTCTTAATAAGGAGTATCCTTCAATATTAACTGTGAATCATGTGAATCATTAAGCCACGTTTCTGCTATACCGATCACATCATACTTTCCCTTTAAAGCTATAAGTTCTAGTTCATACATACATTATCATCACAATTTAGATTATCATTCAATTTACTTCCATACATGCCTCTTTATGCTCTATGGTCCCCCCCTCCCCATCTCCTCCTACATTATCTTATTAGCCCCCTGATCCATAAAACCTCTGTCTACCCCTGTGAAGTCCAACATATCCTCCCTCCCATACCTAGTTTAAAATCTCCTCCAACCCTCTAGCCATCTTCTCCCCCAAAACAGCTGCGCCATCATCATTGAGGTGCAGTCCATCTCTACTAAAGAGCCTGTAGCCCACATAAGTCAGCTCAGTTCTCTAAAAAACTAAACCCCATCTCCTTACACCACCCTCTTAGCCATGCATTTATACTCCTAAGCTCCCACTGCCTCTCTAGTGTAGCATGTGGCTGCAGTAGTATTTCTGAAAACACTACCCTTGAGGTCCTTACTTTTAACTTGGCCCCTTACTCTCGGAAATCATTTTTAAGGATCTCTCTTCCTCCTCTTTGTCATTGGCACCAACATGAACCAAGACCGCCTGGTCACTCCCAGCCCCACCCAATAATCTGTCTACATGATCCACCACATGTCGAACCCTAGCACCAGGCAGGCAACACACTGTTCAACATGTGGGGCCTTGACAGCAGATTACCCTATCTTCCTTTCTAATAATTGAGTCCCCTACCACCTGCCAATCCTTCCTAGCCCCCAGTTCTCCCTGGGTGCTCAAGTGAATGGCCCGCTTCATACATGCTACTTCTGAGCCGCTATCTTCCACATCTTCACCTAAAACGGCAAGTATGTTGGGATCGACTATCTGGGAAGAAGCGACCCTACCCTTCCATCCCCTACTTCCCCTGGTGACCCTTGCAAATCTATCTTCCTTCACAATCTTATCTGACCCATTTGCACCCTCCAGTTTACTGCACCCTGCCAGTACCTGCATTTCCCCCAGGTTTGCCAAGCCCTACAATACTGCAAGTTTCCCCTTAAGGTTCTGCACCTTAGATTCTAAATGGGTAACCCACTCACATCTGACACATACATAGTTCCCTTGGAGTGGCTGCTCCCATACATGTGGCAGGATGCACACTGCATAGCCTAACAAAACTGCCCATACTAAACAGCAATACACAACAACAGAAACTGAAATCTTGTTCTTAAACCCTTTCTTGTTCTAAACACTTTTGTTTCTTAATGCACCCTTTAAAAACAGATGAACCCCTGTACAACAGAAAAACCCTTCACTTTGAGCTTAGACAATCGCTCAGCAAGCAGGACTTATAAGTGAGGTTCAAAACCAAAAACACCACAGTGCTCAGGCAATTTAAACAAATTAGCTACACCCCCATCCAATCAGAGAGGAAAGAAAAAAATGCCTTTCTTTTGTCTCTTGCCAGCCCCCACCCTACAGGTAAAAATGCAGTTGAAAACAAGTATTTATTTTAGAATCCCAGTGCCTCAAGTTTACTAAAACAATCCCCCTTATTCCAATATTAAGCAGTAAAAAACAAAAAGTGATTTTATTTACTTACACCATGGCACACTCCCAGAAACAAAATAGTGTTAGGTTAGTACATTCACTCTGGCTGCAAACCACATTTAATAAACACTTTTATTAATACACCTCTTAAAAACAGATAAACTCCTTTAAAACAGAATCACCCCTTTAAATGGACAGTTCAGTGGAAATGATCAATGTTTGTTGAATTGTTAGTTTGTGTAATGCCTTCTACATATTCTCTCCCATTTTAAAAAATCAGTTGATTTCATACCCTTTGCTGTTCCCTGCTGTTAACATTAGTAAGCTGACATTTCAGGTTCTGGCGGTCCTTCTTCTTCCCAGGATGCACCACATCCTTGGAATGTTCCTAACAGTAATTTCTACTGATTGGCAGTTGGATGAATGAAAGATGCTCAGACCTCTACTGGGCAAATGAATCAACCCAGACGCTGGGTCAAGGGCAAGACCATAACTGTCTCTACTAGAGGGCCTGCAAACAGGAAGTCAGTATTTCAGTTGCATTTATTTATACACAGACAATGCTGAAATGGCAGACTAAGGTCATTGGAATGAAAAAATACTGCCCTTTTTTCTGAAAAGTACATGTATTAGCACTGAACTTCCTCTTTAACTGAATTGCTCAAAGCTGATATCACTCTGCAGGCAGGACTTTTATGTGAGGTTCAAACCCAAAGACACTACAGTGCTCGGGTAATTTAAACCAATTAGCTACACCCTCGTCCAATCAGAGGAAATAAATCAAAAAATGAGCCTTTCTATTGTTTCTTCCCAGACCCCACCTTACAGGTAACAATGCAGTTGAAAACAAGTATTTATTTTATAAACCCAGTGCCTGAAGTTTACAAAAACAATCTCCACCACCTTATTTCAGTATTAAGCAGAAAAAAGTGATTTTATTTACTTCCACTCAGGCACACTCCTAGAAACAAAATAGTGTTAGGTTAGTACATTCACTCTGCAAACCATAGTTAATAAATGCTTTTGTTTCTTAACACACCTCTTAAAAACAGGCAAACCCCTTTAAAACAGAATCACCCTTTTAACTGAATCACTCAAAGCTGAAATCGCTCTTCAGGCAGGACTTTTTTGTGAGGTATGGTAGATATACCAATTGAAATTCCTTTCTCCTAATTTGGTTAAATAGGAAACATGATTTTAATCATTATGTGTAGATGAAGAGGGCATTGTACATCTAAACTAAGTTTGGGAAATGTAATCATCTAAGTTATCTCAGTCGGCCTCAGGAAAAGTCGCTTTTGGATGAAAGTTTCTATCAGTCTTTATCAGCTCCCTAAACTTTATTATATGAAGATGATAGTGCTTGCTGCTTTGGGTGGCCACCAAAAAATCTCCCTATACAGATTATAGGTACTACAGATTGGATAGTGATGTGTGTATGCAGATTTGTATCAGATGACAGAGAGATTCCAATTTGTCTGTCATCAAAGGTTGGGTACACACCATCCAAATTTTCGGACCAACCGATCAACCAATATTACTGTGTATTTTAGTTCATAGGGAAGCACACTCAAATACAATATTATCACAACAGTTCCATTTATTAAGTGCTCAACACCAGGTACACAACGTTTCGGGGGGTCCAACCTCCTTCCTTACTGTAATCTTTGTTGACCCAAAAAATTGGATGGTGTATTTGCTGGCGGTTACCTAGAAGCGAACAGTTAGTTGGGATGAAAAATGTGTTGGTGTGTACCCAGATCAATACAAACCTGCAATGTGTTTACTTTGCTTAAATAACAACTTAAGGATTAACATGATATGTACATACATACATACATACATACATACAGTGCAAAGGAAGTACATATCGTTGCCCCCCCCGGCACATGTGTTTTAAGACCTGGGGCTTTCTGTGCTTACAAAAAATCTTGCCAGCAACTGAAAACCCTTTTCTGCTGTATGCGTAATGCACCACAGGATCATTAGTATAGCTCTTGGCAAATAAGGGCTTTCATTTGCTGGCAAGATTTCTGAGAAGCAGAGGTAGCCCCTGGTAATGGAACATGTGTCAAATAGGACTAAAACTCACAGAGGAATAGCACTGAAATTGAAAACCAGGGAGCAGAGATACAAACATTTTTGTGCAAGTAGCAGTAATTACTTGCATTACAATACATGCCATATGCAAGTTCTAGGTTGAGGGCATGCAGCAACACACACACACCTAAATGCAGATTTACATGCATTTATTAATTAGTTATTAATTTATATTATACATAGCTAGTTATTTTAGATATTCTCTCCCATTTTGAAAAATTAGTTGAATTTCTACCCCTTGCTATTCACTGCTGTTGACATTAGTGAGCTGCCATTTCAGGTTATAACAGTCCTTCTTCTTCCCAGGATTCACCATTTCCTTGGAATGTTCTAACAGCAATTTCTACTGATTGGCTGTTGGATGGGTCAAACATGCTCAGATCTCATCTGAGCAACTGAATCAACCCAGGCATTGTGTCAAGGGCAAAACCATAACGGTCTCTATTAGGGGTACTTTATTTATTTATACAAAGACAAAATTCTGAATGGGCAGGTTAAGGTCATTGGGATGGAAAAATACTGCTATTTATTCTTAAAAGCATATGTATTTCCACTGAACTTCCCCTTTAAGCTAGTTAGTAAGGAACAGGTACATTAAATTCACACTCAGTCTAAAAAAATAATCTAGAAGCGTGCAAAATCAAAACTGATGATCAAAGTAAGCTCCTTTGTAGGCTTGGTGGCCAAAAATTATAATGACTGGCAGAGACAAGGGCCATGACTCCCTGCAACTTCATGGATAAATTGTAGAGTTCTGCTTTACAGTATGTACCAAAAATGAATAACTAACATGCAATACTTAAAGGAGAACTAAACTTAAAATTTTAAAATCCTTATGCAAAAGCCTTTGTCCCCAGAACATATTGACTTCAAAAAATAGTAATAGATAATAGATAACAAAGGCTTCCATGTTGTTGCCAGTACAACTCATAGCCCATGTTGGCTTCAAAGAGCTAGCGAACGATAACATTTCTAAATGTACCTATATTCATTGTTAGGTTGCTAGTAGCACACCATGTACTGTATATGCTGTGTTTTAAGGAACACACAGCCCAAGTCCCCTGGTTATAAAACAATACAATATAGGCTACTGCCTGAGTTTATTGCTTTTTTTGTTTGTTTGTTTCCATCATGTTTTTAGAAAAATATATACATAACTACATACTTTATATATAGCAGCATGGTTTTTTATTTGCCAGTCACTGTGTATTGCTGACAGCCTTTCTGGAGTAATACAAACTAGTGAACTGATTTTACTGACATTTATTGAAATATGCTTGCATCTATTGCATCTGCTTAGAAACAAACAGACCATTTGAAAGCTGGTTCAATGCCCCAGGCTTTCTTTCTTTTTTTTTCTATTATGTTTCTAGCAAAAGATAGAGATTATACATGTACGGATATCCCACCTAGTAGCCCTTGTGTGATAGAGGTAGAAAGCTTTCTTTTTAGCAAAACACAGCATAGAAGGTTGCAGGTTTGATTCCTCAGACTTACTGTACTTTTATTTTTTACTGAAATGATAATATTCTGTTTCTTACAACCATGCTAGCAAAGAAATAACCTGCAAAGATTACTTTTCTTTTTTGTAGTACCCACAGTTTATTTAAATCAACCAGCATGCACAGCAAAGGGAGAGGTGAGACACAGCTTTTTGTATCTTTGTGAAAGTGATCTTTCTATTAGGGCAATGTTGTCTGGAGACTAATTTCCCCTTAAATACAAAGTTAAGGTTTAATGATTTCTTACGTACATATACATTTTAAATAAAATAGAAATATACATAAATATACATATTTAATTAAATAGAAAAAAACCTTAATATTAGCCTTTTTGATTTAGATACTAGAAAAGCAATTGACCAGATTGTTTGGTTGCCTGTTAAACCAAATATATTTCCATTTTCACAGAGAATAGTGAAACTAGAAAGGGTAAGATATATAAAGTTTAAATTTGGCTTGAAATGCTGCATTTCGGAAGAGATGTCTTTCCTGTTGCCCTGAAGATGTTTGGAGGCACCAGTGAATGCTTGGAGTTGTAGTTTTTGGACATCTTGAGGACCACCGGATGGACATTCTTGCTAAAAATAACTGTCTTATTTAATTCTAAATACATAAAACATACATTGTGCTTTAGATATAATTATTAAAATTGTGTGTGTGTTTGAGTACTTGAGTGTGTTTCTATCAGAAAGACAATTCTAGTTAGTTAGCCTTGGACCCATGTGCACTTTATTAAGAAAGTGACAGTTGGGATTTAATTTTGTCACAAGACCTGAAACCTCAAAAAGTTTAAAGTGCATCTATACCAAAAAATAGGTTATATTAAATTGACCATAATTGGAAACTTTAATTCTTCCCAACCAACATTGCATGTTTTTTTTGTTGACCTGCCCCCTATTTCTTTAAATATCCAATCTACAGTAAAACTTCTTATATTTCGGCTGTCAATCAAGTTCCTTCTTCTCAAAAACTATTCTTACTGTAGCTGGAATGTTGACAGAGTTTTGATAGTTGGAATGCTGTATGCAGGCTTGACAGTTGGTTTGTGGGGAAAAAGTCAGGTCGGATGGAAGTGGAAGTTGTTAAAAGAGGGAGGAGGGATACTGCTTCTAAACAAAATGTGTGCAGCAGAACACGCAAATCAGAGTAAGTGCTACTTACATGTATTCAGTTATAAATTAAGATGAGGCAAAGTCATTTTTTCAGTATAGTGTCCCTTTAAAGGGACAGTTAAGTGGAAATGATCAATATTTGTTAAATTGTTAGTTTGTGTAATGCTTTCTACATATTCTCTCCCATTTTAAAAAATCAGTTGATTTCATACCCTTTGCTGTTCCCTGCTGTTGACATTAGTGAGCTGATATTTCAGGTTCTAACAGTCCTTCTTCCCAGGATGCACCACATCCTTGGAATGTTCCTAACAGTAATTTATACTGATTGGCTGTTGGATGGGTCAAAGATGCTCAGATCTCTACTGAGCAACTGAATCAACCCAGGCGCTGGGTCAAGGGCAAAACCATAACGGCAGGGCCGCCTCGCTAATGATGCAGGGTGCAGCACATTGCAGAGCGGCACCCTGTAAGGAAGCGGCAGCCGGCACTGTGGGGAAGGCAGAGGATTTTTTTTTATTTTTTACTGCCCCCGACTGCCTAACTCCCTCCCTAACTGGTGTGTGTGTGTGGGGGGTGGGGTGCGGTGCGCAGCACGCTACCGGTGTGTAACCTGGCTGGAGGAAGGAATACACACAGTCTGTACTGTCTGTTACTTACTTACCGGCCGCGCACACCAGCAGGCTCCGCCTCCAGGCTCCATCCCGATACGAATCTCCAACGTCGTTGCGTGGCGCATGCGACAGGCTGCTAGAGGCTAAAGAAGAGCTGCTCCGCCTGCACTTGTGTGTCCCGTGAGTGATCAACAATAATATACATAAATATATAAAAATCGGAAATTGGTATTTGGAAATCCTATCCTAAGGCCACCCCCTTGTTTCTTTTTTCCTTTACACACACAACGTCAACTTACTTTTATAGGAATGAGTTAGGCTGGGGCCCTGGCATAGATAAATACGAGAAAGTATTAGAAATAATAGATAGAAGATAGAGTATTAGAAATTAGATAGAATAGATAGTTAGAGTATTAGGACATCGATAATGATAGAGTATTAGAAATAGATAGATAGATAGATAGATAGATAGATAGATAGATAGATAGGAGTATTAGAAATAGATAGATAGATAGAGTATTAGAGATAGATAGATAGATAGATAGATAGATAGGAGTATTAGAAATAGATAGATAGATAGATAGATAGATAGATAGAGTATTAGAGATAAATAGATAGATAGATAGATAGATAGATAGATAGATAGATAGATAGATGGCAGCTTATAGGCTTACAAATCTTTTGGCCAAAACCTTTTATTCCACAGGAAGTATGGTTGATCTGGGGTGGGGAATGGGGATACTATTCTAGAGTGTGGGTCCTTCAATGTATTGTAAATAAATGGAGGAATGATATGTAAATACAATGATAATGACACAAGTTAAATCAACATGTATAAAGCCCCTCCCACCTCTGGACAAGCCACATCCCACTTCCGGACAAAGCACCACCCACTTTCAATTCTAAAACCACACCCCTTCCGGCGGCGAGGGGGGCGGCATTTGGAATTTTGTGTCAGGTGGCAAAAAGTCTAGAGACGGCCCTGTATACAGAGTCCGAGCATTGTCAGTTGAAAGGACTTTTAATGAAGTGCTGACATCCTGTTGACCCCTCCCTTCCAGAGCTAGACTGCAAGCAATCAAAGTGTGGAATAAAGTAGCAATATGCTGAAGGGAGGGGCAGAGGGGGAGAGAGGAGGACAAGTGGTGCTGAGATTCTTTACAAGTAAGTTACTGAACTCTGCCTGTTCTCTAACTTTGCTAATTGTTATTTACTTTTTACCTAAAGTTCATATCTCTCCCCCTGCTTAGCTGAGATCATAATCACTGAAGAGAGAGTCAGTGTAACAGCAGCTTGTAGTGAGACCTTCACAAACACAGTGACACTGCTTGTTGTCCTGTTACATTTCAGTTGCTTTAGTCTATATATTTCATAGATTGCACTGTGTGTCTTGTTTGGTATATAGTCTGTATTACTGTATTATATATACTGTATTAGTGTTCCATTTGAGTCACTGGTTTTGAATGTATATAAGATTTTTTTGGGGGGAGGGGCTGTTTTATAGTGTGTTATGCTCATATTGCTGGGTTAATGGTTTATTGATTGTGTTTAGCACTACAGCATTTGACTATATGTTGCACATGGTACATATCGTGTGGGTGAGAGAGTGTGTGACAGTACTGCAGGGGAGCTTTGGATTGTGTGGGTGTGTGCCTTTGAGTGACAGATGAGGTGTAGCAGCTCCTACAAATCACAGCATATTCAAAGGCTTATATCTCGGGGACTATGTAGAATTTAAAGAAACTAAAGGTACCCTGGTGGATGGGATGACTTATAGGATACATTAGAAGAAATTAAAAAAAACTATTTTCTCACTATAATTGCCCTTTAACATTCCATGAAAAACATGGTATCATATTTTTGTCTCCATAACAAGTTTTATTCATTAGTCAGGGGAAACGTTTGATTCATTCTTGGTATGTAGAACCTCATGTATGGATCATGTATGTTGGATTCCTGGCGTGTCAAATAATCTGCTTCAAACTAAGTGGGCCCATACACGCAATATTGGGACAATATAGATCGTACTGTACAATACCAGGTTGAATGAGTGACGTGATTACCCAGAATTCCATACTAGTTTAGGGTTAGAATGAACGGAGGGAGAGCTCAGAGAGTCTCTTTGGACCCTTCACACAGTTCCCTATTGTACCTGGTAGTCAAGCAGGTTTCTCAACAAACAGACAAAGACACAGTAGGTAATGGATCTGTTCCGGTAACAAACCAGTATAGTAGGAAAAAGAAAATAAAAATCCATTTCCAGTGAACCAAGTCTGTGGTTATAACCCTATACACAGACTGTACCATCATCTTATACATAAAGGAGCATGACCACTACTGGGACAAAGCATCATTAGGCATTGTAAGCCCAGCCCCTGAACTTTAAGCGTACACCATTTTTCAAATCGACCGCTCGACAATATTTGGAAAAAGAATATCGGGCCAACCCTATCTTCACGTCTCTCTGCACATTTCAAGGGGAAATCTGCAAAAAGATTGTCGGTACAAGGTGATCTGTTGCAGTCAATTGGAAGTCCAATCAGAAGAAGATCTGCCTGTGTATGGCTAGCTTCAGAAAAGATAGATTTTTGTGGATGGGATAAGCTTTGGAGATGGTAAAAGCTTAGGAGTCAGGACACAGCTTATGACACATTCCTGTCAAAGAGACAGTGTAGTCTGGAAAGTTTACAAGCCTATAAGATCCAGAGAAGCTAGATAACTCTTAAATAAAGTATAGGTTACAAAGTTAACCCCCGCACTCCTTCTTCTAGTGATTAAGTGCTGGGATGCTGCTATGTTACCATTGCCAATGGCTGCCAAATCAAGTGGGTAAATATGAAAAATCATAGCGCACATCCAGTCTTAGTGTTGCTTACTTAAATAAAGGGCACTTTAATAATAATTAAAAATGAGGGTTATACCTGTAACTATGTACACAGGGACAAAAAGGAACAAGGATTTATATGGTAATATTGTTTATACTATAATGAGGGTTATACCTGTAACATATCAATTAACCCTTTATTACATCTACTGTCCACAGTACTGACCACTGACCTTACACACAGTAACTATATATACAGGGACAGAAAGGAACAAGGATTTATATGGTAATATTGTTTATACAATAATGAGGGTTATACCTGTAACATATAAATTACTTTATTACATCTACTGTCCACAGTACTGACCACTGACCTTACACACAGTAACAATGTATACAGGGACAGAAAGGAACAAGGATTTATATGGTAATATTGTTTATACTATAATGAGGGTTATACCTGTAACATATCAATTAAACATGTATAAAGCCCCTCCCACCTCTGGACAAGCCACATCCCACTTCCGGACAAAGCACCACCCACTTTCAATTCTAAAACCACACCCCTTCCAGCGGCGAGGGGGGCGGCATTTGGAATTTTGTGTCAGGTGGCAAAAAGTCTAGAGACGGCCCTGCATAACGGTCTCTACTAGGGGGTCCTGCAAACAGGAAGTCAGTATTTCAGTTGCATTTATTTATACACAGAAAAGATCCTGAATTGGCAGATTAAGGTCATTGGGATGAAAAAATACTGCTCTTTTTTCTGAAAAGAATATGTATTTCTACTGAACTTCCCCTTTAAGTTTGAGGATTAGACCCATTATAGTCAATGAGGAAAATTATCCCCAAAGAACGTGGAACACTTCGTTTTATTAGATAGGTAAAAGCACATTCCTCATGCACATCTTGTCATGTCTCTAGCTGGAAAAATATGGGAAAAGATACAGCCCAAAAAAGCTGAATAATAAAAGAGAAGAGGAAGCAATGGAAAGAACAGGAATTTGGCTCTTCAGGCTAAATTAATCTGACATTGCTTTCTCTATTCCCTACAATTCATAAATCTGGCAGTACATCAAATACTTCCTTATTCACATAACTAAACAGATGTATTGAAATATAACTGGCAACAAATAATTAAAAAAAATGTTATAGTCCTTTTCTAACCTCTGAAAATGAATTGCTGATAAATATTCTGTTTTTTAAAAAAAAAAAAGTTTAGGTATAAACTTTAAACTAAAAGGGCAAGTCCAGCCCTCAAATTAAAAATTATATATAGGTAAATCACCCTCCAAACCCCAATAGACAGAAAGCTAAAATATATGAGACTAACATAAAATGCTGCACAATATCCTGTTACCCCTGTTTCTTTTTACCAACTGCCAGTTATGGGTTTGACAGTTGCCATCACAGCCAATGACTGAATGCTAATCCCCTAGCTGCCTCCTCTGAGCATGCTCAAGCTCATAACCATCTCACTATATTTCTGAAGGGGTGTGAATAAATATAACTGTTAACACACACTACCCATTATGCATCTAGAAGCATAGAAGGCATAAGTGGACAATGTAGATAAATCAACACATTTTTAAGGGACCCTTTTTTCTAAAAGATGTCTTTATGAGGTTGGAGATGTCCTTTAAAAGGCTGCATTGATTGTCTGCTTGTGCCGGGAATTTTAAAAATTAGTAACAATAGGGGCAATGCACCAAGAAATGGCTACCTGGTGCAATTGTCCCAGCGATGTTATATGCCGATAGCGGCTCTCTGTGTATCACAAAGGGGCGTTAAATATTTTGTCACCTTTAACGCATTAAAAAGGGTGGAGAGGGTATAGGGTTGCATCAGTGTGTGCCTGTATTGGTGGTGAGTTGGGGGTATGTTTTTGGGTTAGGGCAGTACAATTGAACTGAAGGGTTGGTGCAGGAATCCACCAATCAAAAGTATGTACCATAGTCTGTGCAGCCTGAGCAAAGACTGTGAAAATTGTGAAAAATCCGGACAGCATTTTTTACTAAAGATTTAGCTTAATTGTTGAGGCATACTGAAAACCTCTATGTTCCAAGGAACATACGGTAACTGAATGTTTAATGGAGTAGATATGGTTAATATATACACTGGTCCTGTAGACAAGTACACACACCTTACACATAAGTATAGATATATTCTTATTAAACAAAATGTAATTTCATTTTATAATTATTGAAAGTTTAAAACAATAATGATTTTATTGGGCAAATAATAGCATATATTCATCAAAATTTTTATTAATCTAACTGAACTTGACTAGTCAAATCTAATTTACCTTCTTAGTGGATAAAAAAAGCATTGTTACATCTAAATCATTAACAAATTCTTCCTTTCTTAAAAGATGAAAGTTGGCATGGACAAACTTTTTGTTATGCTCCTGTTCCTTACCAGAAGAGGTTCGCTTTCTGTGCACGCCAGTGTCTCCACACGGGCATGGGCACCGCGGCTCTCCACCTTTTCCTGGGAACGCCAGGACGTCTACTTGCGGGCATGCGCATCGCGGATATGACATCACTAGGCCTATTTATGCCCTCCACACTGTCCTGGCTCTTGCTGCCAGTTCAGGGCTTTTCCTCTGTTCTTCAGCTCCTTTTTCTGCTGTAACCTGATACCGGTAATTGTTCCAGCTTCTAGTTTATACATCGGTCTCCAAATCCTGCCAGTTTGTTCCAGCTTCCAGATAACTCCTCAGTCTGCATATCCTACCAGTTCTTTCCAGTTTCCAATGCCACTTGGTCTTCATACCTGTTTAACCCTTCTGCTACTGGTATGTCCTGTTGTCCTTACTTGCTTCCTAGGTTATCTCCTACCTGTCCTGTCTCGACTTTCTGCTTCTGCTGTTGTCTCCGCATTGTTGAATTGGCTCTTGTGGGGCTCTTATCTGGGGCCACGACCTGGTGCCTGCCTTGCCGCACAACATCTTCACCATCAGAGGCTCAGGGGAAGATATGCAGGCATTTAGACTCCATGTCCAGAGGGGTCTAATAGGAGCCTGTTCCGGAAGAACCATAACAGTAACTGGCAGCCAGAATGAATCCCGCTGGAGAGGTCGGTCTGGTAGAAGATCTGTATAGATAAGTAGCCGAACCACCTTTAGGCACCACCTCTAAGCCTAAGTTTTACGTACCCGACAGATTTTCTGGAGATCCCTCTAATTATAGTCAATTCAAGTTCTTGCGGACTTTACTTTTCCTTTCGTCTCAGAAGTTTTACTGAAGAAAGTTGTGGTGGGCTTCATTATTTCTCTCCTTCAAGATGAACCTCAAGCAGGGGCCCTCTGTCTCCTGGAGCAGAACATAGTAGCTACTGTAGAGACTTTTTACTCGGCCTTAGCGGAGATTTACTATGATCCTAGGAAAGACGCTTCTGCTGTGGTAACCCTATGCAACCTCTCCCAAGGAAAAAGACCAGTAGAGGACTACTAGGCTGATTTTTGCAGGGTCAGTGCTAAGACCCTGTTAAACGACACAGCTCTTATACACCAGTTCAGCCTCGGCCTATCTGAAACTCTTGACAAATGAGACAAATGAGCATGTACAGGTGTACCCGAAAAGGTTAAAGGGTCTAATAGATCTTTCTGTCCAGATTGTTGCATAAGGGAGAGAAGGTCAGAAAGAATGGGTGCTAATCAAGTCTTTGCAGAATCATTGTCTACTCCCACCACTTTGTTGTCCATTACAGATCCTGTTCCCATTCAACTCGTCCTTCTCTTCCCCCAGAGGAACGTGTTCACAGATGGCATCGGAATTTATGTTTGTACTGTGGGGAGTCCGGCCACGTTTTATATAATTGCCCGATCCATCCTATGAGTAAGAATGTTTCTCCACCTTCTTGTTCTCTTAGTACTGTTTCCATGCCCTATCTCTCTATCAATATCTCGTTGCAGGGAACCAGCCAATTCTTCAAAACACAAGCCATTATTTACTCTGGGGCCTGCAGTTATTTCATACTGGAATCTTATACCAAAGACTGGGGTATTCCTACGAGTCTACTACCCTATTCATTACTTTGGGCAGACGGGTTCAAGTTCTCCTCTGGACCTATTCTCCGAGAGACTGTCTCTGTATTAGTCAAAACTAAACTTCATGCTGAGTTTGTATGCTTTGATGTATTGCCTTTCTCCTTATTTCCTATAATTTTAGGCATGCCTTGGTTGAAAAGCCACAATCCTTTAATAAATTGGGTCTCCGGAGAGATCTCTTTTCTTTCTCAGTTATTTCAACAGTCCTGTTTTTCTTCACCGTTGCTAGGTGTAAAAGAAGCCTTACCATCATTTTATCATGATTTTGTAGATGTGTTTGACAAAAGATCAGCTAATGTGTTACCATCGCATCGCATTTATGATTGCCCTGTCGAGTTGTTGCCAAGAGCAGAGATTCCTTTTGGCACAGTTTATCCTCTATTGGAGCCGGAACAAAAGGTACTTAAAGAATACATAGAAGAGAATTTACAGAAGGGCTTTATTCGCCACTACACATCTTGAGCTGGAGCTGTAATATTTTTTTTAGCTTTCTTTGACCTTGTATTGATTACAAAGCTCTCAATAATATCACCATTAAGAACAGGTATCCTTTTCTACTTTTCCCAGAATTGTTTCAACAATTGAGGTCAGACAAGGTTTTAACTAAGCTTGATCTTCGAGGGGCTAATAATTTAATCAGGATAGAAGATGAATGGAAGACGGCTTTTCGCTATAGGTATGGACATATGGTATAACCTAGAAGAACATCGTGTTCAAGTCAAGAAAGTAATATCCCATCTCAGAACCCACGGGTTATATGCCAAACTGGAAAAGAGTGAATTTGAGAAAACTTCCATATACTTTCATTATTTCTTCATTAGGTTTAACTATGGACCTCAGATGGCCAACACTATCTACCCGCACAAGTCCAAAAATTTATCGGATTCGATAATTTTACCATAGATTCATTGAAAACTTTTCCACTATTGTTCTTCTACTAACTAAAACTCATATTCCATTCTGCTGGACGGCTAAGCTGGCCTTTTAATAACTGAAGATTGCATTTACGTCAGCTCCGGTCTTATTCCATCTTTGCCCTTTGTCTTAGAAGCCGACTCATCAGAGTTTGCCCTGGGTGCAATACTCTCTCAACGAATTGGTCTTTACTTCACCCGATGGCTTTCTTCTCTAGAAAACTCTCAGTATCAGAGAAGAACTATGATGTAGGAGATTGGGAAATATTAGCCATTAAATCATCTCTAGAAGAGTGGTGATACCTACTGGAAGGGGCTTATCATCTAATTGTTATCTTTATGGATCATAAAAACTTAAAAGATTTATAAACAGCAAAAAGGTCAAGACAACGCCAGGCCAGATTTTTTTCTTCACCAGATTCAATTTTCACATAACTTTCTGTTCAGGCTCTAAGAATGGCAAGGCCAATGCTCTTTCCAGACAATTCTCTGAAAACAATTCTTCTAATAAATCTGATATGATTGGTACGATCTGATACTAGTGGTTAGCAATGATGCCTAGCTCTGAAGTCCTGAGTTCAATTCCACCCTTGGACATATCTGCAAGGAGTTTGTATGTTCTCTCTGTGCTTGCGTGGGTTTCCTTTGGACACTCAGGTTTCCCCCACAATCATAAAGACATACTAATAGGTTGTATGTGTCAAATAAATGTGCTTAGATTGTAAGCTCTTCGGGGCAGGGCCTGATGTGAATAAATACATGTAATTGTAAAGCGCTACGGAAGATATTAACGCTATATAAATCCGCAATAATAATAATAAAAAGAAGGCTTCCGTCTAGTCATCTTCTCTCTCACAAGATGGTTTCATTTACCTTAAGGATAGAATATTTGTTCCTGAATCAGCAAGATCTTCAGTACTTTAATATTTTTATTGTCACGCTTTAGCTGACCATTTTAGGTTCCATAAGATATTAGTTAATCACAGGAATTGCACCACACAATACCCATTATTATAACAGGTCGGGTCAGATCTCTTACCCTACAACACATTAACCGTGTAAGTCTGGGTAGTGCTTATGTTTTCGCCCATAACACATATTGGCACAATATCATCACTCCAACCAGCCCAATATACATATAGTGTCCCCTAGATGCCATTATCTTTCCCCAAACCACCAAACACACCTATATACACACTCCAGTGGCTGGTACATGCGGTTATTCGGACTTTAAATACCTTAATTATATCATGCACATTTATGTCCAAGTGTATCACTCATATGACCAATACTTAGGGTATGGATATACTTTAACTTTGCATTGCATATAACACTTATCCTTTTGATATCACAAACATCCTACCTTCAGAGTGCTCCGAACTTAATATGGATATAACAGACCTTACCTTAGGGTAAGTCCCCTCACCCATACCCCCTATATTCCTCTCGATCAAAAGCTTCACTCGAGATTCAACGTCTCGTCCGAACTGCCATGTACCAGACCACGCTAAACAGCCGAAGCACGTTTCATTACGTTACCTGTGACTTCATCAGGGCGTGGTCTAACTGGTCTCCGGAATCCCTATTTAAGCCATTTTCTGGATGTACCCTCTTAACGTTACCTTATTTTCACGAAAAAGGGATTACCTTAAACCTCCTATAAAGTGCTCAGTAAAGTGCTTGCGCCTGCTTCATAAATAGAAATATATAAATAAAGATAAAAACACATTATTAGTACATCGCAAATACCCCAATGGGTCATACTCTATGGGGCTTATCTACATAGTACTCAGTATAGAATGATTAATAAGGTAATTTTCTTATGGTAATTTTCTTATCAAGCTAAGGTATTGTAGATATTATAATATTATCTAGACTAAAAAGCATGTTATTGGGACAGTACCATATCTTGTTAAAAAGTAAGTGTTGATAATATGAATAAATTATGATTTCTACAAGACTTGTTTTATGTACTTATTTTGTGTAATATTCTTATTAAATCACAGAAAGCAGGAAAAATTAACCTCCTCATTGAGGCCTCCCGGACATCTTGTGCCTAACTGGAAAATCCAGCGTAATTCTCGTTGTAACAGGACCCTTTTAAGATCCCCACCTCTAATTCCTAAAGATATCTGTTCAATCGCACCAAATTTTATGGCATAGGGATTTCCATGATGCTCCTGTATCACGTTTTGCCACACTACGTTTATGTGGCTCCTTATTAATTATTGCCCTAATATGTTCCTGTATATGTACGGCCATTTTTCTCCTTGTTTTTCCCACGTATTGTTTTTGGCATTTACAGGAGATGACAAATAACATTTTTGGACTGGCATGTAAAGAGTTTTTTTTACTTCATAATTTTTTCATACCTACTGGTAAATTTGTTCTCCTGACCATTATAAATACATAGAAGAAAAAAAAGGGGATGGACTGCCAACAGCTACAGATAAAACTTAGCTTTTATTTGCCGAACTGAGCATACTTCACAGAGGGAGACAAACACAGTACCCTGACGCGTTTCGTGACGAACACCCCGTCACTTCATCAGAGGGATATTCCCCCCCCTTGAAAATAACCATAAAACCCAACAATAAGCAAGCATCACCTGTAACCTATCAACTTAATGAGATAAGACTAATCAACATCCTACCACAAGATGCATGCTGAGGGTTAATGCAGTGCTGAAAAATAAAAGGGTGTATATCAGGGGGAGTAATTACTACACAGGTTGTAAAGATGCATAAACAATACAAAAAGAATAATTGCATTAAATATATATATACAATTAAAAGACAACCACAGATATGTAGCTAATTTACAGCAACTGTAAAAAATGATGTTAAATACCGCAAAGAATGTGAACAGTGGAAATATGAAAAGATAAGAACCATACTTTCACAAACACATGATTAAATAATGTCACAAGTATATTGCAACTTATTACAATGTATGCGCAAATATAAATATTACTCTATATGGATGCAAAAAACACAGATCACATATTTAAAATATGTATAATACTATCAGCGTCTCAATAGTTTATATCTATACTGCTATGAATAAATTTAAAACAACAATATATATCACTTAGGAGTAAGAAAACCTATGGCTCCATATGTGCATATACTACCCTGAAACTACATTACACAAGATCATTTTATACAAAGAGGGAAACCTCCCATTCTCTATTCAACCTTTAGGATATTTAGTTTTCAATTCCAAATCCACCAAAGTTCCCTTTTTGAAAGAGCAGAATCTCTATCGCCACCTCTACATCCTACCACAACCTGCTCTTTCCCATATATTTACACTGTTTTGTATATGGACAAGTAAGACTATGGGTACCTAGAGCTGTACGGTTATCTCTGCTTGCAATAAGTTGGAATGTTCATATAAGCGCAGTTTCAATTTTCGTGTTGTCTTGCCTACGTATTGTAGCCCACATCCACATGTGATCAAATAGATCACATATTGGGACCCGCAGTTTATGTATCTCTTCACTTTATATGTTTTCTTGGTGACAGTAGATGAAAAAACAGATGCAGAAGATACTGTCATCTACTGTCACCAAGAAAGCATATAAAGTGAAGAGATACATAAACTGCGGGTCCCAATATGTGATCTATTTGATCACATGTGGATGTGGGCTACAATACGTAGGCAAGACACACGAAAATTGAAACTGCGCTTATATGAACATTCCAACTCTATTGCAAGCAGAGATAACCGTACAGCTCTAGGTACCCATAGTCTTACTTGTCAATATCAAAACAGTGTAAATATATGGGAATAGAGCAGGTTGTGGTAGGATGTAGAGGTGGCGATAGAGATTCTGCTCTTTCAAAAAGGGAACTTTGGTGGATTTTGGAATTGAAAACTAAATATCCTAAAGGGTTGAATAGAGAATGGGAGGTTTCCCTCTTTGTATAAAATGATCTTGTGTAATGTAGTTTCAGGGTAGTATATGCACATATGGAGCCATAGGTTTTCTTACTCCTAAGTGATATATATTGTTGTTTTAAATTTATTCATAGCAGTATTAGATTATATCACTATTGAGACGCTGATAGTATTATACATATTTTAAATATGTGATCTGTGTTTTTTGCATCCATATAGAGTAATATTTATATTTGCGCATACATTGTAATAAGTTGCAATAATACTTGTGACATTATTTAATCATGTGTTTGTGAAAGTATGGTCTTATCTTTTCATATTTCCACTGTTCACATTCTTGCGGTATTTATCACTTTTTTACATGTTGCTGTAAATTAGCTACATATCTGTGGTTGTCTTTTAATTGTATATATATATTTTAATGCAATTATTCTTTTTTGTATTGTTTTTATGCATCTTTACAACCTGTGTAGTAATTACTCCCCCTGATATACACCCTTTTATTTTTCAGCACTGCATTAACCCTCAGCATGCATCTTTGTGGTAGGATGTGATTAGTCTCTATCTCATTAAGTTGATAGGTTACAGGTGATGCTTGCTTATTGTTGGGTATATATGGTTATTTTCAAGGTGGGGGAATATCCCTCTGATGAAGTGACGGGGTGTTCGTCACGAAACGCGTCAGGGTACTGTGTTTGTCTCCCTCTGTGAAGTATGCTCAGTTCGGCAAATAAAAGCTAAGTTTTATCTGTAGCTGTTGGCAGTCCATCCCCTTTTTTTTCTTCTTTGCTACAATCTTTATTGGATAGAGTTCCGGAACGCCAGGTGATTGGACTCCCACTACAGGAGTTGAAGTAGTAGAAACCAACGCTGTGACCAACTGGTAATGTGTCTATATTTACATTATAAATACATACATTACATTTGCCACATTTCCTATTTCCATGATGTTCTGGAAGTCCTAGCCATTTCTCCATTGTATTCTGTTTTTCTTCAAAATGGCTTTTATGCAATGCAAAGTTAAAGTATATCCATACCCTAAGTATTGGTCATATGAGTGATACACTTGGACAGAAATGTGCATGATATAATTAAGGTATTTAAAGTCCAAATAACCGCATGTACCAGCCACTGGAGTGTGTATATAGGTGTGTTTGGTGGTTTGTGGAGAGATAATGGCATCTAAGGGACACTATATGTATATAGGGCTATTTTGCCGCTTCTTGGTTTAAAAAATCTGGTTGGAGTGATGATACTGTGCCAATATGTGTTATGGGCGAAAACATAGGCACTACCCAGACTGACACGGTTAATGTGTTGTAGGGTAAGAGATCTGACCCGACCTGTAATAATAATCGGTATTGTGTGGTGCAATTCCTGTGATTAATTTATGTGGGACTGAGTTGGTCCAATTCTATGTGATATCCATAAGATATTAGACCTATTAAGCAGAATTTTTTTCTGGCCTAGTATATCCAAGGACTGTAAAGATTCATTGCCTCCTGCGTAACTTGTGCTAGATTCAAAACACCCAAAGACCATATGGGTTTTCGTGTCCTCTGCCTATCCCTAGTCGCCCTTGGGGCATGATTAGCATGGATTTCATTGTTGAATTACCTAAATCCAAAGGTTTCAACACAATCTTTGTGGTAGTCGACCGATAAACTAAGATGGCTCATTTCATTCCGCTAAAAGGGATTCCCTCGGCAGCAGTAACAGCTGAAGTATTCATCAGGGATATTGTTCATCTTCATGTAGTTCCTTACGATATTGTATCGGATAGAGGTGTACAACTCACTTCAAAATCTGGAAGTAACTGTGTAAATCATTGCACACCCATAATTCCTTTTCATCTGGGTACCATCCACAGTCCAATGAACAGACGGAAAGGACTAATCAAACACTTGAGCAATATATTCGGTGTTATATAAAATATGGTAAACATTTAACGGAGGAAGCCAAGTTCGCTTACAATAGTTTTACTTATTCCTCCATTAAATGTTCACCATATTTTATGCAAATATGGATAAAACCCAACCTTCCTTAATGACATTCCATCAACAACCACTATTCCGAATCTTCAAACTCGAGTTGAAACAGAAAACTATCGAGCTGAAGTCCCTCCTCTCTCAGGCTCAAGTACAGGCTCGCAGGTCAGCTAACAAGTTTAGAAAAGATCTTCCTAAGTCCCTAAAGATACATCCGGTGTTTCATGCCTCTTGTTCCAAAAAATACATTGCCACTTCTTCTGATCTTCTGCCTCCACCTATTGTCTTGATTGAGGATGTTGAGGAGTGTGAAGTTGAGGCTATTTTGGATGCAAAGGTTTCTACAGGCAAGTTGAGATATCTGGTCAAATGGAAAGGTTTTAGTCCCGAAGAAAATTCGGAAGAACTGGTTCAAGCTCCACTCTTAATTAGAGCTTTCCATTCTAAGCATCCTGAGAAACCTTTATCTAAGGGAACCCGGAGATTGTCTGTGTGTGTGTGGGGCAATGTTACGCTCCTGTACTTACCAGGAGGGTTCTGCTGAAGCGCGCATCGTGGTCAGGTTCACTTTCCGTGCGCGCCGGTGTCTCCATACGGGCACAGGCACTACTGCTCTCCACCTTTTTCTGGGAACGCCAGGGCGTCTACTCCCGCACGCGATTCACTAACATATAACGTCACTAGGCCTATTTAGGCCCTCCACACTGTACTGGCTCTTGCTGCCAGTTCATGGCTTTACCTCTGTTCTTCAGCTTCTTTTTCTGCTGTAACTTCATAATTGTTTCAGCTTCCAGATTGTTCCTTTGGTCTTCGTTTCTTGACAGCCCGCTCCAGTTTCCAGTTTATACTTTGGTCTCCATATCCAACCAATCTGCTCCAGCTTCCAGTTTATACATTAGTCTCCATATCCTGCCAACTTGCTTCAGCTTCCAGTTTATACAGTGGTCTCAATATCCTGCCAGTTTGCTCCAGCTTCCAGTTTATACATTGGTCTCCATATCCTGCCGTCTGCTCCAGCCTCCAGTTTATACATTGGTCTCTAAATCCTGCCAGTTTGCTCCATATTTGTCTGCATATCCTGCCAGTCCTTTCCAGTTTCCAGTGCCAGTCAGTCTTCACACCTGTTTAACCCTTTTGCTACTGGTACTTCTTGTTGTCCTTACTTGCTGCCTAGGTTATCTTCTTCCTGTCCTGTCTTGACTTTCTACTTCTGCTGTCTTCTCCGCATTGTTGGATTGTGGGGCTCTTATCTGGAGCGTGACCTGGTGCCTGCCTTGCCGCACAACATCCTCACTATCAGAGGCTCTGGGGAAGACCGGCAGGCACGCATCCAGAGGGGGTCTCATAGGAGCCTGTTCCGGAAGAACCATAATACTTTTAATGTAAATTGCAAAGTGTGAACAATGCAAGTCTATTATCCCACATTCAAGTTTATTTTTTTGTTTAGGTAGTAAAAAATTGGGGAGTATAGGCTCTCTCCACAGCTGATGTGACGGGACATCACAACACTATGTATCGGCACTCATCTAACCATCCTAGCATCATTCACCCCTTTCACAAAATGTTATACTTATTGCTATACCCCCTAAAAACCTGACCTTGCTAAACCTACTTCCCATTATTTCTAAAGTCAGATAGTTAGCTTGCACTCTGCTGACCTCTTTGCCAGAAACCACAGGTCAAATAGATTTAGTACTTAACAATTACTACTTATTTCCCTTGCTACCTTCTGTTTAAAACTTAGTAACACGGAAGCAAGCAGAAGGGGCTGAACTGGCAGCCGTGAAAGTGATTTGCAGACATCACATCTCAGACAATCACTTTTGCGTCTGCCAGTCAAGCCCCCTTTGCTTGCTTCCATGCACGGAAAAGGCACGGGAGACAAGCAGAAGGCAGCGAGGGAAAGAGGGCTGGTAAGGATGTCCAGGGGCCGATTTGAAAAGAATAAACCTAGCGAGGTCTAGGATTTCGGGGGTGTTCAGCTGATTTACAAATTTTTGTTGGAGGTGTGGAAGCCAGGAGTGGGAGAAATCTTAGTGCTGGATTAGGCTAACAATGATGGTTTCTATTAAAACATCCGAGAAGTTAGTGAATTATGTGAGTCCTGGTATGATGTGGTCATGCACTTTACTTGCTCATTTTTAAATTGAAGAGGTGCCAAGGATATTTGGTACTGATAGCCAAGCATCCTTTTGCATGTAATGTCTGGGATGAGGGGTCATTATCCTTCACAATCGTGTTAATAAACTTTCTGAACATATTTGCATAGCTCTGCCTTGCTTATGACCGGAAATGTATTGGGGACGGATCACTTCCGGGTACTTGGCCTGAACGAAGTCTCTTTGCTCCGCATATGAGGTCACAAATTCCTGATTCTGCTGGGATTGGGAGCGCCAGACAACAATAGCTCACTTGTTCGTCCGGAAGTGATGTCAGAGCCATTGTATCACTTTTAAAGCTACCGGCATCTGTAGGGTAAACGCCGCAACTGAATATCAAGAGAACAGGTCACCGCCCTAAAGGGACAATAAACTCTATGAACTAGTAACCAACCGCTGATACGTTCCCTGATAAGTTTAATTTCGTGGGATTTTAGTCCCCCACACATTACCATATGAGTAAAGGATTACACATGTATTGCTATAATTAGCGAACCTGCCTAGGACACCTTCAGCTCTTCCCTCCCATAAATTCTTGTCCGACTCATCACCCAATAGGAGAGGTCTGGGCTCAAGTGTACAGAAACATGGCTCGTGACGCCAGGTATAGGCGTGGTCTGTTTGTATTACGGAAGTCAGCCGCATAGTATCTGGGTGGGCGGACCGGAAGGCTGTGGGAGCAGGCTGGGATGTCCGGCCAGGGCAGCGGAGAGCCCGAAAAGCCGGCAGCTCGTAGAAACTGAGCGTTACCAGAAGGGCAGCTTTTCTCCTTGCCCTAGTCATGAGTAAGTAGTGTGAGTTAACTACTTTGGGAAACAGTTTGTTATTTACATTGTATGATGGGGGAGTTCTTGTTCTAAAGTTCTGACTGACAGCTCAGGCATCAAAAAAACCATACAAGAGTTTGCTATGGATCCTGGAGCTCGTTGGTCGCATATCTAGCTGGGAGGTGTTCAGCAGTTACTTACAGGAGGGACCACAATCCTGTTGAGAGGATGCTAAAAGTTCTTATCTAAACCATTTGTTGTGATCTTCACATTTGGGGTAACTTCACATTAGTTACCCCTTGTATATTCGTTATTTATCTTTTATTACCATGGCAACAAGATCTGTAGATTATTTATACTCTACATAAGACATCATTTGTTACTAATGCACTTAACATTTTATGTGATTGAGTTTTCCTTTTCCCCCTCATAAATGTTTCCTTTCTGCTTCTACATTTTGTAAATCATTGGCATCATGCATCTCCTTTTAATAGTTGAATTCAATCATATTTGACTTTCTTAAATTCTAATACCAATGGTTGCCTGTGTGTTTACATATTCCACTATTTCATGGGAAAATGTAACATTACAACTACAGTTTTAATTCTTCACCTCACTGTTTATTTTTCTGTAATTATTACTATTAACATTTTTAGAAAACACAAGCAATCAAACCTAGGAACTGCAGAAAAAGAACAATAGACTAAGAACCTTTTATCATTAAGATTTTCACATCCCTTTATTGTTATTTGTTGAAAATAAAGATGTTAAGTCAGTCATGTTATTCTATGAAAAGCAAGAAAAAAACCTTTATACTGAAACCATATTTTGATTGAAAAATGATTGTGCTTGAATTGAGCTTGTACAATTTTGAGAATTCCTTTGATTTCCTAATATAATTTGGTTTGACATATGTACCCCACAACATTTTGTGTATGCATTGGTTATCTGCGCTTTAAATGGAAATCACCTTTGTGTTGTGTTATAATCTTTAGTGGTAGGTTGTTTTTGTGTCATTGTTGTTTCTCCGTGGCTCTGCAAAAACCTGAATAAGTAAACATTTAAAAGTTAAAATTTTATTGAGAGGTTTATTGGATTTGTGTATTTAATTATGCCAAACGACCATTAGATTTTAGAATCTGTTGAGTTTTGGATTCCTTCTTAGCTTTATATATGGGCTACTGATTAGAGGGTTATTTTTTTTTCTCTAAGTAAAAACATACGGACCTTGTCTTCTGCAGCCGTAATTGAGCTCTGGTTGGTTGTTCTGCTTAAAGGGGAACAAAAGTAACCAGATAACAACAGGAGTAGATCCCATAATCCACCTCTTTGTTTTGGTGGAAGACTAAATGTATACAGTACATTTCTTAACATGCTATCTAGTGCACAACAAATCAAAACAAGGAAACTGCAGCCTGTCCTATCCCCTAGAACCCTGTTTCTCAACCAGGGATACAGGGACTTCTAAGGAACCCTGAGAGTTTGCATGGGGGTCCTCAATAGATTGTGACAGAAACTGTATGGATCCACCATTGTGATAAATACAGATGTTTTTCTATACATTTATCAATGTTCTATATTTGTATGAAATTTGTGTTTTGATGTGTGAGAGATAAATAATAAGTATTAATGTTTTTATCTAAGAGTTTCCTGAGATAAAGGATTAACATTTTTTCAAGAGTTCCATAAGTTTAAAAAGTTAAAGAAGCACTGGTATAGACCCACCCCCTGCGGTGAATTTGAATGCATTTTTAGAGAAAAATTTATAAACCTATCATTTATATTATATAAATAATGTATTTTGATGATTTGATGACAGAGAACGAAAAAGATAACAATAAACTATAATCATTATTTTATGAAGGGCTTCCCTGAGACATGACAATAGTTTCAAGAGTTTCCCACAGATAAAAAGGTTGAGAAACACTGGCCTAACAACTGACAATCATATTACAGTACAAAGACACAGAACAGAAATTTTACAGCATACAAATGTGTTTGAAAACAATCACCTTTTCTCCCCACACATTCCTTTTCATTTCATACAAAAAATGCATTGAGACCTAAAGAAAATATTCATTTCATAAATAAGAATGGGTATTTTAACCTGTAACCTCATGCGCTGTGTGTTTCTAAGTGTTGCATTAGTCCAATAAATGAGCCGGAGCTAGTATGAAAAAAACCTAGACTGTAATTCATGCTGGTTGGAAAATAAACTGCAGGGTAACAGCACCTTTCAAATTCTTAGAAGGGACTTTAATATTGGAGTGGAGAAAATATGTGCATAAAGGGAATACAACTAAACTACTGCCACCGGCATTATGGTCGATCATTCTACATGGAACATTTTTTGTTGATGGCGATACGGTTGTCCTTGTGTATGCGTGAAGTAAAGTATATACAGAACAATCGTTCCATTGTATTTAGGAATTGGGCAAATTTAAAAGTTGCATATGTATGGGCACCTTTACTAGAGACATGTTTTTTTTTAATGTAAACGTTTCTAACTAGCCTTCACACTATAATTTGGCAACCTAAATAAACCTGCAAAAGTGATAAATCGGGTTATAGGAAATGCTGCAGTTTGCTTAGCTGACCATTTTAAAATTTGCCACAATAAGTCTTTACAGTCTTTGTCAACTTTAAGGTTTACAGCTGGTGACTGTGTCCATGTGTGTAATAGGTTGTTACCTTGTTCAGGTTGATGTTCTGGGGGGCATCGTCCAGGTGTGTGGTGGAAGTTCTGGTTTATGTTGTGTTTGGGGGTGCTGGGCTTTGAACTTGACAAACTTTTATCTTTTTACAAGATACGTGGCTAAGAGTAATTTGCTCAAGACATTGCTATTTTGTTAAAAGCTACTAGAGGTACATAAGAAGAAAATGAATTGAAAAAACTATTAATATGTAAAATGACACATTAAAAATGATCTATGATCACAATGTAGCTCTGTACTAAATGTACTTTTGTATGCAGTGTTTTCTCTATTACAGACACTATTGTGCTTGTAGGTTAAAGTTAGGGCTGGACAAATCAACCAAAAAGCAAGAAGTCAGCAAGTCAAACCTCCCAATGTCCACCCCCTTCTACCCTAGCTCCCCCCAGTCACCATTAGCCCCACCCATTACACAAATACTACTAACTTAAAGAAATTGTACTTTGAAAAAACAATTTAACCTTATTTCAATCTATAAATGAACACATGTAAGCAGCACTTACTGTGATGTGTTTGTGTTGCTGCATGAATTCAATCCAGTTTTGTTTTCGTCAAGCTCCGTCCCCAAACCCTTGCTTGACTATCCCTCTGTGAGGGCAAGCATGCTCATTAATCCCTATGAGGTTGATATAAAGCGTAAACAATTCTTATATGATGCACTTGACTCTACTGTGTCACAGGGCATGTGATTAAGGTGCCATTGCCCTTTCTATGTGTAGGCTCTATGTTCTCTGTGTTGTCTTAGTCCACCTGGTACTTGGAAGTCTTTGCACTTGAGATACTGTCTTTAAGTGTGGATGTACCCTTACTTGTTCAGAAGTATAAATTCAAGAATTTTCTGATATATACCATGCATTTAAAGGTGAACTAAAATGTGGGACAGACCAAACTTGTGTTTAGTAAATGTAGACTGATATTCCTAAGATTTATGAGCCCATTCTCTCCTAGTGTTAGTGCAGGGGTTTCCCACTTATTGCAGAGCCACCAGTCAACCAAAAGGAAAGCAAGTTTTTTTGTTGGACAGCAACACTCTTATGGAGATGTGGCACCTTCATGGGCATAAATTGAGAGAATGTAGCTTATATCTGTTTTTGCACTGGAGAAAATGGCCGCCAATCTACCTTATCTAAATAGTTGAGTCTCTCACACCATAATTTCCACGATACCTTAGTGAAATTAGTTTGATACCTTATTTTTAGCCCACTAATTATTTTAGCCCACATATTCTATTACATCAAAAAGCTTCTGTGTTTTCTTTAAACAGCTGTCCTTGTCTATAATTTTCCTTTAAATATCCCTCTCTTTCAGGATTGGGGGATGTTTGTTGGTGGTGATCCTTATGTTTGCAGTAAAATAAAGGTATATTGTATTCCTTTAAATGGCACTTCACTAATAATGTTGTATGTTTTGTGTTTTTTTGCTTATTGCATCCTCTGATATTACTACAAAAAAACCTGTACATGTTCCACATAGTAAATGTCTCGTCATGCATTGAAGTTTGTTTATTTCAAAAGTGGCATGAAGAGAGAGAGGACTTGCACTGAGCACTGCGTGGGGATGATGATATCCAGAAAACAAGAGCGGGTTTGTGTCTTGTTGTAAAGATCATTATTTTGAAGCTGCTTCTTAACAATAAGATTGCTGTGTGCCATGATATACTGATGACAAATAAATAATAGTTTTCAGCAAGACGTGTAATTGTTTAATTTTTTTTAACTAACCCCCTAAGTGCTACTGGAGTACCTCTGTCACTGGTGGTGTTGCATGGAGTAGTACAAATCTGAAAAAAAGTATGACTACTGTCTTTGCATGGCTGTTATGCAGAATCTGAAAATATCTTTTTATTCTGCATGTTTTTTTTTCCAAAGCAATGTAGTTTCTTTGGCATGGAATTATTATAAATCACTCGTATTCATTTTTTTAAAATTATAAATCATTTTTATTGTATATTTATCTGTTATAATCATTTTTATTAAGCAGAGTCTGTAAATCACATAATTCTATCTAAATCACTTTATTTTTTACCAGTGATCAAAGGAGAACTATATTGTATAAAAATGTGCATTTAATCTATGGAAAACTTAATTATGGAATTATCTTGTGATAAGGGAAAACTGATTTGTCAGATTCATAATACTGCTCTTTTAGGGTAATGCCACACTGCATCGCACTGGAATAGCAATCACATGCAATTCTTGTGCGATTGTGCATGTGATTGCCCCATTTACATTATGGAAATGCATGGGATTGCGGAAAAAAATGGTAATCGCATGCGCTTCCAAAACAAACACATGCGCATCAGAAATCGCAGGAACTTTAGCGTTTCTCCACCCAAAAAAAGCAAGTAAGTAGGGTCTAGCCCTTATCCAGAATTATATAAAAACATCCACCATGCAGTGCAAGCTCTGTTGGGAAGCTGAAGCCAGCGCTGGATCACGGGTAAAGGTGCCCATAAATTAATACTTATCTGCCGACCAATTCACAACATTCAATCTGTATTTCCGGAACCGCCTTTTCCATTCTTTTTTGCAAGCGACGTACGACCGCAAAATGAGTGAGGCCAGACGGGAGCTCGCAAACAATGTTTGTCGCAAAGAAGAATGGGAAAGGCAGTTTTCCGTAAATATGAATTGAATATCACAGATTGGTCGTCAGGTAAGTACTAATGTATGGGGAACCTTAAGTTGACTCTGTTTCTTGCCTGATCCAGACTGTTTAAAAGGAATGTCCACCCCCAATACCATAATTTAATATGTTATTGGCCATTATTCTAGCTTTAAAACAAGCCAAACCGCATTAAAATCGATTCAGACAATTTTAAGATACATATGTTTTTGCTACCTTCTTTTTGCAGACAAGAAGCATCTCTGTGTAAATCTAAGCTCTTGTGTCATCTCACGTCATCTCACCTTATCCATTCCTGCGCAGCCTTTAAAATCTTTTAAATATATGATAGATAACCCCTCCCAAACCTTGTAGAAAAAACACATCAAGGTGAGGTACCAAATAAGGACTTCATGCAACTCAAATGTGTGAAATTGCTCTTGCTTATTTTTTGAATATACGCGACATGTTTCGGACAGCACGGTCCTTTATCAAGTGTAACATCATCTATGGTTCACCGCCTTCTTATAGGGGAAGGAAATTACATCAAACAAAAGCCCCACCTTCCTATCAGACCTTGCAAGGAGGGGGAGGGGTACATATAATAATTGTGATACATACACCAACCAAATAACCCTACACCAACACTTCTTGTGTCAAAAACAGGTCCATAAAAAGTCCAATAAAATAGTCCACACAGAATGTCTGTAAAAACATTTTTTAGAATCATATTACATAATCTTATAAACAACATTTCAGAAAAAGCATTTGTGTCCATGACTCGTTTAAACCTTTAGGTACTAGTGTATCAAGAAACCTAATCCAGAAACATTCTCTCTGTAGGAGCAACCTAGTGATGTCGCCCCCTCTTACTGGTGTTGGTACGTGTTTAAGTACCAACTATTTTAATGGATTATGCATATGTCTTATATCATTGCAATGTCTGGATACAGAGGTATCGTAACTGTTACCCATCTTGAAGTTTTTAACATCCCTTTTGTGTTCTTTTATACATTCTTTAATTGGTCTGCTGGTTTGCCCTACATAACCAAATCCACATGGACATTTCAATAAATAAATTACCCGTGGTGTCATACATGTGGCATACCCTCTCAATTTGATTGCTGTGCTCCTTGACGGATGCATCATCGTTGTGTTAACTCCTTAATTATGGATGTACAACATATACAACCATGACATGGGTATGTACCGGTTTTTGGTTGATTTAAGAACATAGATATCCGCTGGGCATAATCGGTCTTTTATTGTTTTTCCCCTTTTGTAACTAAAGAGGGGGAAATCTTTAAAGAGATGTCCCATTTTGTCATCTTGTTAATAATAGGCCAATACTTGCAGACTACCTTTTCAATTTCTTTGCTTAGGGTATTGTATTGGCTTACAAATGGTAATTTACTTTTTGCTTGGCGCTCTTTATATACTAGTAGGTCAGTTCGAGGTAGTCTACTTAGTCTTACTTCATAAAACACCCTGGTAAGTTTCCGTTGGCTGTAGCCTTTTTCTAGGAACTTATTTAATTTTGTGCCTGCCTCCCTATATTGTTTGTCATTAGATGATATCCGTCTTGCTCTTATAAACTCTACTGTTGGAATTGCATTGGACAGTTTAGGGTTATGGAAGCTGTCAGATCTCAATAGTTTGTTCCTGTCTGTGGGTTTTGAAAACAGGGATGTCTGCAGGGATGTTTTTAAAGTGATGTGAATAAATCTTGGATTTTATCTTTTCCATTCCTCTGTGAGTAGCGCTGTTTTGTTCCTCTTACTCCATATATACGGACCCACACTCGCACCTGGGGGGTGTCCTTGTTATACAGCACGCACCAGGGGGTGAGTTACGAGTGCCGCCCACACAGGTTTCTAGTGTGTTTGTTCAATGTCTGCAGTGTCTGATTATTAATTTTAATGAGGACACCCAAAAACGTAATGGACTTTGATACCATGGCCTCTTTTACCATGGTATCAAACTCCTCTGATGTACGATTCCACAGTATTAGGATGTCGTCCACATAACGAAAGTATTTGATAAACTTGGATTTGTATTTTGTGTCAAGGAATAGTTTGTTTTTTTTATCACAGACATAAAATGTTGGGAAAGGACGGGGCTACTGAAGACCTCATACTGGTTCCTTGCTTCTGCCAATAGAATATCTGGTCAAACCTAAAATAGTTCTTTTTTTAGAACAAAGGTTAGGCAGTCAACCAAAAAATATACTAACCAATGTGGGTGGTTAGTTGAAAGAAGTAGTTCTTCCACGTATCTGATCCCTTCATCTTGTGGGATCGAGGTAACAAGCTTTGTACATCTAGGCTTGCTATTGTTATTTGCACTTTATTCGTGGTTAGAATTATTCCATTCAATTTTTGCAACAGTTCCGTTGTGTCCTTTAAACACGTGGGTAGGGCTTTTACCAGTGGTTGTAAAAACGTAACCGCCGAGGTATTATTCGTTCCTGCGACGCTCTCCACTGACATTTAGCGGTGTCTTTGATTACTGCGTCTCAGCCAGTCACAGAAGTGGCTGCCCGTCCGGCCCCCTGTTTGCAAGTTCTGGCAAGCAGGGAGCCGGATCAGTGCACTGCAGGAGCGAAAGGCTCCTGTACGTACAGTTCTATTCGTGTTTTTTTTTTAAAGAAAAAACATGGCAGTTGGTGGTGGGCAGGGGGCATCTATCATATATTAAATAAGATTAGTAGGGTGGACATACCATTTTATTGAAGAACGGGAGATAAGGGTATAGCTCCTTTTACCTCTCGTTCTTCAATAAAACTGAAACACATGTCCGTTCATGTACACACATCCGATTTTGGCATCGACCATGCCTACACCCACGTCAAACGGCTGTTTCAGCCGATAATCGCATGTGCCACACGTTGTGTGTGTGAACAAAACTAGGGTTTGTGGGTTGGTACCAAGCTTGCATGTGTGTAGGAGCCTTATGGCACTTTTGCTAGTGCAGATGTTCACTCTCAAACCAAAAAAACAGTCATTTGTCTGTTACCTGCCCCCAACATTAACTGATATATTTTGCACTTTATTATTTATTACCTGCATTACTAACCAGATATTTAAGGATAAATATTGTCCCCATTCTTGCAGAGTAAGCTGGACCTTCCCTCCATGCAGTCAATCAAGGCCGCATTTTGGATGGGAATGTGTGTGTTTGTGCTGCAGATTTTAAAACTCAATAATGCCAATGATGAGGACATTGTTGTTTTTTACTTACCCTTTAAATATGGCTGTCGCATGAATTGAAGGTAGGTCATTTGGTGTGTGTACTCGTGTCAGGTTGGGGGATTAAAGACTAACTTTTTAGATTTTTTGATGATTGGTCAAAAAAAATTTTCTCGGTCACCCCAGTGGCAGCACTTCACCAGATTGGGGATATCCCTGGCTCACAGGAAACGCACGGTTTAAAAGTCCTTCCCACCATCCACTCCTGGTCTTTTTGCATTTCCTGTGGCTAGGAAAGCATGGTGTAGTGCTGACACTCAGGGCTTACATGCCATTGTGGTGATTCCAGAGCAGTTCTCCCTTTCTCTCTCTGCTTCTGATGCCTTCCAAACTGGTTGCAACGAGTTTGCCATGGAAGGGCCTTGTGACCGGGCAGTTTTGTGTTTGGGCTCTGGGTCCATTCCTAGGTAGCAGCAAGTTGTGAACTTTTTTCCCCAGACGTTTGGCGTGCTCACGCTCTCGGTAGCGTGCATGCGCGGCTCCTATGACGTCTTCTCCTGCTCCTATTGGTGTCGGCCTGGTGAGGTACGCGCCTGTGCGTTTGGGCGCGCATAGCTGGCAGGGCACGCCTGAAGGACCCGCTTCAATTCTTCTGGATTGGGCAGCCGCCGGTGACGTCATCCTCGCATCCTTGCGGCCATGTGGGAATCTGTTGTTCCGGTTTCGGACCCGGAAGGGTCTGTGTGCCGCGCGGGCAGGATCTTTCTGCTGTCTCCAGCCACCTTGTCTAGCCTGAGATTGCTAGGCTGTTTGGACTGCTGTTTTAGTCTATCCAGCAGTGAGGAGCCTTCATGTGATTACCTCTGCCTTTTGGGTTTTGTACTTTTGCTGGCTGCCTCCCTCTCTGTGGGGGTAAGTTAATTTTAATTGAGTATATTTATTTCTGTATAGATTCTTTCTCACTATGGAGTCTAAGTCAGTGAGTGATGGTCACCAACAGTGTGGAACTAGGTAAGCCCCAGGTAGGTTGTCCTTTTATTTTAGTGCCTCAGCCTCAGAAAAGTCTTCTAAGTCTAAAAGTTTGTCCTCAAAAAGGAAGTAGTCTGAAAAGGATGAGGAAGTAGTTCAACTTCCAGAGAAGATTACTATGGATAAATTAATGGGTTTAATAAAGATGGCTGTTTCTGAGTCAGTAAAAGAAAATAAAAAGAAGAAGGCTAAGACAAGGCATTTGTCGGATGTTTCTGATTCAGAGCAGTCGCAAGGTGTAAACTCGGTATCGTCAGAGGATCAAGATTTTAGAAGAAGAGGACGATGAGTCCGAATCAACGTTTGATCCAAGTATAGTAGCTCCGTTGATTAAAGCTATTCGAGAAACGTTTTCTCTAATGATGGAAGAACCAGTGGCAGCCTCGGCGGACAAGTACTTTCCATCTATGCAAAAGAACTCGGTATTTTTTCCAGTTCACAAATCCTTAAGACAAGTTATTTTCTTCGGAATGGAAAAAAGTGGAGAAAAGGGTAGATCTCGGTCACAGGTTCTATTAGAAATACCCTTTTCATGTAGATGATGCGGAATCTTGGGAATCACCTCCCAAGGTCGATGCAGCAGTGGTAAGGTTAGCTAGAAGAACCACATTACCAGTTGAAGACGCCACCACCTTTAAAGACCCAATGGGAGCCCAGGGGGGATCGTATATAAAAAAATCGATTTTAGGGTGGACATACCCTTTAAAAGTTTGGTTAGGGGACCTTCAACATGCAATTGATTCTAATGTAAGGAGGTCTAAACTTTCTGGGATGGTCCAGGAGTGTATTTTCGCAACAGATTTTATTTCAGAAGCTTTGATGGATTTAGTTAAACTTTCAGCCAGGTCCATGGCTTTGTCGGTAGCGGCCAGAAGGGCTCTTTGGTTGAAGAATTGGTCAGCAGACGTCAATTCAAAATCTAACCTTTGCCAGCTTCCATATGATGGGAAGATGCTGTTTGGGGAAAAACTTGATGATCTCATCTAACGTTCTTCGGGAGGAAAGAGTATATTTCTTCCCCAAGAAAGAAGGTTTAAGAATGTCCGTTCTGACACCCTTTCCCAAAGAGGCCATGAAAAGTTTTTTCGTTCCTCGAGGCAAGGCAAAGGAAATAGAGATGCCTTTCGGCAATCAAATTGGAGAGGAAGACAGGGATTGCAGTCCAATAGGAAATCAGCGGGCTCGCTCCCAGGTACTACTAATCAACAAAGACGAGGAACAGGTTCCACCTCTATGCATAGTAGGCAGGTTAAAACATTTTGCACAGAGGTGGGCCGATGCCATTTCAGATTCTTGGGTAGTGTCTTCTATCCAAGAAGGATACAAAATAGAATTTATAAAAATGCCTTGTTTTCATCATATTGTCCCTGCAAAAGAACCTCGGGATGCTCAGGAAAAGGAAGTCATTTCCCTTTATATAAATCAGTTGTTTACTTCCGATGCGGTCTAAGAAGTCCCAAAGCGAGAAAGAGGGAAAGGATTTTATTCCCCGCTTTTTATGGTTCAAAAATCCTCAGGAGATTTAGGACCAGTATTAAATCTCAAAAAGTTAAACATTTTTTAAGACTCAGAAAGTTCAAAATGGAATCGTTACAAATGATGGTTCAAGCAATAGACAAGGACGTATGGTTGGTAAGCATCGATTTGATGGATGCTTATTTTCTCGTCCCTATATACAGAGATCATTGGAGGTTTCTAAGATTCATTGCCAACGGAATTCACCTAGAGTTCAAGTGCCTACCCTTTGGCCTAAATCAGTCCCCAAGGGTATTTACGAAGATCCTACTATCCTTGATAGCCGAAATAAGAAAGAAGGGAATACAAATTTTTCATTACCTCAACGACATTCTATTGGTAGCAGAATCGAAGGAGCTAGCGGTCTTACACACTTCCGAGGTGATAAACATCCTTTCAAGCTTCGGTTGGGTTTTAAACAAGGAGAAATGCCATCTGACTCCTTTGCAAAACATGTTTTTTTTTTTTGGGAACACTCTTTTCGACAGCAAAGAATTTAATTTTGTTGCCAAAAGAAAAGGTAGAGTCGGTAACGCGGAAAGTGATGGACTTTTTGAAGACAAAAAAGATTACGGTGAGGCATTGTATGGTAATTCTAGGTCTAATGGCCTCTTGTATTCCGATGGTGGAATGGGCAAGATGGAATATGAGAATATTACAAATCCATCTGTTATCATCAGTCAAGGATCCTCAGCTCAATCTTTCAAAGTTGATCATAATTCCAGAAATGGTAAGACGATCTCTACTGTGGTGGACAATTTCGGAAAATCTTCAAAAGGGAAGATTAATAAGAAAACCAGTGAAAATAGAGATTACTACAGACGCATCCGAGATAGGATGGGGTGCGCATTGTCAAAGAGAGTTTGCTCAAGGAAATTAGAGTTACAGAGAAAAGCAGACATCAAATGTTTTAGAACTAAGAGCAGTTGGGAAAGCAATTCATTTCTTCGCTTAGCAAGTTCTAGGAAAACATTTAAAAATTATTTCAGACAACGCTACAGTTGTAGCTTACATAAAAAAGCAAGGAGGAACGAGAAGTAACATTCTAGAGTGGGCAAAAAAAAAAAAAAAAAAAAAAAAAAAAAAAAAAAAAAAAAAAAAAATTCCGTTCATCCAGGAGAATGAAGCCTTCACGACTATTCAGGCTCTTTGCAGAAGGTGGGGGACTCAAAGTGTCAAAAGTTCTTTTCAAGGGTTCCGAGCTTTCAGTCGGCAGGTACGGATGCTCTTGCTTAGGATTGGTCCAAAGGGCTCTTGTATATCTTCCCTCCGATTCCGATGATCTGAAAGGTTCCCCAGAAGATAAAAATGGAAGGAGCATTGGTCCTAGCGATTATTCCCTTTTGGCCAAGGAGGCCTTGGTTTCCGCTCCTAAATTCCCTTGCTGTGGAGAAACATTGGAAAATTCTGATCTTTCCAGGGTGGTTAAGCCAGGGACCAGTGAAATTTCAGGAAGGCGACAACCTGAATTTGATGGCTTGGAAGTTGAAAGGAGTAGGTTGTCTGTGCTAGGCTTGCAAGATCAAGTTATAAAACTACTCTTGAAATCAAGGAAAGATTCCAGGGGTACTATAGAGTCTGGGACCAATTTGTAAAGTTTGCCAGGGATTTGAATCTTAATCCCTTAAGATCTAGTTCTTCTTTAATTGTAAAGTTTCTATTTGTAGGATACAAATTAGGATTAAGTAACAGTACCTTGAAAGGGCAAGTGTCCGCTCTATGCTATTTTGGACTATCCTTGGGCCACTGATAAACTGATTTCTCGATTCTTTAATGCCCTAGTTAGGGTAAAACCTCCTTCAAAGTCAACATGTTCAGTCTGGAGCCTTCCGACCTTCCGACCATGCTTAAAGCTCTTACTATGTCGCCTTTTGAAACTATAGAGCAAAGCTCGGACTGGATTCTAACACTCAAAGCTGTTCTTCATGTCGCCATCACGTCAGCCTGTAGAGTTTTGGAGTTGGCGGCATTTTCGTCTAAAGAGACAGATATTACTGTTTTTAATGACGGAGTTAGGATTAAACCTGCTTTTTGCTTCTTGCCCAAGGAAGTTACTCCCTTTCATTTAGACATGGAGATCAATTTGCCGGTTTTCTGTCCAAATCCCAAAACGGAAAAAGAACAGAAGCTTCATTCTTTGGATTTAGTAAGACTTTTTACCTACTACTTAAAAAGAACTGAGTTATGGAGGAAGTTGGACAGGCTCTTTTTAATCCCTAGAGGATTCAAAAGAGGGGAAGCTCCATCAAAGAGAACTTTAGCTTCTTGGCTTACTCAGGCCATTGCAAATGCCTATCAAGTAAGAGGCGAGGCAGTTCCAGTTGGTTTAAAAGCTCACTCAACTAGAGCAGTTTCTACCTCGTGGGCCCTCGATTCGAAAGTTTCATTAAAAAAACATTTGTGAAGCCACTAAGTGGTCATCATGGAAGACCTTTATACATAGTAACATAGTAATTAAGGTTGAATAAAGACATACGTCCATCAAGTCCAACCTATTCACCCTCTTTTTTCTTTTATAACCCTACCTAACAGTTGATCCAGAGGAAGGCAAAAAAAAACCAGCTAAAAAGGGAGAAAAAATTCCTTCCTGACTCCAAACGGCAATCGGAAAGTATCCCTGGATCAACCAGATCTATATGCATTAATACCAGTAATTTTTCAATATTTTTTAGTTTTAGAAACTTATCCAGGCCTTTTTTAAAGCTATTCAATGAACTTGCCATTACCACATCTGCTGGAAGACAGTTCCACAGTTTCACCGTTCTCACTGTAAAGAAACCTTTCCTAACATGAAGATGAAAATTCTTAAAGGATCTCCACGAGTCCTCTGATATGACCTATTAGTAAACAATGCACCAGAGAGTTCATTGTATGGGCCATTAACATATTTGTATAAGGTTATCATGTCCCCCCGCAAACGTCGCTTCTCCAATGTAAACAGCCCTAACTTGTCTATACGGCATTATCGCCAAGATTTTTCAGCAACCGACAAGAAGTTTAGTCGGAGAGTATTGGAGGCTGTGATTCGACAGTGAAAAAGAAAAGAGAGAAAAGTAGGTTTTTGATTTCCCTCCCTATGTTTAGCTTGGCTATGTCCCAGTCTGGTGAAGTGCTGCCACTGGAGTGACAGAGAAAACATGAAATTGTTTATAACATACCGTAATTTCTGTTTCTTGTCACCTTCCATGGCAGCATTCACCAGGGGATTTCCCTCCCTTCATTTCTGTTGATTAATTATTAATATTTATATGATTGTGTTTACTATGACAGCTTTATAATAAAGACAAGGAGTGGATGGTGGGAGGGACTTTTAAACCGTGCGTTTCCTGTGAGCCAGGGATATCCCCAGTCTGGTGAATGCTGCCATGGAAGGTGACAAGAAACAGAAATTACGGTATGTTGTAAACAATTTTGTGTTTTTTTTTTTTTTTACTATACTTACCCTTTAGATATGGTTGCCACATGATTGAATGGGTAGCTCAGTTGGTGTGTGTACCTTAGTCAGGTTGGAAGTTAAAAAAATCAAACTTTTTGGATTATTGATCAATTTATTTTTGAGTATAGTTACCCTTTAATTATGGCTGCCACCTAAATGGAAAGGTAGGTCAATAGGTATGTGTATCTGTATCAGGTTAGGAGTTAAAAAAACATTTTGATGATTGGTCAAAATTAGTTTGTTTTTTTAACTTTATTTACCCTTTAAGTATGGCTGCCACAGTAATGGAGGGGTAGGTCAGTAGGTGTGTGTACCTGGATCAGGTTCAAAGTAAAAAAAACAAACTTGATTATTGATCAAAAAAAGTTTTTTTTTTTAAAAACTTTAGTTACCCTTTACATATGGCTGTTACAGTAATGGATAAGTAGATCTTTAGGTGTGTGTACCTGTCGGGTTGGGGGTTAAAAAAAAACAAACTTGTTTTTTGACTATAGTTACCTTTTAACTATTGCTGCCATGAAAATGGACGGGTAGGTCCTTTTATAATTGCTTTTAATTGTAATTACCTTTTCTGTATGGCAATATTGAGACCCCCAATGGACCTGGGATGGCCGTAGGGTGTAATTACTCCGCTCGTAGGGCACGTCATTGGTCCCGCCCTGTAGGAGGTATAGCTAGTTTGTGTGTTATGATGTCTACTTCCAACTGAATAAAGACGTTTTTTAATGTACACCAAGTAAGTCTTTAAGCTGAACAGGTTTCCAGTGTGCTCGACCCAAAGGTTCAGTATATGGGAAGTTATTGAGGTCGGCGTCTTTGCGAAGGACCCGGGGCAGACGCACCTGGGTCAACCATGAGGATAAGTGAGTACTGTTTCTACTATTGCCAGTGTCTCACTAGTTTGAATAATATATGAATCCTGCTCTGTATTTACAAAGGGTATGTTTTTCCTTCCTGGTAGAAGCATTTTTACAGCGAAGGGTCCGGGGTATACATACACCCAGACCACTATTTATATGTCTAGTAAGTTACTTATATGTATGTGACTACTAGTATACTCTGTTTATGATATCTGATATTGGTGTGTATTGGTAACACATGAAAGTTTTTATTTAACTTACATTAGGTTCGTAGGCGTATGTACCTGGATCAGGCAGGAAGTTAATAAAACAAACTTTTTGATTATTGATCAAGAATTATCTTTTTTTTTACTTTAGTTACCCTTTAAGTATGGCTGCCACAGTAATGGATAAGTAGAACAGTAAGTGGGTACCTGTGTCGGATTTGGGGTTTAAAAAAAAACAAAACTTTGTTGATGATTAGTCAGAATTGTTTTTTTGACTATAGTTACCCTTTAAATATGTCTGCCATGAAAATGGATAAGTAGAACAGTAGGTGTGTGTACCTGTGTCGGTTGTGTTTAAAAAAAAAAAAAAAAAAAAAAAAAAAACTTTGTTGATGATTAGTCAAAAAAATGTTTTTTGACTATAATTATCCTTTAAGTATGGCTGCCACGGAAATGGGAGGGTAGGCCATTAGGTGTGTGTACTTGGGTCTGGTTGAGGGGCTTTTTTTGTGTTTACAACCATAAAACTAACTTTTATTGAGGATATATCAAAATTAGTATTTTTAAATTTATTTACCGTTTAAAGGGCATGTCCACCCCTTTTGCTGATTTTGGATATGTTGTAGTGCTAGTTCCCCCAGCCCCAACCGCTATAATATATTTTCAAGAAAGTGCCCCAATCGTTACTTACCTTCCCTCTCTCCTCCGCTGCAATGCCTGGCCTTCTGCTTGCACGGAACTGCAAACGGGGCTGGACCAGCAGCCGTGTCTGTGATTGGCTGAGAGGCAGACAATCACAGACGCGGCTGCTGGCAGTTCTGAACGTCGGAGGAGAGACAAATATTTTATTGCGGTTGGGGCTGGGGGAACTAGCACTAATATGTGGGAAAGGGGATTTGGGGGGGGGAGGGAGTGAAAAACCTCTGAGAGGACAGCTCAGAGGCGGAAACAATTTCCCTGGTGGCCAGTTTTTTTAACTTTGGGGGTACTTTACAGGAGAACCATTTGGAGCAGGGATGTAAGGTAAGGATTTTTATACCCTACAGAGTGGAGCCAATAGTGGGTTAAATTTTAATTTTGGGGGTGGACATGCCCTTTAAGTATGGCTGCCACAGGAATAAAAGGGTAGGTCAGTAGGTGTGTGTACCTGTGTGAGGTTGGGGGTATGTGTGTTTGTATGTATGACCATATAGCCAACTTTTATGGATGATTGATCAAAATTAGTTTTTTGACTATAGTTACCCTTTAAGTATGGCTTCCATGGAAATGGAAAGGTAGGTGGGTGTACCTGTGTCTGTGTGGGGGGGGTTGAGGGTATCAGTGTTTGTGTCTATGACCATGAAACAAACTGTTTTGAAATATTCACATTTGAGGATTACCATTCTAGTCTGTGGGAAAAAATGTCCCATAATTCACCGGTAATGCCGTAACGCTTCCGCGGATTCCTTAGCTAGGTAATAGCACACTTCTATATGCCCCGCACGTCTGTACCGAATTTCATGTCTCGAGCTCAAAAACTGTGGCGAGACAGTCCAAAAAAGCAGAAGAATAAAACGGAAGAAGAAATAGAACAGTAATTTGGCTCTTCAAGCCAAATTAATCATTAAAGGGCAAATCCACCCCCAAAACTAAAATTTTATGTTATTGACCATTATTATATCTTTAAAACAAGCCATCCCCCATCAAAAACCTTTCAGCCAATTTGAAGATACATACGTATCAATTTATACAAATCAATTTATTAAACACGTGTTTAATAAATTTGTTTGAACATTTAAGACTGGAGTGCGCTCTGAATTGCTTCTGTTTGGATACTATTACCAATGGCTATGGTTTTTGGAGCAGCACCCAGTGATTTCAACAATACACTATAGGTGTGCAGGGGAACTATCTACTTATGATAAAGGATGGACATACCCTTTAACACTTAGAGGCAAATTCTTGTAATTGTTAGACTACCTACTTGGTCCAGCTCCTCATCCAACACTTCGCGGCAGGACCAATTGAGAGACTCTTTGCATAATGAACATCTTCCCATTGTCCAGTTCCCAGACGTAAGAAGGGACAGAGCTAGACTGGACAAGAGAGTGAAAGTTAAAGGGGAACTAATGTTTCCAGGCAACATTTTTCACAATAGACAGGACACATTCACAAAGATACAACAAGCTATTCACAAAGATACAACAAGCTGTGTCTCACCTCTCCCATTAACTGCGGCTACTAAGAAAAAAATATTTTGACCCTGTGGGGATTTGAAACCTGGGCTGTGTGTTTCTAAAGTGAATACTTTAGACTGCTGATCCACCATAGCATATGCAAAGTATACAGGTAAATTTAGAATTTTTATCTTTTGTTAGGAACAGAATCACAAGGAATAGTTGTATTGGCTAACTGTTTTGTATTGTATGAAGTCTAAAAAGCTGTCAGCAATGCATAATAATAGGAAAACAGACTGCAGCATAACATGCAGCTTTCAAAGTCTTATCAGGAAAAGGGTTTAGAGAAGGGCAACAAAAATAATTAAGGGAATGGGGGAGCTTGAATATGAAGACAGATTGGATAAGTTACAATTATGTACACTAGAGAAAAGGCGATTGCGTGAGAATATGATTAGTGTATAAATACATTACTAGGCCATACAATAAACTATCTGGGGCATTGTTCACCAATAGAACATGTCAGAAGACATGTGGACATCCCTTAAGACTTAAAGAAAAGAAGTTTAGTCTTCAAGATCAGAAAGGGTTTTTCACTGTTAAAACTATGGAACTGTCTTCCATTAGATGTTGTGATGACAGGTTCATTGAATTGTTAAAAAAGTAAACAAAAAAAAAAAGCTGAATGAGTTTCTAAAACAAGTTACTGGTATTGATACATAGAAAGTAGAGCCACATTTTTTCCCCTTCACAATTCTGGTGGGTTTTGTTTTTTGTTTTGCCTTCCTTGCCTTCCAGTTAGGCAGGACATATGAGTATTGCTGAGTAGGTTGGACTGGATGGAGGTATGTCTTTATTCAACCTCAAATACTATACTTCCATATTGGCGTGGAGACAAATATATAGAAAATATTGCATAGAGACAGTTAATAATGGGGTCATGGACATTGCAATTGGCACACATGCTCACAAGCGCTAGCAAGATTTCTATTTGATATCTTGGTAACATAATTTTATTTCCCTCTTTATAATTGTGATCAAACGAGAACCGAGGTATATGAGGACAGCAAAAGCCTCAGAACAACATTGAATCAGAAGGTAGAACACATTAATAAAGTGATGGCGAACCTTTTAGAGACCAAGTTCCCAAACTGCAACCTAAAACCCCACTTTTTATTGCATAGGGCCAACATGATCATATAACCTGAATACAGAGTTTTTACTTAAGAAAAAACAACTCAGATAGACACAGACCAATACATTAGATAGAATTGATTACAGAATACAGTGGCGTAGGTAGATATCATAGGGCCCCATAGCAATATTTTAGATGGGGCCCTCCCCACATAAAAACCCTTTTGTTGAAGTTCAACCTAACCCGGCCAAACTGCAGCAAGGTTATTTAATGGGCATGTCCACCATTCTAAGAAAATTTTTACCTCACTTAGTTCAGCCCTATAAACTCCATTTTCATTTTACTTAAACCTAGGGGCATCTTTGAAATGTCTAAGTAAAACGAAAATGTGGTTTGTGGGGCTGAACTTCGTGAGGTAAAATTTTTCATAGGAGGGTGGACAGGGTGGCCCTGGGCCTCATAGCAACTGCTATGGTTGCTATAGTGATACAGAATACATATTAACCTCTACATTACCAAACAGGAGCTTGAGATCTAAAACAGTGACCATTAACCCCTACATTGTTAGACAGGAGTATGAGGTCCAAAACAGCAGAGCTGAATGTTATAGCATGTGACCTCTGCTACAGACAGACGCTACACTTTCTCTATGGCTTTCTGGTAATAAACTCCGGTGAACTCTGCTGTGCGTGTGGGGCCGAGTGCCATCTCTGTCACGCCTGCCATAGGTTTGCCACCACTGCCTTAATATAAAAGCAGTAATCTGTGTCTCACGTCTCATTTTGGTATGGTTACTGAGAAATTTACCTTACTAATAAGAGGTTTGTGTTTAATTTTCTAGCATTCCAGTATTGCACATTTTTCACTCACCATTATGTTCTATTACATGCTCAGTCCTAAGATACTACAAGAACTTGTTACAGTTGGCCACAATCGCTAGTAGCCTCTAGCCAATCCTTTTACAGGACACAGTAGGCAAGGGTGTATGTGACCGAGGTTAGGGGTGAGGCCAGTCACTGTACATATACACGGTTATTTTATCCCATTCTTCAAGCGGTTAAATTTGCTTTATTGCCATTTACTATTGTTATAATTTAGTTTATTGTTTTTTTTAATTTGCCCATAGTCCCTGTGACTAAGGGCAACTAGCCCAAAAGTGTCATGGATCCTCTGTATTACCATGTTTCAAACTGTAATAAAGTTCATTCAGCTAGTTACTTTTTTGTAGGGTTTTCTTTTTATGCAAGTCTTAAAGTCAAGTAGGGACAAGCCTAGGGTTTTAAATAGTTGTAAACTAGTTAGATCTCCCCCTTCTTAAAAAAGGCACCATTTTATCAAATTTGGGGAGATTGTAAAAAGCATTGTTGACTACTAACTAAGGAAGTGTATTGTTCTTTTATCAATTCTGATTTTGTCTGTTAAAATATTCAAATATACAATACTGTTAAAGGACATAAATATAAAAAAAATCACCCCCATTACATGTCCACACTTCCAGCAGCTGAAATCAATTACCGTATATACTTGAGTATAAGTCGAATTTTTCAGGCTTTAAAATTAGCCTGAAAACCTAACCTTGACTTATACTCGAGTCAAGTCCTAATTTAGATCCAAATTCTGCAATTACAGATAGTAACCAGTAGGTGACACTGTGTTAACCTGTATAGAAAGTTACAGGAGCTGATCTGTCTTTACACTTCCTGCTTCCTGTATTCTGCCTGCTGGACTCACTCAGCACTGTCACTGGATGCTGTAAATCTGATGGGTCTCCTCAGTTTGGGGCAAAAAACAGCTGCTAGTTCAGTGCAAATGACAGCTTGAAACTACAACTCTTAGGTGACATTTTTAACTATTGGGGTCAGAGAATCCTTTACTATATGGGGGTCAGAGTTCCCTTTACTATATGGGGTTCAGAGGGCCCTTTACTATATGGGGTTCAGGAGAATTGTAAATGATGGTAAACTTAATTAAAAGTTTACTGAACCTTGCCACTCCACATGTTTAGAAACTGAAACTCCCAGCAACAAAGCATGCTGGGAGTTGTAGTTTCCAAACATCTGGAGTGCCAAAGAATTGGAGGTTACTGGTACTGGATTTGGCTATTACTGTATGGGATTCATGTATGGGAATTCTGCTGTCCATTTAAAGGGCAACTAAAGCCTAAAAACAACACAGAATCAGAAGGCAGTAGTGGTGATAATTTCTACCCTCGACTTATACTCGAGTCAATCAGTTTTTACAAATTTTTCAGATAAAAATAGGTACCTCGACTTATACTCGGATCGACTTATACTCGAGTATATACGGTACTCACATTTACAGCTGTGCTGCCCTCCCTTAGATATCGCATAGCAAAAATGAGTGCTAAAAGCCTGCCTCCTAGATGGCCCAGGGCCATGATTAACATAGCATTTGTCATTTGCTGGTGGAAATGCCTGTTACAACCTCTCTCCTCCTCCTCTGCCGGTTAAACAAACTTGAAATGTCCGGTTGCTAGGATACAGCCTACATAATCAAGCTGATCAAGGATGGGTGTAGGAGTGTTTTCTCGCATGCTAGCTCTGAGTGACAGTTAGAGGCAGACAGAATTGTTACACCCCCTTCACAGCATGGCTAATTGAAGGCAGAGAGGCTCGAAATCAGGAAAAAAATGTTTGGGGAGAGCTGCATACCTTTACTCTTTTTAAAGTAATTAAAAAAAATTGCATTGAGGCAATACAGTTATCCTTTAAATATTCAAACATTGTGTCTACAGAAAATCCCCTTTCATTTGATTTTTTTTATAAACGAGGTGCTCCTTTATAGAGTTCCATAGTAACAGAACTTCTTAAAGTCTTAAGAAGGTTATATTGAAGTCCTGTAGTCAATATTGATAATGCTCAGGTGACATAAAGAGTTAAAATTAGCGAATGTAATAAGCCACTAATTAGCACACGATTTCTATACAAAACATAAATATTCAGAATCTTTAATTCTTGTCCATACAAATGTTTAAGGACTGGCTTACTTAAGTATGCTAATGGTATGGGTGCCTCTGCCCCGAACCCTTCGCTACACCCTCAGCTCTTAGGGAACTTCCAAAGCTGTGCAATAATACAAATATTTCCAAATTCGCAGTTGTGAGCCGAAAACAACTCACCCGTTCATCAGGGTGGTCCAGGTGCAGCCTACCCTGGCCCCTTCACTCCGTCCGCTTGTCAAACACGTATCTCCACTCTCCAAACACTGGCACCGGCACACACTGGTATTAACAGATAACACTTGCTACGGTGGTAAAATATAAAATTCTTTACTTTATTGAAGCCACAGCCTAAGGCCGGGAGTCTTGTCTGTTTGCTGTGGCTTCAATAAAGTAAAGAATTTTATATTTTACCACCGTAGCAAGTGTTATCTGTTAATACCAGTGTGCGCCGGTGCCAGTGTTTAGAGATTTATATTGAAGTCTGTACTGAATAACTCAAATGACACCACAATATTACAAACAAGAAAGGAATAGCTAATATATGGGTGGTAAGTTGTGTATTTGTTTGTCAAATTATGTACTCCACTTTTATACATACAACTTTCAACTACATTTTTTTACACTTTTGACTTTTAAACCAAGTGTGGCAACATATATTTGTGCAGAACAGTCTTTCAGTAGTTAATTTGGCTTGAAAAAGCCAAATTACTCTTTTTTTTTTCTATTTCTTCTTTCTTCTTCTGCTTTTTTGGACTGTATTCTCCTCCCACAGTTTTTTAGCTAGAGACATGAAATTCGGTACAGACGTGCAGGGCATATAGCATATAGCAGCTATCTTCTAGCTAAGGAATCCGCAGAAGCGTTACAGCGTTATTGGCAAATTTACGGACATTTTTTCCCATAGACTATAATGGTAACAATCCTCAAATGTGGATATCTCAAAACAGTTTGTTTCATGGTCATAAATACAAATGGTGATACCCCCAACCCCCACACAGACACAGGTACACCTACCTACTGACTTACCTTTCCATTCCCATGGAAGCCATATTTAAAGGGTTATTAAAGTCAAAAAAACTAATTTAGATTTATTCTCAATAAGATAGTTTTATGTTTGTAAACACAAAAAAAGACATACCCCCTCAACCAGACCCAGGTACACCCATCTACTGATCTACATATGCATTACTGTGGCAGCCATACATAAAGGGTAATTAAAGTAAAAAAAACTGATTTTGATATATCCTCAATAAAAGATCGTTTTATGGTTTAATCCCCAACCCGATACAGGTGCACACACCATATGTAAAGGGTAACTAAAGTTAAACATTTTTTTTCATCAATAATCAAAAGTTTGTTTTTTGTAACTTCCAACCTGATCCAGGTACACACACTTACTGACCCTCCCTTCCATTTCCATGGCACCCATATTTAAATGGTAACTATAATAAAAAAAAACACATTTTGACCAATCATCAAAAAAGTTAGTATTTTATCCCCCAACCTGATATGAATACACACACACACACACCAACTGACCTACCTTTTAATGCATGTGACATATTTAAAGGGTAAGTAAAAAACAAAAATGTCCTCTTCATTGGCATTATTGAGTTTTAAAATCTGCAGCACACACACAAATTCCCTTCCAAAATGCAGTCTTTCATGCCAAATTCTTTATACTCTTTCCCTTTTTTTCCTTTACAAGCTTAATTTTAATCTGCCTTGTATACAGTATAAATCAGGGGTGACATATAAAGTTTACACCAGGAGGCAGATTGAAGAAGACATTTCATCCTAACTCCAACCATCTCTCTCCTGCAGGCATTTTCTAAAGATGATCTATCTTGGTATACTATATAAGAGCTCCTTTTTATAATGATAGCAAAAGCTGAATATATTCTTATAAAACTCACTTGGCTATTTAGCTGAGTGATTATTATAAGAAAGAATTCTATTGCTGCTCCAACTCTGTGTACCCCGAACATTCTTTTACCTGCTGAGTCGGAGCTAGAGATGTGACAGCCAGAGGGCCCAGTAAGCAGTAGCAGTACCCTCTCCCCTTCCCATCAGACCAAGTTTCACACTTTCTGGAGGGTAGGGGTGTAGATGGCTCCTACTCATTACTGAACCATGTGGCCTAAAGTGAAAAAAAAGGGGGGGGGGAGCGCTTGAAAATGACAGTCTCCTTAAAAAAAAATCTTGAGGCACTGCAACATAATTGATATTTTTATATCTATCCCATCTCTATACAGTGAGGGAAAGAAGTGTTTTATCCTCTGCCGGTTTTGCACCTTTGCCCTCTGAAAAGGAAATGGTCTGCCTATAATTGTAATGGTAGGTTTATTTTTGTTGTGAAAGACAGGATAATGGAAAAAATACTTAGTGAACAAAATACAGAGATTGATGTGCTTTGTAATAAGTGAAAAAAGTATTTGATCCCCTATCAAAGCAAGATTTCAGGCTCCAAGGTGCCACCACTGTATGCAGAAATAAGATGAGATTAGAAGGCACCCTCCTTAAGGGGATGTTCCTTATCCCCGCTTATTTCAATATCTGTATAAAAAATAGAAGCAGTCAATAAATCTATCTGGTTCCACCTGAATGATCCAGAAAAGAACTGGGTAAAAGATTTTGGTCAGATGAGACCAAAATCAAGCTCTTTGAGGAGGAGGAATGCTGCCTATGACCCCAAGAACACCTCCCACCACCAACATGGAGGTGGACACACTATGCTTTGGGGGGGTTTCCGCTAAAAGTAAAGGACACCTTCACTGCATTGAAGGGATGATAAACTGGACCATGGACTGTAAAATTTTGGGTAAGCGACTCCTTCCCTTAGGTAGGGAAATGAAAATGGGTCATGGATGGGGTATTCAAGCATGATAATGACCCGGAACACACAGCCAGACTGTCTCAAGAAGAAGCACATTAAGGTTCGTATCATAGTATTTCTGAAATAATCTGATTGTATCCAATCAGAATTGGTTACAATATTTCAGAAAAAATCTCATTAGTATACTAACCAATCGGAATCTTTCTGAAATAATCTGATTGTAACCAATTCGGATTGGTTAGTATACAAATCAGATTCTTTTTCCAGTCACATTTTTTCTGAAAGAATCTGATTGTAATCAATCAGATTCTTTCAGAATTAATCTGATTGATATACTAACCATTCAGATTATTTCTGAAAAGAATCTGATTGTAACCAATTCTGATTGATTAGTGCACCAATCGGATTTTTTCAGAAAGAATTCTGACTGGAAAATAATCCAATTGGTTAGAAAATCAATTAGATTCTTTCTGGAAAAATTTGATTGTAACTAATCAGAATTGGTTACAATCAGATTTTTCAGAAAGAATCTGATTGTCTGTTCCCCAGACCATTTCCCAGGTCCCAAAGCCATTTAAAGTAAATTACTCTAATTTGTACAAAATTACCAGAATATTAGAATTTTCGAAATTTCTCAATTTTTTTTAAATTTTGGAACGCGGCTCAAAAAATCCGCAAAGTGAAATTCTGCAAAACCCATTAGATTTGCAGTTTGCGGTACGTCTCTAACAGCCACCTGTCCCAAATAAACACCTTTAATTAGAATTTATCGTATCTGTCCTTTGGGTGGAATAACAATATGTGTTTTTAAATAGATAGAATAAATTTACTAATATCTTTGAATAAAAATGTGCTTTTAATATAAATCGATTTTGTAAGATATTTTTCTGAAAAGGGCTGCTTCCTTCCCTATGTGCTACTGCTCAGTGCATCTAGTGGTTCCCAGAAGGTTGCCTCTAAGCATTAAAAAAAAAAAAAAAATTAAGGAAGCGTGTTTGAAACGGTGATCTAAAATTCGTTCTCTGCATTGCTTTTGCTGAGAAAAGGAAATAGCACAATGAGCTCCAGCGATGAAACCTGTTGGCTTTATATATGAAGAGCAGCTGGCGTCTGGTCTTGTTAACTAGCAATGATTCAAGTCTTGCAGATTGTAAAAGAACTGGTATCCCCATCAAGGCGTAGAGCAGCAGCAGAGAAGAAAGGTAGGAGATATCAAAAGTGTAAAATCCTCAGTAATGCTCTGCCTTTCTACCCAGTGATCTTTTTGGTTTGTTGTTCGGCAGAATCTATCTTCAAAAGCATTGTGCTGCAGCTCTTTCATGGCTTGTTTCCTTTATTTCATTTTAAACTGCTTGTCTGTGCACAGCACGGTAATAAGGGCTATCGCTGACATTTGCTTTTACGGAGGGCATTGAATTCCAGTATGTTCGCAACGTAGCTTCCCCTGTCATTGTAATTGAAACAGATCCTAACTAAAATACATTTTGGCCACATTGCTTGAATATGCCAAGTTTTACTTTTAGTTTTGAAAGGGGTTATAACAGGATTAAAATATAGACTAGTTAATAATGCCACAAGCAGTTAAACAGGCAGGTCAAAACGGAAAACTTTATTAATAATAAAAGCACTGGGAAATTAAAATAAAGCTTCTCAATATGTTTTTCTTTTAATAGTTTTCTTTGGACACAGCCAAATAAAACTTGCCAATTTATTAAAACTGTAAAAAAAATTCCTTATTGAATTTGCATATTGGTTGTATATAATTGTGCATTACATTTTTTAGCAATGCTTTGTGTAATTATAAATTATAAACTGTGTTTTTGAGAAAGTTTGTATCGTCTCAGAAGACCCAGTTATTTTCTTTTGCTAGTCTCTTCTATGAAGTTAGCAATGTTAGTAGGATGTACCGGTTGTGGCCAGTTGCAAACTAATAATTGTTTGATCACTTATCCACTAAATTTCTAGCGTTTATAAATAGTTTTGAATAGATTCCCTCTTAGCAGCAAACTCAATTTTTGAAATGTATCCCACTGTGTTACACTGGGTTCTGTTGGTTCCCAGTCTATTGTGCCCTGTGAAGGGATCTAAAAGTACTACAGTAATGTTCCCATGACTGATGGAAAGTCCCTGATGTCAGGATCAGTTGCATACATGTATGCATATTTCTGTATAGTATACATTTATCAGTACATGTCAAGGTGTGTATGTATTCAGAATACAGTAGCTGGGAAGAAAATACAAACCACCCTTTTTTGTCCATACACATGCGATTGTGATCGCATGTGTACCGGCAGATCCCATTGGTATCTGTCAGTACACAGGCGTGGTAACTGCATATAATACTCCAATCGTAATGAAGGAAAAACAGGTTAAACTACAAAAAAAAAGGGTATCTCCACTGGTAAATTAATTTTTTGCCAGTTTTTTCAGTTTTATTGAAGAACAGGAGGTAAAGGAGCTGTGTCTTACCTCCCATTCTTCAATATAACCTGTAGGACCCGAGAGAGCAGATTTTGAAATTTCCCCAAACTCTCTCTCCTCCGATGTGTTTTCTGACCGGTCCCGACAACTTTGTACGCTTTACACATCACACTTGTCCATTGGGACTTGTGAGAGGATGCGGCAGAGGAGCGAGAGATTGGGTAAGTTCCGAATCTTCTCTCCCAGCTCTTACAGGTTATATTGAAGAATGGGAGGTAAGACACAGCTCCTTTACCTCCTGTTCTTCAATAAAACTGAATAGCAAAATATTAATTTACCAGTGGAAATACGCTTTAATTTATTTATGTAGAAAACTACATGTTTCTGGAAAACACAGTGCTCTTGGTCAAGCTTGAGTAGTTTAATCTGTATGACCTTGTTTTCTTTGTTTTACGATTGAAGTATTTATATATATATATATATCTCAAACAAACGGAGTGTCCAAAGAAACAAGCGGCAAAGTGAACAACTGTGTTTGGCTATTCTCGTGGTAACCGCATACACAGGTCCGACTGATCCCCATGGCGATCGTTTGGCTGTATACACACAGCTGACCATATCGGCTCCCTCTTCTACAGTCTTCTACCCAGCTGGTAGGAAATATATCTATAGAATATTTTATATCTTGATATTGTGTATTCATGTATTTATTCTCCACTTCTGATGTATATATGTAATTTTGTATATTGTTTGTACTTGGTACTGGACTCATTTTATTTATGGACTGTATCACATTGGATACACCACTGGACTTAGTTCACATCTATGGACGTTTTTTCTTCACATGGACTAAAGATCCACCCACCGAAGGCGGAGATACACAGGGGGTGGGACTATGGGGATATATAAGGTTTTGTGCACATTCATTTTGTATCTGATGAAGGGTGTCTGAGATCCCCCGAAACGTTACACGGTTGTATATCCACTAAATAAATGGGTTAAGAACCCTACCAGCAGAAATGTGTGCGGTTCCTATATTGTTTCTTTGATTCTTACCTTCCAGGATACTAGCACCACTATAAACACAAAAGCACATGCTATTGTGCCCTTCTACAAATTGTTATAGCCATTTCCTGCCACATATCAAAATTTAGTTTGAGGGTGGACATGCCCTGTTGATATTTTTTTTTTTTCTTCTAAGAAATAATAAATTAAAAAAATGATCGATTGAAGGATAAACCTATTTCTTCCCCAACAAATATTGCCTATAGTAAGAAAAAGAGAGTGAACCCTTTATTTCCCAAAAATTATGCCAAAATGCAGGAGCAGTGTGTGAAAAACAAAGTACAACCCACAATTCAATAGCTTGTTGAGCCACTAATCAGTCTCTCATATTGTTGTAAAGGAATATTGGCTCCTTCTTGGCAATGTTGGCTTCATTCGTTGATGTGCGTAAACTAAAACCAGCAAACAACTTTTTAACTTTCCACCATGCTTTTTTAAGGTCTTGAGAGTTAAGGTTTGACTGGACCAATACAGCGCCTTCATCATTTTTAAGCCATTCTTTTGTAGATTTTCTGGTGTTTTTATAGTCATAGTCCGAATGGATAACCCAATTTATATTATGATATAAATTTCAGTGCAGTCAATGTACTGCATTACATTAATTATCAAAATGTAATACAATATAAACTGCAAAAGCGTAAAAACATAGGTAATAACAACCTTAAGTCCAACATTAAAAATACAGGTATGCTATGAGAACAATTTGAATTGGTAAGTGTGCCACAGTCTAAGGGCATGGCTACACTGCAACGCAATCGCATGCGATTTCATGTGCAATTTTGTTGCGTTTTTTTCATTAAGTATTGAAAAACGCATGCGTTTGCGATTTAAAATGCGTAATACAAATCGCAATCAAAGCACACCCGAAAACCCGTGTTTTCGGTGTGTTGTCGCGTTTTCAATGATATGAAAAAACCTGCAAATGCAAAAGAAGCGCAGCAGTATGGCCTAGCCCTAAAAGTTTGAGAATTAGCGCTTCTGCATTTACTGTCTGTTTGCGATCTGTATTGATAGTTGATTTTAATCGGAATCATGGGTGCTATGTCACACTTTGTGCTTTCCTATCCTGTCTGCATTTTAAATGCGACAATCTCTGTTTTGATCTGTTTCTGTACATATCGCACTGTAATGTGATGGTAATGCAGAAAAATATAGATGTTAGCACACAAAAATGCACAAATGTGTTTACCCACATTCCCTTTAAAAAATGCAAGTGCACAGAAATACAAAGCAAAATGTTCGGAAAAATGCAAAGCACCAAAGAGAAATGTACACGAAAAACACAAAAACCAAGTGCTTCTGTCTCCATAATAAATATATATTTGATTAATCAAGGGTGATATTTTTGGATTTAGAGTCCTTTTCATTTTTCACAAACTGCTTCTTATTTCTTAAATAATGACAGTGGAATCTGTTGTGTGTTTAGAACCTGGATCACATGATTTACATTTATTATGTCCTGATGCATAAAACCTTATAATTGAAAAAGAGTGTACTTTCTTTTCCTCATCACTAAATATCACTATGTCTGAGGGCTATAGTAGGTGCTTCTTTTAACGTAGGTTTAGCATTTTAGTGGTCTAGTTACTTCCGTACTTCTGCCACCATGATTGTTTTTCCTCCAATTATGTCTGTATGATTGTTTGGGGATAGATTTACTTCTCTTCTTTGAAAGCCCTATTTTTAGGGTTTTTTCCCCCTTTCTTATTTTTCAAATAAAGTTCTGTTGAACTACCTTTTCACTTTTAGTGGATACTGAGCTGTGATGTATTTTATCATTGCTTCTTATTATATTACATCTGTATTATCTTTACCTATTTGCTTTATTTTTGCTTACTACTACTGCTCCCTTTTTACACTTACCTTCATGATTTCTCTGAATTTTGGAACCCCAACAAATCTATATGGTGAACATATATGTTCACTTCTTTTTCTCTGTATCACCCATTAACTTTTGCTGTCTGTACCCCACTCATTTGCAAAAGAAACTGTTTTTACTCGGGGGTCCGTGAGCTATACTGTCAGGGGCTGTACAGGGTTACACTGTAATGTACTTGGAAACCTTGTTTTGAAATCTGTTGCATCTGAATGATGTATTTTCATTGAAAAATAATCTTCAATCACACAAAATGCATAATGATCAGTGTAGGGGTTCCCCGAGATATAAAATAATTGCTATAAGGGTTCTGCAAGCATAAAAAGCTTAAAACACACTATAATTACTGTTACTAGAAGTTTTGATTGCAGTATTTTTTAAAGGGTATCTCCACCCCCAAAATCGTGTTTTTCTGTAGTGTAGGGCACCATGTTATTTTTTTTAAAACAAGCCCCAGAAATTGAAGTAGCAGATAGGGGGCCAGACTGGCGGACCCATCTGTGATTGGCTGAGAGTCAGCCGATGGAACGAATGATTAAAGGTCTATTTCTGGGATTTAAAAAATGAATATGGTGGTTGGGGGTGGGCTAGGATACACTACACTACAGAAAAGGGTTTTTATAGGTAGGGGATAAGGCAGCCTGAAGGGAGACGGAGTTCAGGAGAAAGGGTTTTCCCTGCGCATGCCAGAGTCCTCAAGGGGGACAAGAAAGAAGCAGACACTGGATGACACGCAGATGGCTCATACTCTTCACTTTCTGTGATTTTGAACAGGCACTGCAGGAGAACCATGAGGAGTATGGTAAGGATTTTTGTAAACTACACAGTGGGGCCAGCACTGGGGCAAATTTTAGTTTTGGGGGTGGACATGCCCATTGAATGTTAAATATTTTTTCTCTTATTTTGCAGCAGACATAAGTATTATGCTGTTTCCATATGTTTCCTCTTTTAAATATCTGTTGTACCGCAAAGCTGAAAATAAACATTTTCCTACCACAATCCTCCTACAGGTAGATCCATTGGCAATGGGGCCATTCAGTCCGATATTGCATACAGACATCGCCCTCTCATCTTGCTGGCAGCTAATGAGCATAATTGGACTTCCTGCGTTTGTTAGCAGACAGAAAATCAATTCTTAATAAATCTTCCATCATAATTATAGGAGAACCAAATTCAAAAATGTTATAGCTGCAAACAGCCTCCACAATTTAGAAATTTTCTTGTTTAATTTTATTGATGATATAATAAAAATTAAATAAACCTGTAGTATAGGTGGAAAAGTCTATGGATTAAAAAAGACAAACTAGATTTCTACTTTTTTTCACCGTTTAGTTTTCTGTTTGTTAATCCATTATGTGCTGGTTTATTTGTAGAAAGCAAGATTAGCAACAAGATTTTTTCATTCAAATGCAAGCAACTAAATAAAAATAGAAGGGAACACTTATTAGAGACCTTTTAATGTTACAAACACAATCCTAACAGTCTTTGCTTTTTGTAGTTCTTTGTAAGTAACATCCTGCTAAGGTTTTGATGGCTTTGGACATGCTTTTGAAGCTCTATAAAGCAGGTTCCCAGCAAGACACGTGGGAATATTCTTTCAAATGGTAAAATACTATGTGCTAAATTTAATTGATGCTGGTGTGTTTGGTATGAAGTAAATAATGAAAAAAATAAAGTATTGTATTAAAGATGATGGCTTTGTATAATGTTTCTGTATGTTGGTTTAAATTGTCTTTTTTTTGTAAGAATGTGTGCTGCTGGAACCAAGGTGACATTTAATGTACCTCCTTTTATGCATTAATGTATGCAGCCTAACAGGCAAAATTGTATTTTAAATGTTATTACCCACTAACTTGTTTTAGTTTCATTTTTTTTTTTGTTCATTTATTTTTTATAAACATGAATATAAATCAAACATACATTGTATTGATGCCTTGATATAACACCGTATATTCTTGAACAATAAAAATAATAGTTAAACCATCCTGTGCCAAAGAGCTAACATACATGGTGAATTTTGATCTCCCTTTAATTTCTACTCACATTTTGGTGTTTATGGAGCTTGGGGTTATTTCTGGAGCCTCCTGCTGATGTTGAGATCTAATGATCATACTTTAGGATAGTTGGGTGGTCAGATCCATGTTAAGTGTCCATAAATCCCAGGTTTTGGACCATGTTCTTATTGTATTTTGCAGTGTATGTGCTAGATATTCATTGTGATAAATCCACCAAATTTTGTTTATTAATATTTCTTTCTGAGGGCAAGTTTTTTTTCCAATTAAAGGGTATGTCCACCCAAAAAATAAACTTTTTATATGTTCTTTATATAATAGCACCAACCTCAAATGCCATGTTCATTTTTCTAAAAATCATTTGCTTTGTCCGATATTTAATGAGATATATATCAGGCAGCACTTCTGCTCCACTTCCTCTTTAGCTTAGAAAAAAAAAAAAAAAAAGGATTCTTCCTTGCCGGACTCCAATCAGAACCCAGCATTCATGGAGAGGGGTGTGTGTGTGTCTCTCAAAGCCGGCTAGCTGCAACATGTTGATCTTGATCCTGGATGTCTTCCGTATGCATAACTTTACAGCTGCGATTGGTTGATTAGGAAAAGAGGGCGGGATCCAGGGGTCAGATCGTTACTGAAGCAACTTCTCTGTGCTCACTGCTGGATGTTAACAGACATGCGCGAGAACATGAAAAGAACAGAGGCAAGGTAACGTAACCTGTCTCTGTTCATCGCTGTATTGGTCCATGCTGCAGGATTAAGCCAGCTACAAAGGTCTGTAACTTTTGAACCACTGGACCGATTTACATGCTGTAAAGTTTGTTTTGGAGCACTTATTTGGGCCAAATATATATAGAAAGTTAGTTTTTGGGGTGGACATGCCCTTTAAGGGCTAAGATGAATCTTGCTACTGAGCATATATGTATTATAAGCCTCTGGGCTAAGCTTTTTACATTCTCAACTGGGAAATTCTGGGGGGGTGGGGTGGCTTTCAGTACTGGGATTTGGATGGGATTTCGGTCCTGACTGCGGGGTTCTGGATTCTGTCTCTGCAGTCAGCACAATCCCTCCCAAATCGGGACGTCTGGCAACTCTACATAGATCTGACTGTGAAAACAATTGCACTTATTTAAAGAGCATTTGTGGTCATAGAACAAGTTTAGGTTAAATTAAAGCTTGTTGTCTTTTACCTTTTTAAAATGAGCTTTGGTCTGTGGGAAATTTTTATAGTATCTCACAAAAGTGAGTACATCCCTCACATTTTTGTAAATATTTTATTAAAACTTTTCATGTGATAATGCTGCAGAAATGACACTTTGATACAATGTAAAGTAGTCGGTGTACAGCTTGTATAAATTTGCTGTCCCCTCAAAATAAACACACGGCCTTTAAAGTGCATGTCCAGAAATGAAATAAAACTTTTGACATAGGTTTAGCACTGCTCCAAACCTAATTTTCTTATGATTGGTTTTTCAGAAAGATGCCCTTGAAGAGACTTACAAGACCCGGGCCCTCTTTGCTCTAAGGCACTACTCCTCTCAGCTTCCTGGTTGGGTCATAAAGTGTCTTGCTGCTGCTTGTCAATGAAACAAGCTTACAATAGCAGCAGGAGGAGGCACCCATGTGGCGAGAGACCAGGTCAGGGAAGTATCTTCAGGGGCATCTTTCTTAATAATGAATAATGCAAAACTTAAGTTTGAGGGGGTGCTGAACCTATTTGTAAAATTTTCTTTTATGGCTGGAACTTTAATGTATAAACCACTGGCAACATCACACCTAAATAAAAAATGTCCAAATTGTGAGCAAAGTGTCTATTTTGTGTGGCTACCATTATTTTACAGCCTCTTTTAGGCATTGAGTTTACTAGTGCTTCATAGGTTGCCACCAAAATCCTGTTCCACTTCTCTGACAACATCATGGTGCTGGTGGATTTTAGAGACCTTGCGCTGCCACCTTTCGTTAGAGGATGCCCCACAACATGGTATAGTTCTGGAGACCTGCTTGGCCAGTACCTTTACCCTTGGTTTCTTTAGCAAGGCAGTGATCTTCTTGGAGGTGTGTTTGGATTGTTGTCATGTTGAATTACTGCTCTGTGTGATGGTTCAGAGTGCTGCCGGCACTGGGGAGCTAAAGATCACTGAGAGAACCATGAATGCCAACATGTACTGTGACATGCAAAAGCAGACCATGGCCGGCAGCACTCTGAACCATCACACTCCCACCACCATGCTTGATTGTAGGCAAGATACACTTGTTTTTGTACTTCCCACCTGGTTGCCACCACACATGCTTAACACCATCTGAACCAAATAAGTTTATCTTGGTCTCATAAGACCACAAGACATGGTCCTTTTCTTCAGCAAACTGCAGGTTTTTTTGTGCATCATCTTTAGAAGAGTCTTTATATAACAACATCCACATAGACCAATTTGATGCAGTTTGTTGCATATGGCAGGAGCACTGACAGGCTGACCTCTCACCCTATAACCTCTGCAGAAACTCGTATGTCTATTTGCAAAAGATAACATCTGTATATGATTTTGAGCACGTGCACTCAGCATCTTTGGTCGTCCGTGGGCAGGCCTGTCCTGAGTGGAACCTGTCCTGTTAACCTTTTTGCATGGTCTTGGCCACTGCACTGCAGCTCAAATTCAACATGTTGCCAATCTTTTTATAGCCTTGGCCATATTTATATAGAGCAATAATTATTTTTCTTTCAATTCCTCAGAGTTTTCTTTACCATGAGGTGCCATGTTCAACTTTCAATGATGAGTGTGAGAGCGATAACACCACATTTAGCACACTTGCTCCCCTTTCACACCTGATTCCTTTTAATACTAACGGGTCTTATGACACTGGGAAAAGGGCTAATTGTGCACAATTTGTACATTTTTCATTAAGGGATGTGCCAGTGGTAAATGCATTAATGGCTGTGTGTTGAGTTATTTTCAGGGGGAGAGCAAATTTACACTGTACACTGACTACTTTACATTGTATCAAGGTGTCATATGTTAAGTAGTGTCCCTCGAATATAATAAATAATTAACAAAAATTTAGGGGGTGTACTCAATTTTTTGAGATACTGCAGTGAATGTTCAAAATTCCTGCTTCCAGTAGGTTAAGGGACATCAAACTGTGCCTGGGGAGAAGCATGCTCATTTAAGAATTTAGGCAGAGGCCACCCAGTATCGCATACAAGCCCTCTGGAAACGGACACGTGTGCGCATTAAGGTGCACATCGATTGTGCGAAAAATACAGATCACATTCGATCTGATTAACGCAGCACATATCAGCGCACTTAGTGTGGCCACAATAATTGTGTGCGCTTTTTAAGACGTGATCAGAGTGTGTGTTAAAACAATTTGATGTGACCTAGCCCTTAATGCTGGGGGAAAAACAGGAAGTACCTGCACAGACATAAATGCTTAATTCACTCTAGTATGGCCCCTTTTGTCCCATATTTCCTAATGGGTACCAAGACTCCAGCCCAACACTTTTACCTAGGAATGCTCCTTGTTTTAGACTACTTTCATACCTGCGTTTATTTTGAGTGGTTCCAGATGTTTGCTGCCAGAGAAACGCTACAGTTACGGCGACTGTCAGAAAACCAATCAGGAAACATTTCACGTTCACCTGAAAGTAGCCTGAAATTAAAGGGTATGTCCACCCTTCTTTTTAATTTTTTTATATAGTGTAGGGCTTAGTCCCCCAGCCCCAACCGTTATATTTTTAATGTAAGAAACTTCCCCAAACATTACTTACCTTTCCTCTTTCCTCCTCCGCACTGCCCAGCCCTCTGCTTGCGTGAAAATGCAAGCAGAAGGGCGCTACCGTCAGCCGCGTCTGTGATTGGTTATGAGGCAGCCAATCCCGGACGCGGATGCCAGTAGATTTGAACGGCGGAGGAAAGAGGGAAGGTAAGTAAAGATCGGGGAAGTTTCTTATATTAAAACTATAGCAGTTGGGGCTGGGGGACTAAGCCTTACACTATATAACATGGATTGTGAGCTAGGGGGTGAGAGTCCAAAACTGGAGGAAGAGAATGGCTGCAGTGCGCATGCCAAACTTCTCCCGGAGGGGAGACAGGAGGCAGAGTCCTATAAGGACTCTGCTATCCTCCTGGTGGGCAGTTTTTTGGGACTTTGGGGGGGGATTCCAGGAGAACCATTTGGAGCTGGGATGTGAGGTAAGGATTTTTATTTACTACAGAGTGGGGCCATTGGTGGGGGGAATTATAGTTTTGGGGTTGGACATGCCCTTTAAGGTTTGCCTATTTCTATCAACTTCCTCCCATGGGATAAAGACAATACAACATAAAAGTAGCAATCTTTAAATTAACAACTTTCTGTAGCTTCAAAGGAACACAAATCACAAATATTGTTGCCAAACAATAGGTAATTCATGCACCTTCCAGTTTCTGTGAGTGTGTGATTCATACAGCAGATTTTTGCCCAAAGGGCTAAAATCCATTCTATTCATAAAACTTGTACAAATATGTGCTTGTGTGTATTGTACTAAGCTGTGTTTTTACTGCTGTGTTTTTGTTTTTATTTAATGTCTGTTTGTATAAGGGCGTTCTTGCTTATGATTAGACACAATGGATTGTATGTAATTAGTGGCACAAACGTTGTTTGTTGGTTGCTGCAGATTAATTGCACAGGGAAATGTAAGCCTGTTCTTTTGTGCTCCGTTTTTTATGAGATGCAATATTTAATTATGCATTTTTAATTTCAGGGAATAAATAGAATCCTAGCAACCTTTTAATTCCAGTTGTTCCTAGGGTTAAATGTTTGTTTAGTGGGTGAACAAGCCTTTTAAAGGGAACATCCACCCTAAAATTCAGGTTTTAATATAAGATAGATACCCCCTGCCCACCTCCAACTGCCATGTTATTTTTTTTTAAAAATGAAAAGAACAGTACTAACAGCCTCTTCGGCCCATTGATCTGGCTTCCTGCTTGCCGGAACTTTCAAGCAGGGGGCCGGACCGCCTGTAGAGTCTGTGATTGGCTAAGACACGGCCAATCACAGATGCCACTGACGTCAGTGGAGCGTGCGGGAATGAAGCGCTGTAAGTACAATTCTGATTATTTTTTATAAAAATAACTTGGTGGTTAGGTCTGGGCAGGGGGTATCTATCTTACACAAGGATTTTACGCTAAGTAAAAGGAGAAGGAAGGATGGATCTGGATGGTCAGAGGGGGTATGTGCACTAGAAAAGATGAAGGCTGCGTGGGAACGGAAAAGGCACGGACGTAGGTGACGTAAGAGAGCTTGGATTTACACAGAGATGTATGATGATGATGGTCTGTAAATAGAAGGTAGTAAACTTATGTATCTAAAAATTCTCTGAACGGATTTTAATGATTTTTGGCTTGTTTTAAAGCTAGAATAATGGCCAATACTATATTAAATTATTGTTTTGGGAGTGGACATTCCCTTTAATGAGTGTTCCTATAGAAGCTAGAAAATGAACCCATATTGCCTGTTGTAGCACATTTGGAAAACATTCTGCTGCACATTTGTCTATTTGAAACCCATGCAACTCAGTGGTAGCGTTATAATTTTAGTTCTGGTACTTAATGGCCAATATTAGAAGAAGAATATTTCGACTTTTTTTACTATCTATTAAAAATAGGAGTACTTTACTGATTTTATTGATGTTCCATTACATTTAAAGTATCATATATACTCAAAGTTAAGCCGAGCTTTTTAGGTTTAAAAATCAGCCTAAAAACCTTGCCTCGGCCTATGCTCGGGTTACATCAGGTAAATGAAGAAAAAATTAATGGCAATTGAGCTACAAGAAAGTACCGGTATGTGTATGTTAGAAGTTGTTAACTTACAGTTACAATTTTTTTGCTGCTGGATGTGTGGAATCGAAGCTTAAGGTAACAAGCCCTGCATAAGGTGACCGGATAAGGAGATGCATGTATGTTCCAGATAAGAAGATGCACAAGCATGTTTCGGCGCGGGAACGTTGCTACGTGAGTTACGCTGAACGTACTGCAATGGAGGAGCAGGAGAGAGTCCTCCAACACTCCTGTCTGGTCCTGTGGGAAAGAGTTGGGAAAAGAGTTGGGCATACTTTATTTTTTTGTTTAAAAACTACAACTCCCAGCAACCAAGGCATGCTGGGAGTTGTAGTTTCCAAACATCTGGAGTGCCTTTAAAACATTACAGTGGTGATGATTGGTTTCAGAGTTGGGCAAGGGAATTTTTTTTTGTTGATTTTGCGGTAGTAAACAACCGCAATGGTATTCTATAGTAATCGTAGATTTTCAGTTTTTATTGTCAATTGACTTTAACAATCATAAATGAACAGTCACTAAACCAATTGTTAAAGACGATACCGCACCTTTATTAATATGGACCTATCTTCCTCCACAAATTTTAAACCAATGATAAAGAACCTGAGGTCCTATAAAGAACTCAGGCTATCCTGCCATGATTCAATCTTAATAGATTGTATTACTGCTGAACACAAGTTCATGACTTTGATGGGATAGGACTTGAGAGCACAAGATACCAGACAGCTATATAGCTTAAGGTAAGCTGGGCTTAAAGGAGAAAAAAGCCCTCCACAGAACATACATTAAAAATAGAGCAACAACAAAATGTACTTCACAGCCTCATCCTTTTGATTTATCATTGCTTTAAAAAATTAATAAACGATTAACAGACTCACTTCCAGCATTTTCTCAGAAATGGGCATGCAAATGTTTTTTTTTCTGTCCCCCTATCATAAATTGATATGACTTTCTGTTTAGCAGCTATCCTTTTTTCTATTGAGAGGGGAGGGATGAGAGTGAAGTCTTTTCTGTGAAATTTAGAAAAATGTTTGCCAAGACTGTTGCATGTTTTACGAAGCACATCATTTGGTTAAATACGGGAACTTTGTTACACTTTCCTTTCTGTAGAGGTTTATTTAGTGACAGAGGTGTGCCTTATCCTACCATGGCCATAAATGTACTCCTGCAATTGTACTTTTACAATAACCTACAATACGGCAAACTTTCTAAGTGAGGCCCTCTAGGTGAAAAGTTCCCCTAATTATGGGCTATTTTTAAAATCTTATGATACTTATAGTATAGTATTTTTGAGGTTGAATAAAGACATACGTCCATCCAGTCCAACCCATCTAGCAATATCCTCATTTCCTCACTAACTGTTGATCCAGAGGAAGGCAAAAAAAAAACCCACCAAATTTATGAAGGGGAAAAAAAATTCCTGGATCAACTCTACTTTATGTAGTAAATATGATATAATAAATACGATGCTGTGGTTTATCATTAATGTAAGATCGCGCCCGCAAATATATGTTTTGTAGAAAACCAGGCAGTAGCAAAATACCACATTGGTATTCTATGGGCATTCGTTATTCTACGATTGTGATCGTTGATTTACAAGGCGATTGTATATTTCCAATCCTATTAATCATACAAAGCTTTTATATATTATAGTGCTCAAGTATTAAAGGGGAACTTTGGTCCAAAAATGACTTTAGGTAAATTGATAGAAATTGCTGAGAGTTTTTGCATTCTATTTTGATTGTTTATTTTGCATAGTTTTGAAGATATTTACATTTTTGTGTTTGATATGGCAGCAGCATCACAAGGTCCCCTGCACTTCCTGCAATAAAACCATTTTAGTGGATGCCAGTCAATCTGCCCTGTGTCTCCTCCTCCCATTGCAGCCCCCCTCCTCTTGCAAACCCCCCGGTCCTTCCCACTCATGGACTTCATGGCCCCTCCATTTGCAGGCCCCCTCCCTTACAGCCCCATGTGGCTCTGCCCACTCGCGGGTGCCATTGCCCCGCCCATTTGTGGGTGCTGTTGCCCCACCCACTCTCGGGTGCCCCTGTCCCGCACACTCGCAGGTGCGTGGGCCACTCAGTCCCCCTACAGAAAAATGAAAATAGTGGGAGAGTAGGGCTGTAGATTCCCTTACCTTCTCTGTGGGGGATCTTCACACAGCAGGGAGGGGGAGGGACTTCCTGTCTCCCTCACACACTGAAGTCTGAGGATGTGCTCGCCTGCGGCGAGGTGGAGAAGCAGCCTTAGTAATGTCAGCCTCCCACCCATTAACTTTCTAGTCAGTACCGTATATCCTCGAGTATAAGTCAAATTTTTCATGCTTTAAAATTAGCCTGAAAACCTAACCTCAACTTATACTCGGGTCAAGTCCTAATTTAGATCCAAATTCTGCAATTGCGGATAGTAACAGGTGGCGCTGTGTTAACCTGCATAGAAAGTTACAGGAGCTGATCTGCCTTTACACTCCTTCCTGTCACTGCTCATCTGGATGATGTAAATCTGATGGGTCTCCTCAGTTTGGGGCAAAAAACAACTGCTAGTACAGTGCAAATGACAGCTTGAAGCTACAACTCTCAGGTGACTTTAAATATTGGGGCCAGAGGGTCCTTTACTCTATGGGGGTCAGATTACCCTTTACTCTATGGGGGTCAGAGTGCCCTTTACTCTATGGGGGTCAGGAGAATTGTAAATGATAGCTTAATTAAAAGTACTGAACTTTGCCACTCCAGATGTTTAGAAACTGCAGCTCCCAGCAACAAAGCATACTGGGAGTTGTAGTTTCCAAACATCTGGAGTGCCAAGGAATTGGGAGTTACTGGTACTGGATTTATCTATTACTGTATGGGATTTATGTATGGGAATTCTGCTGTCCATTTAAAGGGCAACTAATTTCTACCCTCGGCTTATACTCAAGTCAATCAGTTTTTACAAATTTTCAAGTAAAAATGGGTACCTCGGCTTATACTCGGATTGACTTATACGCAAGTATATACGGTAATTTCTTTATATCTTGGGCTGTGGAGCACGTAGACAGGTGGTTGATGGCTCATTTTAAAGGTAGGAAACTGGCCTATCATTTAAACTCAACTTGTTTGGAGACCACAGTTCCCCTTTAAAAGTGCTTAAGAAATACATAGGGTAAATATACATAAAGTACAATTTAGCATCTAAATGAATATAAGATAAGGCTGGGAAGTACAACAGAAGGTACTTCACAGCCTCTTCCTATTAACAAATAATGTTGGAAAAAAATGTCCATTTCTATAAAAATGCTGGGTAATTTCAAAGACATGCAAACTAAGTTTGTCATAAACAGACATCACTTCCTGTATAGCAAACAAACTGGATTGTCTCTCCTAAAGGAAGTCTTATTTCTTTCTATGGAGAAGGTAGGGGGAATAAATGTGAGTCTGAAGAATTTTTGATTGGCTTAGACTGTAACATGTTTTACAAACAGTACATAATTGGGTCTAATACAAGAACAATTCCTGTCTTGTCATGTACAATGCCTAAGAGAATTTTTTGATTTGCTAGCAGTGGCACATGTAAGATCAGAACCTCATTGGATGATAGGAAAATTCTACTTCCTTTTAGTGTCCAAATGGAGACCCTTTAGCACTCTTAGAGGTGTGGCTAAACCTACCATTTTGAGTTTTACATTCAAACTTAGGGGTGTCAAGTAAAGTAAGCATAATTTATTGATTGTATATCACTTGTTTTGTAATTCCGTAGTAAGTAGTAGTACTATAATTTGTATAGTGTTATTTGTTTATGGGATTTTTTAAAGGGTATGTCCACCTAAAAAAAAAGTTTTGATATGTGATTCCCCCTGGTCTCCCAGCCCCAACCTATATTTACATGTTTAGAAAGCCCCCCAAACTCTCCTTCCTCCCCTCTTTCCTCCGCCGCGCTCCCGGCCCTCTGCTTGCGAGAAAATGCAAGCAGAGGGGCGGGACCCGCAGCCGCGTCTGTGATTGGCTGAGCGGCAGCCAATCACGTACGCGGCTGCCAGCAGCTCACTTCGGCGGAGGAAAGAGGAGAGGTAAGTAATGTTTGGGGAGCTTTCTAAACAAATAAATATAGCGGTTGGGGCTGGGAGCCCAGGGGAAATCTTATACATTAATTATTTTACGCTAGGGGGAGGGAATCGGGAGAGGGAGGGGGAGAAGGGCTGCAGTACGCATGCCAAACTTCTCCCGGAGGCCAGGTAGGAGGCAGAGTCCTATATGGACTCTGCTATCCTCCTGGTGGGCAGTTTTTGTGACTTTGGGGGGGGACTACAGGAGAACCTTATGGAGCTGGGATGTGAGGTAAGTATTAAACTACACTACATGATGGGGCCATTAGTGGGGGGATTATAGTTTTGGGGGTGGACATGCCCTTTAAATAGTGATAATCACACTCATGCATATAGACCTTTCCTATGTGTAATGTTTTATACCCCACCTAATTAGTTGCTAAAAAAAACTTACTACAAATCCACTGAATGAGTTAAATAGAACATCGCAACATTGTTTCAACCAAACAAGGCAAGAATGTAGCTAAATCACAAGAGATCTTATGATGTCTCAATAAAGTTTTTCTGTTTTTAGCCATTGTGGAGGTATTCGTGTGTGTGTGTGTGTTGTTTTTTTGGGTGCTGCAAAACCCTGATGGTGGCCATATTTAAAGGGACACTAAACTTGGAATTATAGATACTTAAAATATGTTTCTATTATTCACAGAGGTGAGAACGCTTATTCCCACCTCCTGTGAATAATAGAACACCCGGGGGCACTGCCAAACTTATCTTACCTGCGCTCCACTCGCGGCTGCTCCTTAGCACCGATCGCGTGCCTATCCTTTGTATTGGTACACATGCGCAAAAGATAGGTGCTCGGCCGGGACATCGTTCCTGACAGCTGTGAAGGAGCAGAGATCCCCTGGGCGTTCTATTATTCACAGGGAGGTGGGAATAAGCGTTCTCACCTCTGTGAAAAATAGAAACAGATTTTATGTACTTTTATGTAACAGAGTACATAAAATCTGTTTAGTGTCCCTTTAATATGGCCGAAACGAGTAGGTATTACAGACTTTTGCTTCCAATAAACTTTTAAACTTATATCCATATATCCATCCAGACTGTGCTGGTGTAAAACGATGTAACTTTGTTCTTTTTAAATACGTTTTATAGAGTGCTGCACAATCTGCCCTTTTTTTTAATTTGAAATTTGAGGATTGCAGGTAGCCCTCACCTGTGCGTGCACCTTATACACACCCTGATATATGTGGAGTGCTGTTGGTTTACCTATTTTTGTAAGGAAATATATATCTGGGATATTGAGCTTTTACATTGCCAAGACAAGGGGTTGAATATGAATATATAATCTGTTTGGCTATAAGATTTTTGTGGGATAGAAAATTATAAGAGATCCTTTGTTTTGGGGTGAAGAGGAAGACACAATGCATCTAATTAGAAGCTTAACTAACAATTCTTGTTTACTAGGCTGGAGGCCAAGTACTTTTATACTGGTCTGGCTTCTCTTATTGGCTGTGGTTGCACGATTTGTAACATAGCTGAGCAAATATTTTAAAGGATAAGTACACCATAATAAAAAACATAAGGTTTTTTGCAAGCTAAAGCTTTTTTTGGCTAAAACATTTTTCATTAAGCTAGTTTCCTCCTCCTGGAACATATCTTCAGCTCCGCCCTGCCGATATGTCCTGTTCCCTCCAGCTTCCTGGGCCTCCAAACATAATTTCCGGATGTACCACAAGCACGTGAGCGACATCAGTGCACGTCTGCTCAACAGTTCGTGTGGGTGACTTAATTGCGCCGCACAGTGGTTGGTTGCAGCGCAATTATGCCACACATGCGTGTACCAACGCTCATGCATGTGACTGCATGCCACGTGCGCACACGTGCCAAATTTAGTTTTTAAACACAGCTTGCAAATAGTTTTTTTATGATGTACTTCTCTTTTAAGGATATTGTCCACAGTGACAGGCCTGAGTGGTTATTTTAAGGGTATCTTCAATTGTTTGATTTATAGAAGTGCACACTTGTTTATTTCCATTTAAAAAATAAAAAAGGACCGTAAGGGTGAGGCCACACTAGTGCGTTTTTCGCACTTGCGCCCGCGTTCGCGATTGCACCCATGATTTTCGCTAAAATGGAAATCGCGGGATGCGCATGTGTTTGCGCGTCCGATGTGGTGCGTTCACAGAACGCTAAACCGCAAACGCAAAGCGCACAAGAATCGCGTACACAATCACGTGCGATAACGCTCGCGTTTTTGTGCGCGATTCCTGTGCGTTGCAGTGTGGCCACAGCCTTACAGAGAATTTGCCGTTTCCATATATTAAATAAACTATAACCTACCCCTGAAGTGGATTACAATGGGATCCAGGAGTAAATAATATCCTTATAATCGGCACACTACTGCGTAGTAGCACGCCGATTATAATCTGCTTCTCTCCCTCCCGCCCCCCACCCCTCAGTCCTACACACGACAAACACTTACGTCCTTTGCTTAGCGCCAGAGTGTTCTCCAAGCATCGAGTGTTCTGCCCTGCTAGTGTGTGCCCTGCTGGTGATGTCCTGTGTCTATAAAGGTTTTTTTTTATAAAAAAAAAAAAGCATGGACGCACTGAATAGGAGCCATAAGTTCAAACAAGCCACGGGCTGTCAAGCAGAGAGAGAATTTTACAAGGGAAGTCAGAGGTTAGTGTCATAAATCTTGTAACCTCTGCCTGCTGTTATCTTCACTCAGCTTTGATGTTTTCTATGACGGAGAGGGAGAGGAGGGTGCCGAAAGACTGTACAATTAACTGAACTCTTGAGTTTCTTATATACTTTCATTGCTCTGCTGTCACTGTCCCGCAAAATCTGTCTGTCTGTATATATATCTATATATAGACAATAGAAAGATTATAGACAGACAGACTAACATATGTGGGGTTTAAAACGTGTCACAGTTAACAGCCCTGGGGGTTGTCACAATCTGATTCAGAGACTGTGGTGTGAACCATTACATTCCATTTTTAAACGAGAGGGAACGGATAGGTTATAATGGAAAATGCACCCCCTACTGTAAATTAAAGGGATATTCGAGGTCACCTCGGAATTCCGTTCCTTGTATAAAAAGCATTCGGCCTGGCATTGTGTCTTGTATTGAGTCAAATATATCTGGATAATAATCAGAATCTTTAACAGAAGTATAATGTCTAGTTTCATTTCAAACATATTGGATATCTGTACAGAGAGTCCTTATTTTATTCTCCGTTCTGTTTAATATTCGTTTCAAAGGGTAAAATTGAGGGATGAAAATGCTTGGAGGGGAGGGGGTGCAGGTTTTGTGTCCCGGGCCCCTTTAGCCTCTCCGTCGCTGTACAGCATACTTGTCTCTCCACTATTTATTGTTAGGTCTAAAGAGTTAGAGGGGAATAAGTCCAAATATTTCATATCTTTTGGAATTTTCCAGGGCATTATTGTCTACGCTTATATAATACATTTTGATATGGGATAGCATTATTAATCAATTCTCGCCGTGGTTTAATTTTGGGTGGGTCCAGGGACATCCATTTCAAAACTATTGTTTATACGAAGTGTTTAATTTCCATTTGCAATGTGCATGCTACAGTCTACTTATTCTAATACCAGCACTAAATGGAATGATGTGGTGTGGGCTGCATCAGAGAAAGCTTCCATTTACCCTGTAAGCTCTTTCCTACAATGGCATGCTTTGTACATGCAAAGGCAGATTATTTCCTGTGGGCTTATACAAAATGAAGGCATGTATAAGCTCCACCCCATTTAATATTTATTATTAATCCAGTAAAAATAAAGTTTAACTTTCCTATTTTTTTTTTTTTTTTAGTTTTTTTGCATTATTGTCTGTGGGAGGCAATCTAAGATGCATTACAATACAATACACCTCTATGACTGGCTGACAGTGTAAGCATTGGCACACTTTGCTTTTACTGGGTAAACACAGCCCCATGGAGTCGGTTAGCGTGAGTGAGGAGACATACATAAGCTAGCTGACCAAGGTAAATAAAAGAAATCCTTCAGCCACACTAAAAATTGCTAGAGGTAAAATAAACCATAAAATGGGTCATATTGTGTGTTTTAATTTTATTGCTGTTTTTTATAATGCCATAAACAGCTGTCACACTAACTCCCCTTTAAGCCAGAATGCTTCCAATAGAGACAATATGAATCCATAAATTTGCTTATTTAAAAATTCTGATGAGTGCACTGATCGATTTGTTTTATACATATATATAAAATAAATATATAAAATATATTTTTATATATCCATCCTCTACAGTGGTCACTTATTGGATTCATGTAATATTAATTTCCTTCAAAACCATGGTGTTACCAAAAGATTATGATAAGTATAGAGTTCCTAGTTACCAGTGCACTCATGGATTCTAAAATATAAATGTTTATTGGTAAACCAGCAGGGGCCAAAATGTTGCCTATATGTTGATTTATTAATAAATATATATGTATTATAAAAATAAATTTATAATTTCATGGGGAATACATTGGGTTTTTCGGAGGTACTATGTTGGTGGGGGTGGGTAAAAGTAATATACATAGGGACAGTGGTTATGTGTTGTTTAAGCACTAAATAAATAGTTATATCAATATTAGCAAATATTGTAAGTATAGTAATGACATTAAAGTACATAGAAATGTAAATACCGTATATACTCAAGTATTAGCCGACCCGAGTACAAGCCGAGGTACCCATTTTTACCTAAAAAATTAGGAAAAAGTGATTGACTCGAGTATAAGTCGAGGTGTTAGAAAAATGTGTGAATTAGAAATTAATGAAAATTAGACCACTGCTGCCTTCTGATGCAGCATGTTTTGGGTTAAGTTGCCCTTTAAATGGACAGCAGAATTCCATACAGATATTTGAAAACTACAACTCCCCGCAACTAAAGCTGCTGGGAGTTGTAGTTTCAATACATCTGTATGGGAATTCTGCTGTCCATTTAAAGGGCAACTTAAGCCTCAAAAAAAACAAAATCAGAAAGCATCTTTTTCAATAGATACCATCCTCCTGATTATTTATTGTTTGGTGCTTAAGTTGACCTTTAAATGAACGCAGAATTCCCATACAGATGATGGAAACTTCAACTCCCAGCATGCTTTAGTTGCTGGGAGTTTGTAGTTTCCAGACATCTGTATGGGAATTCTGTTGTTAAAAGGCAACTTAAGTCTGCAGTGTAGAACCTAAACCCTCCTCCCCAGAGAGCTCCTTCGTTGCAGTCCTTACCGGGAATGAATTGAGTCCAGGTCCTCCTTACCGTGATCAGTGTTGCTAAGTCTCTGAATCCCTCTGCCGACGCTGTGTAAGCCCTGGGGATTTGCCGGCTGACGTCACTACTTGAGCCTCTCACTGCCCGGCGCCAAGTAGTGACATCAGCCGGTAAACCCACAGGACAAACCACAGGAACAGATTTCTCTCTTCCCTTTTAGTGTTGTATCCAATGGTGTGCTTAATATTAGATTGACCGCAATGTTAGCCAAGCAAAAATTTAGGAATTTAGTAGGAAGTTGCAAGACTTGTATGTCACTTCCTTGTAAAACATGTGACAGTCTCTCACCGCACCCCTCCCTCTCAATAGAAACAAAGGAGAGCTGCTGTTTGCTGGACAGTAAGAGATATCTATATGTCAGGGATAGTCGACCAGTAGATCTCTAGATGTTTTGGAAAGTATAACTCCCAGAATTCCCTAACTACAGAGTGCTTGTAGAGAAATGCTGGGGAGTTGTAGTTTTCAAACATCTGGAGATCTACTGGGGCTTATCCCTGCTCTATATGATAGGGGGACTGAAAGGAAAACATCTTCATGCTCACTTCTCTGACACAATGAAGTGAGTTTGTTAATGGTTTATTACATTATTTAAAGGGCATGTCCACCCCTAAAACTATAATCCCCCAACTTGGCCCACCATGGGTAGTGTAATCCTTACTCACATCCCAGCTCCATCTGGTTCTCCTGTAGTCCCCCCCCAAAGTCCCAAAAACTGACGACCAGGAGGCTAGCAGAGTCCATATAGGCTCTGCCTGCTACCTGGCCTCCGGGAGAATTCTGCCATGCGTACTGCAGCCCTTCTCCCCCTCCCTCCCCCTCCCTCTCCTCCCTCTCCCTCCCGTTCTACTATCCCTCCCCTAGTGTAAATCCTTTAATATCTGCTCCCCATGTCCCCCAGCCCCAACCGGGTATTTTTTTATATCAGAAAGCCCCCCAAACTCTACTTACTCTCCTCTTTCTCCGCTGCGACCGGTCTTCTGCTTGCAAAATGCAAGCAGAGGGGCGGGACCGGCAGTCGCGTCCATGATTGGCTGAGCGGCAGCCAATCACGGACACGACTGCGGTCCCGCCCCTCTGCTTGCATTTTGCAAGCAGAAGGCCGGGAGCACAGCGGGGGAAAGAGGAGAGGTAAGTAGGAGTTGGGGGGCTTTCTGAATATAAAAAATACCCGGTTGGGGCTGGGGGACATGGGGGAGCAGGATATAAAAAAATACATTTTAGGGTGGACATACCCTTTAAGCAATAGACCTCATAGAAGCCACAAACCTGTGTCCTGAACTGATAAATGTATTAAGATTGAAACATAACAGGATAGTCTGGGTTCTTTATAGGATCTCACATTTACCAATAGTGATCCCTCTCTAACACATTTACCAATAGTGATCCCTCTGTAAAGGCTAGGCCACACTAGCTTTTTTGCATGTTTGTGCATGCGTTTTACGCTCGCGATTGCACACATGATTTTTGGCAAAATGGAAATGGCGGGAACGTGGAAATTCCTGCGACTTCCAATGCGCATGCATTTTGGTAACGCATGCGCTCACCATTTTTGGTGGTCCATAACGGAAAACATCAAAATCATATGCGCAAAATACACGTGCAAACGCAAAACAAGAATCGCGCACACGATTGCGTGCCATAACGCTCGTGATTGTGTACGCGATTCCTGTGTGTTGCAGTGTGGCCTCAGCCTAACATAATCCCTGGTGACAGCTGTGAGGGCTAGGCCCCCGTAGCACACTTTTCACACGTTTTCCCTTGTGATTACGCCCGCGATTTCTGATGCGCATGCCATTGCACGTCCGTTCGTGTTTTGGCAATGCATGCGTTCACCATTTTTGGTGCGTTAACGCATGCGTTTCCGTAATGGAAAACTGCAAAATGCACGCGAAAATGCACAAAATCCTGTGCAATTACGCTCACAATTGTGTGCGCGATTTTGTGCGCTGTAGTGTGGCCTCGGCCTTAATAGGGAGGGTGAGTATTGAAAGACAGATTGATAACCTTAATTATAGAATGATCCAATGGATCTACTATTGATCTATTATTGGTTGGAAATTTTAGGGGGAAGATTGATTGACGATCAGGTCCATTTCTATTCTTGATCTATGTATTGTAACATTGTATAGAGTGTTATAGTTCAGTAGAAACGGATTTCACTGATTCCTGGATTTTGCGGTAATTCCGCTTTGCAGATTTTTTTTAGAGATGTGTTAGAAAATTTGAAGAAAATTTTGTAAAAATTATACAGTAACTTACTGTAAATAGTTTTGGGACCTGGAAAATGGTCTGGGGAAAAGACAATTAGATTCTTTCTGAAAGAATCTGATCGTAACCAATTAATTCTGATTAGAAAATAATCTGATTGTTTACTATACCAATCAGATTATTTCTAAAAGAATCTGATTGCTATACTAACTAATCAGATTCTTTTCCAATCAGAATTGGTTTCAATCCGCTTATTTCAGAAAGAGTCTAATTGATTAGTATACCAATCAGATTATTTCTAAAAGAATCTGATTGTAACCAATTCTGATTAGTTACAATCAGATTCTTCCAGAAAGCGTACCAATAAGATTCTTTCTGAAAGTATCTGATTGTAACCAATTATGATTTAAAAAGAATCAGATTATTTGTTCCCCAGACCATTCCCCAGGTCCCAGAGCCATTTACAATAAGTTACTGTATCATTTTTACAAAATTCCTTTAAACTTCAAATTTTCTAAAATTTCGGTGACCCTCGAAAATAAAATGCGTAATCTCGAAAAATGGTTCGATCGTGAGGAAAAGTTATTTTTTTTACACTTCTGGATGTATGTACGTTTTTCCCAGACCATTTTCCAGGTCCACAGGCTGAACGGATTTTAGCAGTTTCGCCCATCTCTCAAAACCCTGAATTTAAATATCTTCCTGTATAGATTTATTAAAACAAATCGTTAAACAAAACAGAAAAAAGTGATAGTGTTATATAACAAATATAAGATGGATAATGTCTGTCTTATCTAGATGTTAGGCTGCACTTTATGTATATTTAACATGTATTTCTAAAGCACTGATATTTCCTGTAGAATCCAAAAGATGTGTGTAAATATGTCCCCTCTAATACCTATTGGGATAAACCCAATAGGTTCCCTTCTACCTCTGTATATTGTGTAAAATATTCATTAAGGGCTAGGCCTCAATAGCGTGTTTTTCGAGCTCACAATATTTGCTAAAATGGAAATCGCGGGAACGCGAACATTCCCGCGATTTCCGATGCGCATGTGATTGCGTGTCCATTCGCGTTTTGGTAACGCATGCATTCACCATTTTTGGTGCGTTAACGCATGCATTTCCGTAATGCAAACCAGCAAAAATGCACATGCAAACCGCACAAGAGTCGCGCACACAATCGCGTGCGACAACGCTCGCGATTCCTGTGCGTTGCAGTGTGGCCTCAGCCTTAGGGGATGTGAAACTAATAGAACCAGGATTTCATAGGATTTCTTTTATTTTTAAAATGTTGCCTTTATTTTTTTCTACAAATCCCTGAACATACACCCACATATTTCCACCAACGGGCACACTTTTGCTAATGTGTGTGTATGTATATATATATCCTTTATCAAGCCAACCGCTTATTGGCGTCCTAGTGTGTGTGTGTGTATATATATATATATATATATATATCCAGAGCACTCACTCCTGGGGCTTCTTTTATAAAACGTAACTTTTATTAAGCGATAAAAAACACATATCAATGCATTTCGACCCCTGCTAGGTCGTCATCAGGATATATATATATATACCCAAGTGATTAGCCTGTGTCCTGCAGTAATACAGTCTATTAAGATTGAATCATGGCAGGATAACCTGTGTTCTTTATAGGACCTCAGGTAATCAATGCACATTCCTGGGCCCCATACAATATCATATTATCTGCACACTAGCTTTTCATTCATGTGATCACAGTAATGTATACTAAAAAACCTCTTTGTGAAAAATGTATGCCAGGGTACAAATAATATAATATTGTATGGGTCCCAGGAATGTGCATTGATTACCTGAGGTCCTATAAAGAACACAGGTTATCCTGCCATGATTCAATCTTAATAGATTGTATTACTGCAGGACACAGGCTAATCACTTGGGGTAGAACTTGAGAGCACAAGATACCTGAAAGCTATATAGCTTTAGTTGAGAAAAAAGGCCTCCACAGAGCATACATCAGACATGCTGCCCCTAAATGGCCCCTCAATGCGCATCGGCTCGATCGTACACGTGCAGGTGATGTGATTACGGGGAGAGATAAAAAATTTTTAGTCAACTTTACTTTTAAAACGTTGCAAATAATTTGAAGGTTTTTATGGTGTTCTTATTCTTTAAAGTTCGGAGTGTTTGTCTGCAGATAATTGACAATTTGTAACCTGCAAATGCAATTTCAAGAGTATTGCCATCCTTTCATTTTACAACTTTACACCGATAGTAAGTTCAGATTTCTTTAACAGTAGTACATAAATTGTTAACATTTTATTTGCTTTTCAGCTTTAACCTTCATTTTAACCTAATTTCTCCTGATCTTCAGCCAATTGCACCAAAATACAATTTAATAATTATAGGCTCACTTCTGGGAAAATAGACCTGGTTCAAATGAAGCTTGGATGTTACAACAGAAATACAGAGAATGTCATTCTTCCCAACAAAAAATCATTTTAGTAATTTTTTAAAAAGTGTGTTTATGGGCAATATCCCTTCTGTATTTTGTGCAACACTTTGTGTGGGTTGTGAATAAAATTTAAGTATCATTTTGTGTGGCGTATATTATTTTGCAATAATAAAAGCTACAGAATTTGAACTTGATTATCTATCAACAAACTTTTAATTCCCAGCCTTCCCACACCAATTGTCTGATGGCACATGAGGTAGAACTATGTATGTCTCCATTTTGATATCTCCAAATTGGTTTAAAAATTAATTTGAGCTGAAATATTACTGACTTATTGTAGAAACAGCTGTGACAATTTAAAAATTACGGACAGTTAAAATACAAATCAGTCTGAATGTACTGTTTTATATAATTCATAACTTATGGACAGCTGTATTGTATTAGTCATAATTCTACATTTTTTTTCTGTAGCCTCCCTGCTTCCAGGGAATACTAGTTTGTTTTGTTTAAAAAGAGGCCTGTAAAAGATCAGTCAGTAGTGACTTGACAGCTGTGGTAAGGAGTGCTACAAAACTGAGGATGTGCAGATGCCTCTAGTCTACAAAACAGCAAGTGTGCAAACTGAAACTTAGGTGATTTGACCATAATTTTGTTTTTTTGGTTTCACTGTTAAGACACTCTTATCTTCTTTATTTATAGAATCTATTTTATATAGATAAATGTATATTTTAGTCCAATCCAATTAAGCAGGGAGGCACAGCAAGGCAAAATTAAACTGCAAAAACTTTATTGTAGCAAAACAATCATCACAGCATCTTATGAACATACAGGCACACTTTCTCCACCCAACATCAACCCAACACTTTTTGAGCATACAGATGCTAAACGTGTTGCACATAAAGTAACTAAACTAAATTTGTTGCGTTGACGGTTTTGTCAAAGTAATGTTTTTTTGCTGTGTATTTCTGCCTTTCTGCTTAATTTGGAGTTTTCCCTTCTATAGTGGTAGCGGAATTGCTGCAGGGAGTGCACAGGACACCATGAGTGTGTAAACTGTTTCCTTTATGTTTTACTTTTAATTGTCTCATAATATTGGATATAAAGTGATACAGTTACTAAGAGTTCATGAAAATCAAAAACAAGGCTAAAAATATGACTCATCTACAGCAGATAATTAAGTGTCTTTTCAAGTTTAAGATTTTGCAGGAACTAGAATCCATGAAATGATAATTCTGGAACAGATGATTGTAAGCACAGACACATCAATATCAAACACCCAATGAGTTTAGTCAGTTAGTTAGAGTGTTTCTAACAGTCCTGGTTTGATTTTCCTCTTCTGAGAATTGAGATTGTCAGCCCTACATTTGTGCTGAAAGTCACATTTTGTAGACAAATTTAGAGAAGATAATGAATTCATCTAATAAATTAAATGTATGAATGAAGGTCAGTGTTATCTTGATTTATCTCCTGTGTATCCTAACATCTGTGCTTAGGCGAAAGGAAATAAAATCAAATCTGTCAGCTAGAAATAAGCTTCAAAATGTAAGCTATCACAATATGCAATTTTGTGTCTAAAATTGTTTTAATAATTTATTTCTTTCACTTTTTTTAAAACCAAATAATCTGTTCCCAGTATTAAAGCTTGTTAAGCGTATATGTGCTGTGCCTAAATGTATATTTGGTAAGGTTTTATGTTATTAAGGGTTGGTGGATAGCAAAGCTATGCTACTACCAAAGGGAGGTTGTGGAAGACAGTTTCATATCACAGGCCATACATGCAGTGGTCAACCATGGAAACTTATTGTAGTAGATAAAAGACACATGATTCCCTAAGATGTCCAGCATACTTATCACAACTGGCAGAAACTTGTTGGACCCAGGTATACCCATTTACTGTCCAGAGAATTCTTTTACTGTCCAGAAATGTGTTTATCGAAAAATTGTCCAAAAAGCCATACCTCCTGTAGCACAGACACACATATTCTCTTCCAAAATGCAGCATTTTAACACAAATCAAAAGTTTATACTTAAAACGTACTTTCTAGTTATATTTTTAGACAATTGTAATTGTTCAATCCACACTATTTATGATTTTTTTTGTGCTATGTGGTGCCAGCAAAAAGTTAGCCTAGGGAAGAAAAAAGTATGATTCCTGCCACTATCACACTGTCACAAGCCGTCCAATGAAAATACATGTGGTGACTAAGTTTTGTTGTCTTATTGGAGGTCTTGTGATGTTTCATTCTTAAAAAAGAAAAACATACAAAAAACTGAATTTAAACCGATTCTTAAATTGAGTTTGAATTAGGATCGGGTATTCTTGGCTTAGGTTTTAATTTCAGTAGTTTCTGTTACAGAACATTGCCTGATGGTCTTCATGTTCATGTGCGCTAACTATAGAAAATGCCTGGATGCCCTTTCCTGATCTCAGTGATAGTATGTCCAGGCTTTGTTTGCAGATGAAAGAAAAGAGCTGGAAGCAATGCTGCTAGGACTGACAGGCACCATTCTGCCACAGAAACTGACAAGAGGTTTGATCACTACTGACATTAAATCAAAAGGCAGTTATAACTAATCCTAATTCACCCTGAATTATAAGGACTTTGTTCAAATTGTGTATTTAGGTTTAATCGATTGTACCGTATATAATTTTATATTTATTAAAAGGAAGGTTCACTACAAATAAAGTTACATTTCCACAAAAAGTGTGGGTGCATATACCTGGGTAATACAGAGGGACAAAAACATCCACCAAGAACCTGATAATAACCATGGAGTAACTCCATGGGCTCTCCAATGGCATACACTTGGGGAGAAATTCCCTCACATGAGATCAAGATACAATACAGGAAGTAAAATAATATAATTACCAGACTTTAGTAAGTAACTGATGTATCTCATTCTCTAAAGTGACAATTGTATTGTAATATATATATTAAAGTGCAACATAGTGAGTATAAAAAGACACAGTAGGGACTCTGGCTATATAGCATTTACAAGAACACCAAAACCTGAATAAAATAAGTTTATAAATCAGCTAAGACTGCCCTAGAAGGACAGACAACCATAAAGCATTAATATATACACAGCAATAGTAATAGTTCATGATGGTGGCAAGCTGTAATGGATCACCAGATGTTTTAAAAATACAACTCCCAGCATTCCTTTACAAGCACTCTTAAATTAGGGAATGCTGGGAGTTATAGTTTTTAAACATCTAGAGAGCTACTGGTTGCCTATCCCTGCTTTACATTTATACAAGTGCATAAGGCATTTCTCCATAAGCATAGCTAAAGTTGCTATGGGGCCTTTTTTTATTTCGCTGTCTGGGCCAGCCCTGCTGTGTCTTTAACGTTACCGACTGCAGTGTGACTAAATTATTTTGTTGTCCCGGCTGTGACTTTTTCTAAGGTTTTCCTCGTGGCTTGGTGCATTTATGTGCATTGATCGTGTGCATGGATTTGCAAATTATGGCAGTGAGGGCACACACAGATGATGGGATCAGCCACAACAGTCGCAGCAGACACGCAGCAGCCAGTAGGCAATGGAAAATTATAGTGAAACTGGTAGAAACATTTTATTGAGCATTGGAGGGGGTTATAAAAAAATATATTTCAAAAATAAATAGGAATTATTTATTGTACTTGGGGTGGTGGTGTAAAATCGAAATTCTAATTAAATGGGAACTATTAATTGTACAAGGGGGTAGGATCAAAATAATAACAAAATGGGAACTATCAATTGTACAAGGGGGCGTATCAAAATTATAATTAAATGGAAACTATTTATTGTAAATGGGGAGGGGGGGGAATTATAATTTGGCAGATTAGACAAATTAGAGCTGTTTACATTGGAGAAGCGGTGCTTACCTGGGGACATGATAACCTTATACAAGTATATTAATGGGCCATACAATGAACTCTCTGGTGAATTGTTTACAAATAGTTCATATCAGAGGACTCATGGACATCCTTTAAGGTTGTAAGAAAAGAAGTTTCATCTTCAGGTTAGGAAAGGTTTCTTTACAGTGAGAACGGTGAAACTGTGGAACTGTCTTCCAGAAGAAGTGGTAATGGCAAGTTCATTGAATAGCTTTAAAAAAGGCCTGGATAAGTTTCTAAAACTAAAAAATATTGAGAATTACTGGTATTAATGAATATAGATCTGGTTGATCCAGGGATACTTTCCGATTGCCGTTTGGAGTCAGGAAAGAAAAGAGAGAGAATTTTTTCCCCCTTTTTAGCTGTTTTTTTTGCCTTCCTCTGGATCAACTGTTAGGTAGGGTTATAAAAAAAAAAAAGAGGGTGAATAGGTTGGACTTGATGGACGTATGTCTTTATTCAACCTTAATTACTATGTTACTACGAAATGGGAACTATCCATTATACATGTGGGGGGGGTAGTGAAAATCCAAATTATAAGGAAATTGGAACTGTTAATTGTACATGGGTGGGGTGGGGGGGTTAGTGGAAATCTAACTTATAAAGAGATGTGAAATAATTATTCTGCATCCTCTTTTGTGCACATTAGAACATCTTCCAACCAAGTCATGACTGCACGTAGTGTTATCTGGCATGGTGACTCTGCTGGCGATCGGAAGATGAATTACCTCTATGCCAAGACTGTTGGTGTTGTTCATGTAAATTCTCTATAGCCAGAGTCCTGCTGCGCAGTAGATAGTTTTGTTTTGTCTATTTATACTCTTTGTTCACTTTTCTATACATGTTACAGATATACATTGTTATGAGTTACATCTATTACTTACTGGTAGATGTATAATTATATTACATTATCATCTGATCCTGTATTGTATCCTGATCTATTGTGAGGGAATTTTTTCTCCCAGGTGTATGCCATTGGAGTGCCCATGGTATCATTACACATGTTATTACCGAGTTCTAGGCTGACGAGTTTGTCCACTGTTTCTCTTTGTGGTTATATATACAAGTCTAACATGAATTGCTGCTTGATGTAATTTCACCTCTCTCTCTGCTACCTGGTTCTTCCAGTTAGCGGCTGTCATTCATGTAACAGATGACATCACAACCAATGAGTGATTGCTATACCATTAGCTGCTCCTTTGGGCTTGGAGAGGTGGGGTGATTTACCTACTACCTCATTTTTCATTTGAGGGAAAAAACATGTCCTTAAAGGACAATTATACTTACATTTCCCCTGATCCATTCCTGCAAAGTACCTAGGGTGAGGACCTAAAACGCTAAGTCCTCACCTCTGGGTACTTTAAAAAAGTCCTGCAACTTGTAATCTCCTCGTGCTCCGGTCGATCCTCCCCACTGCACTGTCAGTGACAGGCCGGAGGCAGCCAATGGAAGACACGCCTCCTTGCAGAGCGCGTCTCCCATTGGCTGCCTCGCGACCTGTCACTCAAAGTGCCAATGGGGAGGATCGGACCGTAGCGACAAGGGAGATTACAAGTAAGTAGAGCAGGACTTTTGTAAAGTACCCAGAAGTGAGGACTTAGTGTTTTAGGTCCTTACCCTGGGTACTTTGCAGGAGTGGGGGAAAAGGAACGAGGGGGAGGTGAGTATAATTGTCCTTTAAAAGCTACAAGGCCATTTTTGTCTAGTAAAAATAACTAATAAAAAATTAATTATGTTGGACTGTACCAGGGGGTTCCTCTGTATCCCCTTTTTCTGGATGAAGTTTTGATGTTTTGTTCTATTGAAATTACCAAAAAAAACTACCGTATACTCTAATATAAGTCGATCCGAGATGAGTATAAGTCGAGGTACCCATTTTAACCTAAAAAAGGAGTAAAAACTGATTGACTTGAGTATAAGTCGAGGGTAGAAATATGACCACTACTGCCTTCTGATTCCTTGGCACTCCAGATGTTTGTAAACTACAACTCCCAGCATGCTTTAGTTGCTGGGAGTTGTAGTTTACAAACATCTGCAGTGGAACTGACCCACCTGAACCAACTGTCCTGTCCCTGACCCAAATGCCCCCTTACTCTCCCTCCCTGCACCTATCTTCTCATGCAGCTCTCCCATGCAGCCTTACCTTCTCATGCAGCCCTCCCATTCAGACTTTTTCCAGTTTCTGTTTTCAGGTAAGAGACCAGCCATCATCTAACTTGAAAAGAGGAATCCGACTGCTGCATTGCATGACCGGCTAACTTGAAAAGAGGAATCGACGACTTGCATTGCACTGACCGGCGGATCCACTTACGTCACTAATCGGCGCCGGTCTCATTTCCCGGCGCCGAGAGTAGTGACGTCAGTGGATGCGACCATCAGTGCATGCGGAAGCTGGATTCCTCATTTCAGGTAGTGACTGACCCGAGTATAAGGCGAGGTTCAGATTTCAGGCTGTTTTTACAGCCTGAAAACCTCGACTTATAATCGAGTATATACGGTATTCGAATTACTGTGTCTCACTGTAGGACAAAAACAGAAAAAGGCTACTGTATGTCATAGTAATAAGTCTATGTTGTGCCACTGACCAAAATGCAGGATGCTGGTAGGCATTGTAGAAAATATTGCATATAGTAAAAATTAGTTCAATGCTAATATTTTAACTTTGATCATGCTCCTTTGCTCTCAACTCCCAACTGATGTCAGTGCCTCTTGCAATGTTCAATGATCCGTGCTTCCCTACATGTACGTTTTTGGCCAGTGTCAAGAGACATTGCCTAGGACAGTCGGGAGGTAGCTGGTGTGGCAGCAATGAATATAATTACAGTTTAACAAGAAAATATTGGAGGGTTCTAAGCCAGTTGCTTAGAAATTCTGAAATTCTAAAACGGAATTAAAGGGGAACTGTGGGTCTTCACACAAGGGACCCAAGTATTTTGGGGGATGGCTGTATGAACACTGCAGCATCTAATTCAACATCTTCCCCCTCTCCCAGCAGAAGGATACAAGTGGGCATGATCAGAGTCTTTAAATGTAGGCGTCTGCTCTTTTAATTGCGGGCACTTGTATAGTCACCATAGTTCACCTAAGAAATAGGTTCTCCTTTAAATTGTACATTGAACTAGTATTTTCACATGAAACTCATTCTTTTCTATTTTCTTATTAAAAAACAGATGCTGATCAAGATGCAGTATACTGCTGCCCAAGAACGAGCTGAAATAGTTGCTAAATATGACAAAGTAAGTTTTTTTTTTTTTATTTAAAAAAAAAGTGTGGTGGGGACGGTAGAGTTTGGTCGGCCATACATGTAGTGATGATTAGAAATGGCCTAATTTTCCGAAAATTTTTCCGCTTGAGGATTCACGGATTTCCGGAGAAAAACGGAAATTCGAAAATCCACAAATTTGACATAAAGTCAATGGGGGAAAAAGTTCATAAATTTCCGCCTAAAATAAGGGTTTAAATAGCAGTGTTAACTTACTGTAAATGGCTCTGGGACTGGGAATGATCCAGGGAACACGTCCCAGGGGAAAAAACAGCAGAACTCCGGAAGCACGCGCCAGAATCCCTAAATGTTTGAGGATTCATGAATCGGCCGTTGAGGATACTTAAAGGGCCAAAACTCTGCGGCCGGATATTCGGGGGTCCCGTGGCTCAACCCGGGACCTCCTCTGGTGGCATCAACGGGCAGGTGTCTTCTTTCTTCTGCCTTTACTGTGATGACTCTGAGCTCTGTGGGGTTTGCACCTCTTTATATAGGTTTGCTGAAGGTCCAATCCAGTTGTGATTGGTAATTTCTCATGCTTGCAATCATATGATCACGCATTAACTAATAATATTTGAATATAAAAATCAAATTATGTTGTTAATGTGTGATCATATGATTGAATATTAACCCATCACAATTGTTTAAATGTGTGCTACCCTGAATAGTCCTCCCCATGCAGAGTATAGGAAGGTCAGCTTGGGCTTTGTGTGTGGCAGTCTGTAGCTGCTACAGATTGCTAAAATGTGTACTCTGTTTAAGAAATTAAACTAATAGATTAGGTGGCAAAAATGTGCCCACATACTGCTATGCATATTAATGCATATTAAAAGGGTAATTTTACATGAGTCTTTTCACTTGGAGTTGACCCTCTGTGTTGTCTTTGTAATAGCTGTTCCTGAGGGAGGCTTTGAGGTGTCTACACACATTGGTGGTGGTTAGAGTGCACTTACCCTTGTTTGTTCCAGTAAATTACGTGAGGTTAGCCTCATAACAGTCTTATGGGGGAGATAGATTTTATCCATGTAAGGCATCTGGTAAATGTGTTAATACAGATACATACAGTATAATTAGTTCAGCACTGTAGAATTGTGGACAGACACAAAAAACATGATTTAAGAGTTATAGCATTTTTGTACCAGTAAATGGCAAAAAAACTGTTCATTCTTGGATGAATCAATGTTTTATATGAATGCAATGTCCATGTATTCAACAGGGACCTTCACATTTTCTTGCCCATTGTATTAAAGATTTGCAACATTTTTTGTTTTGAGGATTATTATTGATATGTGAAAAATAAAAGATCCTTCTTGAATATTCTGCATAGCTAAGATATGTTCTTGATGTGTTATTGGTTTTAATCTTATCACTTTAGGGCAGAGAAGGAGCAAATATTGAGCCTTGGGAAGATGCCGATATTTTACTTTATAAGGTCACTGATCGATTTGGTTTACAGTAAGTATTCGTTTACATTGCTGAAATGTTAAAGCTTAGCTAGGTTTTAAATATGCTTTGTGTCTCTCTAGTAAACTATTGATTTCTTGTACTTTAATAAAACCTACCAAAGTAAAATTGAAATAGTTGGTTTCAAAATAAGGCTATTACAGCTTTTAAGTTATTAAATCTGCATTTGCTGCTGTGTTTCATTTGAAACTGAATTATGGCAATGTGGGAAAACAGTTGGTGCACCCAAATTTGTTAATTGGTTTTAAGACTTTTGGTCACAAACAACAAAACAAAAAAAAAAACAACAACAATTTTAGTAAACAGAAAGCTATATATTTGGGAAACATCCTATTGAATCTGGAATGTAGTGCAAAGTTAGTTTTACAAAATTTAATTATCTGCCGCTGCTTTTATTAGAAAAAATCAAGCCATCTAATTATCTATTTTTGTATATGTCCTTTAATAAGTATCTGTATCATTGGCGATGCGTGCTAGTTTTTTTCCCCCTCTTCAAAAGCTTTTAACAATACCACCTCTGTGTCCATCTGCCAATTTTACTGAGCATTGTGGACCAGTAGAAGGGTTCTTTATAAAAGTCTTATGGGGTAGTTTGTTTTGGGTGATGTTGTATCAATAAAACATTTTGAATCTCAGACATTCAATTTAATTTAGAAGTCAGTTCATACTTATTTAGCTGTTGTGAATACAAAGTCGAGGCATTCAAAGTGTCAGTTATAATCTGTACTGTCTTCTATCATGTTATGACAGACACATCATAAGTTGTGTCATAAGCCCGACCACCCCCCAATATCAATCTTTTTTTTTTTAAACCAGTTACAGGCCTGAAACTCTCTCTCTCTGCTTTCCTTTTACTTTAGGGAAAGACACATTTTCCTCATGAGGCTTTGGCTAGCTTTAAAAACTATTACGGGGCTTATGATATAGGTTATATGGCATCTTCCTGTGTCTAGGAGTAGGAACAAGATGAGCAAGGTTGCTGATGTTAAAGCTCAAAGTGTAGAGGCATGATCTGAATTCAATTTAAAGATAGGAGTGTGCTCTTTTAGTAAAGGGGAGGTATGGAGCCCACAGATTTTGGTTGTGTATTGCAAATAAAATCGAGAGTTTAAAAGAATTTAAATAATATAAACAAAGTAACATATGAACACTGCAGAACCAATACCCCATCAAACATTTTTTTGAAAATCATATACATCAAAGTCTGGTATAAAAACAGAAATAACGAAACTGCAAAAACAAAATTATATGGTCATGTAACACTTAAGTGACCCCTAATATCCTTTTATTACTTAGTGAGTGTACATCTTTCCTTTTTCTTATATCTTCCCCAAATTAATATGTTACAAACTGCTCTTCTCCTGCTTCAGACAGCACATGGATGTTGTAGTTTTCTCCTAATAATGAATCTTATTATGTGTGGATTAAATTAAAACTGAAACATGAGATGCAAATGTGTATTTAGCAGCTCACATTACAGCAAGCAGTCCTTACAAATAAAAAGCTTTGTTTTTCAAAAACTATTATAAGGTGATTTTAAGCACTGAACTTAAGTTTGTCATTTCCATTTGAGCTGTAGTGCTGATCTAATAATAAGTCATTTTAGGACTGGTAGGTATATAAAACATGACATTAAAACAATTTCCAATGTTATGCAGTCCCATACATGTGACATAACTTTGTGGAAAACTAAATAAACCGTCAAGTAATACTTCAACAGCTCACTGTATGATGTATAAATGGGTTTCTGTATTACAAACTTTATAATTCCTAATTCAGTATAGGAGCGAATGTTTCCAGAATTTAGTGGTTGCACTGAAACCAAACCTAGGTTGGTAGGCCAAGGCCATGTTTAAGTAGCTTGTTAAATTATAATGTGTTTTGGTTTCTGTGATTTTGTTTATCTTTCTGTCCCCATTTTCTGTTTATAGTCTTCCCCCGTCTGTACCTCACCTTTCGGCATTTTCTCCACCCACCCTACTTCTCGCGTCTCCACCATTTTTTTTTTAGCATCAGTGTTGGCTTAACAGCTTATTTTAGCTCTTTAAGAGTTCATTAGGGGAGCAACTTTGCTCCAAGCCTCATAATTCTTGGGTGATGCTGTGTGTTGCTGCCCATAGAGCTCTGTAGTTGAAACCTGGGACTGCAGATAATTCTTTATCTAAGAATAAATTTTACTCTCTCTCCTTTACTGGTAACTCCTTCTTTGGTCCTGAGCTAGAGACATTTATGGTTTGAAGTCAACAATTCTACTTCATGATACAATTGGATGAATTAGGACTTTTTAGAAGAGTTTTCTTTTAGAGGGGCTAGTTTTCCTATACTTTTTCCACAGGAGAAGGGGGCAGTTTAAAGGACAATTATACTTACCATTTCCCCTGATCCATTCCTGCAAAGTACCTAGGGTGAGGACCTAAAACGCTAAGTCCTCACCTCTGGGTACTTTACAAAAGTCCTGCACTACTTGTAATCTCCCTCGTCGCTCCGGTCCGATCCTCCCCACTGGCACTGTCAGTGACAGTCCGGGAGGCAGCCAATGGGAAGACACGCCTCCTTGCAGAGCGCGTCTTCCCATTGGCTGCCTCGCGACCTGTCACTCAAAGTGCCAATGGGGAGGATCGGACCGTAGCGACAAGGGAGATTACAAGTAAGTAGAGCAGGACTTTTGTAAAGTACCCAGAAGTGAGGACTTAGTGTTTTAGGTCCTTACCCTGGGTACTTTGCAGGAGTGGGGGAAAAGGAACGAGGGGGAGGTGAGTATAATTGTCCTTTAAAAGCTACAAGGCCATTTTTGTCTAGTAAAAATAACTAATAAAAAATTAATTATGTTGGACTGTACCAGGTGTTCCTCTGTATCTACCTTTTTCTGGATGAAGTTTTGATGTTTTGTTCTATTGAAATTACCAAAAAAACTACCGTATATACTCTAATATAAGTCGATCCGAGTATAAGTCGAGGTACCCATTTTAACCTAAAAAAGGAGTAAAAACTGATTGACTTGAGTATAAGTTGAGGGTAGAAATATGACCACTACTGCCTTCTGATTCCTTGGCACTCCAGATGTTTGTAAACTACAACTCCCAGCATGCTTTAGTTGCTGGGAGTTGTAGTTTACAAACATCTGCAGTGGAACTGCACACACTGAACCAACTGTCCTGTCCCTGACCCAAATGCCCCCTTACTCTCCCTCCCTGCACCTATCTTCTCATGCAGCCTTCTCCCATGCAGCCTTACCTTCTCATGCAGCCTTCTCCCATTCAGACTTTTTCCAGTTTCTTGTTTCAGGTAAGAGACCAGCCATCATCTAAATTGAAAGAGGAATCCGACTGCCGCATTGCACTGACCGGCTAACTTGAAAAGAGGAATCGACTGCTGCATTGCACTGACCGGCGGATCCACTTAAGTCACTACTCGGCGCCGGTCTCATTTCCCAGCGCCGAGTAGTGACGTCAGTGGATGCGACCATCAGTGCATGTGGAAGCTGGATTCCTCATTTCAGGTTAGTGACTGACCCGAGTATAAGTCGAGGTTCAGATTTCAGGCTGTTTTTACAGCCTGAAAACCTCGACTTATAATCGAGTATATACGGTATTCGAATTACTGTGTCTCACTGTAGGACAAAAACAGAAAAAGGCTACTGTATGTCATAGTAATAAGATCTATGTTGTGCCACTGACCAAAATGCAGGATGCTGGTAGGCATTGTAGAAAATATTTAGCATTATAGTAAAAATTAGTTCAATGCTAATATTTTAACTTTGATCACTGCTCCTTTGCTCTCAACTCCCAACTGTATGTCAGTGCCTCTTGCAATGTTCACATGAATCCGTGCTTCCCTACATGTACGTTTGTGCCAGTGTCAAGAGACATTGCCTAGGACAGTCGGGAGGTAGCTGTGTTGCAGCAATGAATATACTTACAGTTTAACAAGAAAAATATTGGAGGGTTCTAAGCCAGTTGCTTAGATAATTCTGAAATTCTAAAACGGATTAAAGGGGAACTGTGGTCTTCACACAAGTGACCCAAGTATTTTGGGGGATGGCTGTATGACACTGCAGCATCTAATTCAACATCTTCCCCCTCTCCCAGCAGAAGGATACAAGTGGGCATGATCAGAGTCCTTTAAATGTAGGCGTCTGCTCTTTTTAATTGCGGGCACTTGTATAGTCACCATAGTTCACCTAAGAAATAGGTTCTCCTTTAAATTGTACATTGAACTAGTATTTTCACATGAAACTCATTCTTTTCTATTTTTCTTTATTAAAAATACAGATGCTGATCAAGATGCAGCTACTACTGCTGCCCAAGAACGAGCTGAAATAGTTGCTAAATATGACAAAGTAAGTTGTTTTTTTTTTATTTAAAAAAAAAGTGTGGTGGGGATCCGGTAGAGTTTGGTTCGGCCATACATATAGTGACGATTAGAAATGGCCTAATTTTCCGAAAATTTTTCCGCTTGAGGATTCACAGATTTCCGGAGAAAAACGGAAATTCGAAAATCCACAAATTTTGACATTAAAATCAATGGGGGAAAAAGTTCATAAATTTCCGCCTAAAATAAGGGTTTAAATAGCAGTGTTAACTTACTGTAAATGGCTCTGGGACCCGGGAAATGATCCAGGGAACACGTACCCAGGGGAAGAACAGCAGAACTCCGGAAGCACGCGCGAGAATCCCTAAATGTTTGAGGATTCGTGAATCGGCCGTTCGAGGATACTTAAAGGGCCAAAACTCCTGCGGCCGGATGTTCGGGGGTCCCGTGGCTCAACCCGGGACCTCCTCTGGTGGCATCAACGTTGCAGGTGTCTTCTTTCTTCTGCCTTTACTGTGATGACTTCTGAGCTCTGTGGGGTTTGCACCTCTTTATATAGGTTTGCTGAAGGTCCAAATCCAGTTGTGATTGGTAATTTTTCAATGCTTGCAATCATATGATCACGCATTAACTAATAATATTTGAATAATAAAAATTCAAATATGATTTGTTAATGTGTGATCATATGATTGGAATATTAACCAATCACAATTGTTTAAATGTGTGCCTACCTGAATAGTCCTCCCCATGCAGAGTATAGGAAGGTCAGCTTGGGCTTTGTGTGTGGCAGTCTGTAGCTGCTACAGATTGCTAAAATGTGTACTCTGTTTAAGAAATTAAACTAATAGATTAGTTGGGCAAAAATGTGCCCACCATACTGCTATGCATATTAATGCATATTAAAATGGGTAATTTTACATGAGTCTTTTCACTTGGAGTTCGACCCTCTGTGTTGTCTTTGTAATAGCTGTTCCTGAGGGAGGACTTTTGAGGTGTCTACACACATTGGTTGGGTTAGAGTGCCCATTGTTTGTTCCAGTAAATTTACGTGAGGGCTTAGCCTCATAACAGTCTATAGAGGGGAGATAGATTTTATCCATGTAAGGCATCTGGTAAATGTGTTAATACAGATACATACAGTATAATTAGTTCAGCACTGTAGAATTGTGGACAAGACACAAAAAACATGATTTAAGAGTTATAGCATTTTTGTACCAGTAAATGGCAAAAAAACTGTTCATTCTTGGATGAATCAATGTTTTATATGAATGCAATGTCCCATGTATACAATAGGGACCTTCACATTTTCTTGCCCATTGTATTAAAGATTTGCAACATTTTTTGTTTTGAGGATTATTATTGATATGTGAAAAATAAAAGATCCTTCTTGAATATTCTGCATAGCTAAGATATGTTCTTGATGTGTTTATTGGTTTTAATCTTATCACTTTAGGGCAGAGAAGGAGCAAATATTGAGCCTTGGGAAGATGCCGATTATTTACTTTATAAGGTCACTGATCGATTTGGGTTTTTACAGTAAGTATTCGTTTACATTGCTGAAATTGTTAAAGCTTAGCTAGGTTTTAAATATGCTTTGTGTCTCTCTAGTAAACTATTGATTTCTTGTACTTTAATAAAACCTACCAAAGTAAAATTGAAATAGTTGGTTTCAAAATAAGGCTATTACAGCTTTTAAGTTATTAAATCTGCATTTGCTGCTGTGTTTGTCATTTGAAACTGAATTATGGCAATGTGGGAAAACAGTTGGTGCACCCAAATTTGTTTAATTGGTTTTAAGACTTTTTGGTCACAAACAACAAAACAAAAAAAAAAACCAACAATTTTATGTAAACAGAAAGCTATATATTTGGGAAACATCCTTATTGAATCTGGATTTATAGTAGTGCAAAGTTAGTTTACAACATTTAATTATCTGCTGCTGCTTTTATTAGAAAAAATCAAGCCATCTAATTATCTATTTTTGTATATGTCCTTTAATAAGTATCTGTATCATTGGCGACTGCGTGCTAGTTTTTTTCCCCCTCCCTTCAAAAGCTTTTAACAATACCACCTCTGTGTCCATCTGCCAATTTTACTGAGCATTGTGGACCAGTAGAAGGGTCTTTTATAAAAGTCTTATGGGAGTAGTTTGTTTTGGGTGATGTTGTATCAATAAAACATTTTGAATCTCAGACATTCAATTTAATTTAGAAGTCAGTTCATACTTATTTGGCTGTTGTGAATACAAAGTTCGAGGCATTCAAAGTGTCAGTTATAATCTGTACTGTCTCTCTATCATGTTATGACAGACACATCATAAGTTGTGTCATAAGCCCGACCACCCCCCAATATCAATCTTTTTTTTTTTTAAACCAGTTACAGGCCTGAAACTTCTCTCTCTGCTTTCCTTTTATACTTTAGGGAAAGACACATTTTCCTCATGAGGCTTATGGCTAGCTTTAAAAACTATTACGGGGCTTATGATATAGGTTATATGGCATCTTTCCTGTGTCCTAGGAGTAGGAACAAGATGAGCAAGGTTGCTGATGTTACAGCTCAAAGTGTAGAGGCATGATCCTGAATTCAATTTAAAGATAGGAGTGTGCTCTTTTTAGTAAAGGGGAGGTATGGAGCCCACAGATTTTGGTGTATTGCAAATAAAATCGAGAGTTTAAAAAGAATTTAAATAATTATAAACAAAGTAACATATGAACACTGCAGAACCAATACCCCATCAAACATTTTTTTGAAACTCATACATCATAAAGTCCTGGTATAAAACAGAAATAACGAAACTGCAAAAACAAAATTATATGGTCATGTAACACTTAAGTGACCCCTAATATCCTTTTATTACTTAGTGAGTGTACATCTTTCCTTTATTCTTATATCTTCCCCAAATTAATATGTTTACAAACTGCTCTTCTCCTGCTTCAGACAGCACATGGATGTTGTAGTTTTCTCCTAATAATGAATCTTATTATGTGTGGATTAAATTAAAACTGAAACATGAGATGCAAATGTGTATTTAGCAGCTCACATTACAGCAAGCAGTCCTTACAAATAAAAAGCTTTGTTTTTCAAAAACTATTATAAGGTGATTTTTAAGCACTGAACTTAAAGTTTGTCCATTTACCATTTTGAGCTGTAGTGCTGATCTAATTAATAAGTCATTTTAGGACTGGTAGGTATATCAACACTGACATAAAACAACGTTCATCTTCCAATGTTATGCAGTTTCCATGCATACATGTTGACATAACTTTGTGGAAAACTAAATAAACCGTCAAGTAATACTTCAACAGCTCCACTGTATGATGTATAAATGGGTTTCTGTATTACAAACTTCTATTAATTCCTTAATTCCAGTATAGGAGCGAATGTTTCCAGAACTTTTAGTGGTTGCACTGAAACCAAACCTAGGTTGGTAGGCCAAGGCCATTTGTATTAACGTAGCTTGTTAAATTATAAAAAGTGTTTTGGTTTATTTAGATTTTGTTTTATATTTCTTCCACATTTTATAGTATTAAACATATGTATGTAAAGTAATCTAGGATTTCTAACAAAACCTAATTATAGAGTCCTCCACAAATATGTGCAAAAACAGTAAAACTGTTTATTTACTCTTATACACAACATGGCAATGTTTCGGGCAACAATGTACCCTTTCTGAAGCCTTAAAGGGAAACTAAACCACCCTTCTTGAATCAAATGCATAATTCTAATGAGGAGAGACACAGCAGCGCTGCAGGATCGCGGGTTGGTAAGTTTCTTGATCTCCGCTTAGTGGTCAATATCAGGAGACAAAACAAAGTTACCATACTGAATCATTTATTGGTTGTACCCACCCCTCAAAGGGGAATTAACATCATTGATGTTAACAATCAATTAACATCAGTGGAATATAAATAGTACAACAATATAAATAAAATTCTTTACAAACTCCAAATTTTTGTGATGTTTCAATTATTCAGGCTGAAATTGCCCATATGGATTAAAAATCCAAGTGCTTTTTTTTTTAAGTGCTTTAAAAAAAAAATCAAAGACATTCATTAAATTTACTTTATTTCAAATATGAAAAACATGTTATACAATAAATAATCATTACAACAAAGTCGCTATAATTTTACAGTACCTTATGCCTATAGAAATAATCCCTGGGTTTATTATTTGGGTCAGTGTGTTTAATACATCTTATTTTTAATTCCTGTCATTTTTTTAGGCTGTTTTCCCTGCTCTGCTCAATCTTGGAACCCAATCTGTCACTTTTAACTGGCTTATCGCATGCCCGGCCATATGAAAATATTGCGAGAAAGGTAAGTATGTTGCTTTTCTTCTAATGGATGTCTGGTGTTGTGTTATGTGGTGATCTTTAATATTTTGTGTTTTTTCTTCTACATAAAATAACCCACAAGGGCAGTATATTACGAAAGTTGATTCACATATGAAAGAATGCTTTATTTGTCCTTTCCTTCCACTGTGTGGATATGTGAAAGAATATCTTTTACTTATGTTATCACAGTCGGCACATTTTTACCAGGGAAACATACCATTTTCCCCATGTTAAAGGACCTATTTGTGATTTTAATCAGTTGGCTCCTTATGCTGTGTGCTCTTTTCTATGCCCACTTTGGTGCCATTTTGAATTCTTCAACTTCTGAGTAGCATTTAAGTAACAAATGCCAATTTTTTTTAAATATCTTTTTATGAAAGTACTCACTGTTTGTGCTTACACAGACCAGACCTTTATTTTCTTTTTTTTTCTTGTCTGTTATAATTTTTTCCTCGGTTTATCCCAAACTTGCCCAAGCCATTTTCAACACTTCATCATGACGACCCTGCTCCTTCAAATTTATGACGTACCTCTATAAACTCTACCCTGTTCTTTACCTTTTGATGTCCCCACCAACATTTTCCATGACATTCGCACAACTTTCCAAGAAAAACCTAGCCCCTTCTTTTTTTCATTCGACTTAAGAATACAAAATGAATGTGCAGGTGGTAACGTTGGTCCTGGAAAATACGGTCTTTAGGCATTAGAAAGATTGGACAAACTTTTTTTTTTTAATAGAATTTTCGATTTTCAAAAATTTGCACTTAAGATTTTCCAATGAAAAGTTATGAGTTTCTCATATGTCAGGGAACGAGACCTGTTGGATGATTCTTTTTAATTTTTTGAATAATATACAATACATTTCACTATGACCTCTCCTAATAAATGATAAACTTCCTGGACATAAAGGTCACTAAGAGAAGGAGGGTATCAAGACTGCCTGTATGTGAAGGACACAGATAGTAACAACATTACCTTACAATTACAACATTTCACCCATAACACTTTAAGATACTGTCACCTCTAACACAATATATGAGAGTCAAAAGGCTAGCCTATATGAGAAAAGGCTAATTAAGGTGAATCCTAAATTTAAGGGGGGTTTATCCTAATGAAGCTTTAACAATATTTGGAATAAACAGAGGAAAGTGTTATTGTAACAGACCAGAAAAACATAATAAAGATCTGGTCTTTGTGAGCACCTATAATATTGAAAGAAAACTTATCAATAAGATCATTAAACAAAACTGCCATTTGTAACAATTAAGCATTTAAAGATTTAAGCGCAAAAAATATGGGACCAACTGGTTAAATCAAATATAGGACCCTTAAGGGAGAAGCAATTGTTTTGCGAAAGACAAAAATGGTATGTTTCCATGTTTAAAATGCACACACTGAAATCACATAATTAAAGGAGAAACTGTCGCACAATGGAAGGAAGATACTAACAAAGCATTATTTCAAATATGAATCTGCTTTTGTAGTATGTATACTGAAATGCTTTTTTGGGTTATTATATATACATATAAAACGCAAAAAGTTAAAGATTTTTAACACAGCATAACACAATACAATTCAGCCATTCAAAGAAAAGCTACACACTTGCCAGTCCCACATCATTTTCAAATGACTGGGAATACGATAAACCATTTAGAATTTCAAGTGATAGATAAAGAATACACACTAGGATTATTTGTATAGGCAAGGTACTGTACAAGTGTAATGACTCGGTTGTAATGATTATTTATTGTAAAACATGTCTTTTATGTATGATATAAAGTATATTTACTGAATGTCTTGTTGATTTTTAAGGTATTTGTGATTGAATGAAAGTGATTTTTTAATCCATATGGACACTATGTATTTTACCAGTTAAATAGAACTTTGTTTCAGCCTGCATAATTAAAACAACTCAACAATAGTAAGAAATGGTTAAGAATTGTTAATTAATTAACAAGGAGTGAGTTCCCTTGAAGAGGAGGGTACAACCTATAAACTAAGTGTGGTGACTTATTAACTCTTGAGAAAGGGTATAGTCTTGCCCGAAACATTACAGTGATGTGTGCAGATGGGTAAAAAAATAGTTTAACACTTTTTGTGCAGATATATGGAGGACTCTTTCATAATAAAGTTTTTGATATTGGATTCTCGACTTCTAGGCAGTGGAGTCTGAGATGAAGAACCTTCAGAACAGTAAGTGGTTTCTGAATTAAATTCTTGCATGCTAGGATTTTTAACAATAAGTTATGTCATAATTTCATAGCATTTGGAAAATATAGGGAGGGCTTGCTAACTGAAAGGGGAACTGTGGTCTCCATACAATTGGCCTATATATATTTAAGGTACAGCAGTATAAAGGGCAGTTTTTATTGCTAGCACTGTAGCATTATTAGTAGCATAACTTTTAAAGGTAGCCACAGGCCTGGGGGGGGAAAAATAAATTAAAAAAATATATATACATATACATGCCGTGGGTCTCGCACTCTCACTTATTTTTCAAATGCCCCGGTGTCTCCAGAATATAGATACCAAATTAGATGAATGGTGGAGCACTCGTGGCACTTTTTAGCAAGCAAAAACTTTATTTCACTATCTACGTGCTGTCCTCAGGACGTAATGAGGACGGCTGCTGCAGTCAGCCGAAATGCGTAGATCATGAAATAAAGTTTTTGCTTGCTAAAAAGTCCCACGAGTGCTGCACCGTTCTTCTAATTTGGTATATACTGTATGTATATATAATTTTTTCTCTCCCTAAGATGTCCATGGGTAGAGGAAATGACCAAGAATGCAGGTTAGTAACTATCTTGAGAAAATATTGAATTTTGGGGGTTGGGCTTATGACACAGCTTATAATACATGTCTGACACAGAGACAGGGCATTCTGGGAAGTGTAACATTACAAGCCTATAACTTAAGATCCAAAGAAGCACTTGTATTGAAATCACAATTACCCTTGAAGCCAAGCTTTACAGATCAGGAAGATTAAGTAAAGATAAATTGTAATAAAGTGAAGATGAGAAAGCTAGTTGGATTACTAGCGAAACATCTTCAAGAAGTCCACTTGATCTAACTGAATACAACAGATAAAGTTCTGATGGTTTTCCATTTATTAAGGACCAAATATGATCTCTGTAGAATAATGTTTACGGACCCTGCAAACTACTGGGCAGTCACACTTTTTACCTTTTAATAATAACTCATATTATGTTTGCTTGATCTTTACAACCTGCAGTCCATGAGCTGCTGTACAAAAAAACTCAATTTTTTTGGGTGTTTCCACTCTCCATTTGTGATGTGACGAGTAATGCACTTCAGATTGTTAATGCTACAATCATAAATACAAAGCACACCCTTAAATTTAAGGTTTGAAATGTCAGGACAAAATAAAAAATCATCTTTTTATTGATGACTAAAACTAACCATACACAGGCTCTGATCTTTCCTCAGATTTCCACTTGAAATCTGAGAAAAGATGCGGACTGAAGATGGGGTCGGCAGAAAAATTCCCACCTGGCCCTTATCTTTGCACATAATGTGTTGTGGGTCAGCTCCAGCAATTGCACGTGTGTATGAGCCTTAACAGAGATTAGCATATAGGGTAATGACTATTCTAAACTCCAGGGTAGTAAGCCAATTGAAAAAATGTGACAAACTCCAAATTCACATAATGAGGTTTTTCTCATTAATTGTTTGATCAGCCAAACAATTAAACAATTGAAAATCAGAATGGAAGGGTTCTAGAAGATAAGGTCGAATCTTCTACCTTGCCCAACCGTAGTTTTAATAAACCGATCGATATCGACAATCGGGCTATTAAAAAACAGGAAGCTGTCATCGATATTGCAGCTATAGGGAATGTGGAACAGGATCATAGATATTTCTGATAATGGCTTAGGAATCCAAAGTTGTTATTTAGGCCAGTTTCCATGGTAAATAAAAATTATTACTTAAAAGGAAAATTTTTTCTTTTCACAAAGAAAAAAAAAAGTTTTGCTGTAGTGTAGGGCACCCTAGCCCACCCCCAACCACCATGTTTGTTTTGTTAAAAAAGCAGCAGAAATGTACTTGCATTGCTTTCGGGGGAATAAAACAATACAAGTAAGTTGGTAGGGGGTGTTAGGCCAGGGTGCCGTAGACTACAGAATACTTTTTTTTTTACAGTATTCTTACAAGTGTTCTGTTGTGGGTTGTTATGTTTAGATATGCTTTTTCTGAATAGGGTTATCTGTAGACAAAATTAGTTACAGGACTGAAGAAGAAGGAATGTTTTGTGGACTTTTACACAAATACTTGTAGCTACAGAATTTAAAAAAAAATTGTTGATCTGTGTACATTCATTAGTTGAGTTAAAGGGCAAGTTTAGCTAGGAATAAAGATCAACCCCCCAAACCTAGGTTTCGCATTAATAAAATATTCCTAAGATGCCCCTGAAATCACTTACGTGACTAGGATCCTTGCCGCCTGGGTGCCGCCACCTGAGCAAAAACAGGAGCAGAGGTTTCTGCTCTGACAGCCACTCCTGGTCGCGGCTTTCAGGCAATTGGGCGTGACGTCACATTGCATTCTTTACTGAATTAAATTTTATTAATGCGAAACCTAGGTTTGGCGGGTTGATCTTAATTTCTAGCTAAAGTTTATTTTTACACTGGACATGCCCTTTAATGGAATAGTTCACAATCAATGTCTGTGGAGCCAGGAATGAAGATAGAAGAAACTTACCTTTCAGGTGACCCTTTTCTGTCGCAATGAAATTCCTGACTGATTCCTAGTTCTGATTAACTATAGTGTGCATTATCGTGCGGGCGGGACATGTTGGTGTGACAGCAGAGGATCCTGTGAAAGGTAAGTTTCTTCTATCTTCGTTCCTGGCTCAACACGCATTGATTGTAGAATGGAAGGTAAGGCATGGCTTCTTAACCTCCCAGTCTTCAACCAATGCATTAGAGGAATAGTTCACTTTTGCAGTGAACTATTCCTTTAATGCCTTTTATTGTTTACTTTGATATGAACACTTAAGGCTTTGTGCTCACTATGCCTTTTCTAACTCAGCGGAACATCACACTTGCAATGTTCTCCTGCCTTATCCCTATAGTTACAGCCTACTGATCTGCTTCACCTTATGGTTTTATTCCCATCTTCTCTAGAGAGTGTGCTCTCTTGGGCACGGCCCTCCTTCCTATTATACCACAGTAATGCTGTACCTTACCACACAGAATGCTGCTGGACCAGCACTTATATTATTTGCACTACCCTTGTATGTAACATGTATGTTTTCCTCATGTATATTAATGCAACTGTAAAGCACCACGGAAGATGTTGGCGCTATATAAATCTACGATAATAATAGTGGTCTCCATTGTTTGTAATGGCACTGCTATGCGTCAACACATCAAACTGCTGCAGGCAGTGCATTTTTTGCAGCGTACTACATTGCAGCTCATAGGTGTGAATGGTAACGCAAAGCATTTTGGTGCAATTTCATGAAGCCTAAGGCATAAATTATATAATACATAAGGCTAGGCATTTTCAATGGGAAGGTGCAGTGGTGAGAAGCTATATTACAATCACTCAGTGATGTCACTGAGTGATTTCCTGTATTCTACTGGCCCTCCCACTTTCTCCCCCTCCCTGTATTATTCATTTATATAGGAATCATTTATATAGGAATCCCTGTTTTTTTGGTCCTTCTTTCTCTTTTCAATAGGAATGGTATTAACTATTTATACATTAAACAGGGATTCCTATATAAATGACTAATACAGGAAGGGGAGAGACAGTGGTAATGGGCAGGTTATTTTTCTTTGGCTGGCCTTATGTATTATCCTATATAATAAAACCCTAAGTGTGTGTCAGTGTGTGTGTGTCACTGCAGTTCCTATGGACTCACCACTAGAGGGAGAGTCTCTGCAGTTCCTATTGTCTGACCACTAGAGGGAGAGTCTCTGCAGTTCTAATTGACTGACCACTAGAGGCAGAGTCTCTGCAGTTCCTATTGACTCACCACTAGAGGGAGAAAAACAGGAAACACGCAGGGAAAACAGCAATTAAACAGACTGCAGGTAAGGTTGCTTAGGACAGGGGCCCCTGGGACACTAAGAGGGTACTCTGGCCTTGGGACATGGAGGAGGACTATGGCCTTGGGACACTAAGGGGGCACTCTGTGCTTCTAGCGCCCGTTTTTGTAGCGGGTTTAATGTCTAGTAAGTAATAATACGCTACCTACAGTGTAATATATGCATATACTTCACTGAGGAGTTCCATGACCTGTATAAAAGCACTCAGCTTGCGGCCTCGTGCTTCTTTATGGTCATGGAACTCCTCTGTGGCATAATATCCTTATATTACACTGTAGGTAGCATATTATCCCTTATATATTGTGCAGTTCTGCTACTGCCTTTTTCAGCAGTGGCAACAGTGAAAAAAAAATATTCATATATTTTGTTTTTTCATTTACTGCAGACCCTTTTTTATATAAGGCAGGCCAGTATCTCTTTATTATTATTTTTTTTTTCAGTGCATGCGTGCTCTTGTGATCTGCCCTGTCCTCTTCATTATAGAAGAGTATTTGCAGGCCCTTTAAGGATTTCACTTTAAAATATAAAATAGTGCAGGTCACAATATAGAGCTGGCTATAATAACTGTAAAATATAGCGACCAAAAATCTTCATCTTGCTGTGTTTAAACCTTTGGTGTTGCAAAAAGTGGGCGTGGCCTAAATAATTTGCATGGCTTACTCAGTACACTTATACTGATATACTGTGATACTGAATGTGTCACAAAATTTGTGTAGCAAAAGTGAACATGGTCATCTCCTCTAGCCTACCCTAGAAGAAATTCTAACCTTTCTCCATGGCCCAAATGCCATCATGCAAGCTTAGCTATGGGAAACTAATACCAGAATTTGGATAGCGATCCCACAGTGTGTGTGTATAGTGGGTAACATTTGGAAGCTGGAAGAATGTCAAAGGATTTGGAAATAATAATTCTTTCCCCTCTAATTTTTTTAAAAACTGTTTTAATTTGTTGCATTCTAGTCATCACATTAACTAGTCCAAATAAATATTGTGTTATTCAGTCATTGATACATTTTGCATCATTACATATAGTGCTAACAGGTGGACAAATATTCTAAAATTAGTTAAAGGGTATCTCCACCCCCAAATCCAAAATAATTATAAAATGTAAAGCTCCTCTTCTTAGGTCAGTACCTTTTACCCAGGGTGAGGACCTGAACCGCTAGGTCCTCACCCTTGGGTTTGCATAACTTGAAGCACAGCATTACTGAAACGCTGCTCTAGTAGGCTCCGCCCCCTCATCCTATCGGCGACGAGGCCAATAGGAAGGCACGCTCTGCAACGAGCATGCCTTCCTATTGGCCTCATCTTGCAAGGAGAGGAGGGGGCGGAGCCAACCAGAGCAGCGTTTCAGTAACTTAATTTATTTGTGACCACACATCTCACTAGAACTAAACAAGGGTAAGTGCACTCTAATCCAATGAATGTGTGCAGACATCTCAATAGTCCTCCCTCAGGAACCTTATCATCAAACAAAAATCAAGCCAAGTGTCACACTCCAAGTGAAAAAACTTCATTTATTTGTGACCACACACTTAGAATTACCAATTTATAGAATAAAGGGTTCAGTAGCTTTCTGCCCAATAAGTGGATTGTAAAGGAATAAACAGACCTGTCTATATCTAACTTATTTGAAGGGTTACTTGAAGTTGCAAGCGGGCCGGCCCGGCAGCTGTGGATGTGATTGGCTGAGAGGCAGCTAAACAGACATGTTCACTGTCTTGAGAACGTCCGGAATCCAGGCCGTAATGCGTCGACTTGATGCTACATATTAAAAAGTTGTTGCCACTGAAAGACCAAGGAGTGCTCCGATGTTTCCCGGTGCTGCTGAACATATCAGAGTACATACAAATAGCAGTAATATATATATTACTATAAAATTTAGGGATTTGTACAAAAAAAAAATAAAGGCAAGATAAGAAAATAAAAGAAATCCTATGAAATCTTGGTTCTATTAGTGTCTCATCCCCTAAATGAATATTTTGATCTATTTATTGTAACATTGTATAGAGTGTTATAGTTCAGTAGAAACACCACAGTGAAATACAACTGTTGTGCAGAGCTTAAAGGGCATGTCCAACCCCAAAACTATAATCCCCCCAACTAATGGCCCCATCATGTAGTGTAGTGTAATCCTTACCTCACATCCCAGCTCCATATGGTTCTCCTGTAGTCCCCCCCCCAAAGTCCCAAAAACTGCCCACCAGGAGGATAGCAGAGTCCATATAGGGCTCTGCCTCCTACCTGGCCCCCGGGAGAAGTTTGGCATGCGTACTGCAGCCCTTCTCCCCCCCCCTCTACCTCCCTCTCAGGTCCTCCCACTAGCGTTAAACCTTTACTATAGATTCCCCCTGTCCCCCCAGCCCCAACCGCTATATTTATATGCTTAGAAAGCTCCCCAAACTTTACTTACCTTCCCTCTTTCCCCCGCCGAAATGCACTCCCGGCAGCCGCGTCTGTGATTGGCTGCCGCTCAGCCAATCACAGGCGCGACTGCCGGTCCCGCCCCTCTGCTTACATTTTCTCGCAAGCAGAGGGCCGGCAGCGCGGCGGAGGAAAGAGGGGAGGTAAGTAGAGTTTGGGGCACTTTCTAAAAATATAAATATAGCGGTTGGGGCTGGGGGGACAGGGGGAATCTTATATTAAAAAACAATTTTTAGGGTGGACATACCCTTTAAATTAATCTTCCCCCTTAAATTTCCAACCAATAATAGATCAATAGGAGATCCATTGGATCATTCTATAATTAAGGTTATCAATCTGTTTTTCAATACTCGCCCTCCCCATTAACTCACAGCTGTCACCAGGGATTCTGTTAGAGAGGGATCACTATTGGTAAATGTGTTATAGAGGGACCACTATTGGTAAATCTTAGGTCCTATAAAGAACCCATACTATCCTGTCATGTTTCAGTCTTATTACATTTATCAGTTCAGGACACAGGTTCATGGCTTCTATGGGGTCTATTGCTTAAATAATGTAATGAACCATTAACAAACTCCATTGTCTCAGAGAAATGGGCATGGAGATGTTTTCCTTTCAGTCCCCCTATCATATAGAGCAGGGATAAGCAACCAGTAGTTTGAAAACATCCCCAGATGTTTAAAAACTACAACTCCCAGCATTCCTCTACAAGCACTCTGTAGTTAGGGAAATCAAACTACAACTCCCAGCATTCCTCTACAAGCACTCTGTAGTTAGGGAATTCTGGGAGTTGTAGTTTCCAAACATCTGGAGATTTACTGGTTGCCTGTCCCTGATCTATAGATATCCCTCCCTGTCCAGCAAATAGCAGCTCTCCTTTTTGTCTATGGGAGGGGAAGAGTGGTGTGGAGTTATGTGAGTGAGAAGAATGTTTTTACTAAGACTGTCTTGTTTCGCTAACACTGCTGTCAATTTAATATTAAGCACACCATTGGATACTAAAAGGGAAGTGAGAAATATGTTCCTTTGTAAGCTGCCATTGCCTCCCTGTAAAACTTCCTGGGGTGTGGCTTAATAGTCCATTTTGAAGATACCATTACAAAACTAAGTACTTTTATTTATTTATATATTTTGCCTTATTTACATTTCTATATACTTTGTCATTACTACATATGTGTTAATATTGATATAACTATTTATTTATTGCTTAAACAACACAAACACTGTCCCTATGTATATTACTTTTACCCACCCCCACCAACATAGTACCTCCGAAAAACCCAATGTATTCCCCATGAAATTATAAATTTATTTATATAATATAAGGGATATATATATATATCCCCCCCCTCATTTTAAGCTCCTAAAAACTCAATGCAATCTCCGATAAATGTATACTTTATATTTTAGGAAGGATATCTTTTTAATGACTAAAAATGCTAAAATGGTATCTTTAATCTATGGAGAAAATTTACAGTGCGTTCTCTTCATACTTTGTTGGTAATTTTATAAAACAGGTTGTAAATAAAAATCCCATTTATGGCCAATGGTGTCAATAAAATTTTGATGCCTGGAACCACAGAGCATCTTCCTTGTGCTATCAGAGCGCATGCGTGCCATTTTCGGTCAGTATTGCATGTGCTCCGATTGGGTCCAATTGTGAATGTGCAACACCCATGTCCTGAAGCATGCACAATCTTTCAACAGTGCGTTCTTCCGTGCGCTCAAGTGGGGCCATAGCCCCATGAAATTGACCTGCTGCAGTACTAAGTGCCATTGCATTGCTGTATGGCTACTCTAAAATCAATGCAACTTGCATTGCACTTCTAAATGTACATTGCAGCTGTACACATACTAATATAAATGGTAGCGTGCAGAAATAACCACATTAAAAGACAGTCTCTTGCAGGAATGTTCAGAAATATAAAGGGTTAACAGGCTGATTCATAAATAAATGTGAAAAGGGTTAACGCCTTCCCGCACTCTTGAGCCACAAAATCTGCTAATAATATTCACTGCTATCGGTGATGATTGGCTAGGAGACACTGGCAGGTGGGGCTCTGAGGTCAACTGTTAGCATAAGGGAAGTGGGAAGCAAACACAAGGTTGTTAGCATGTGCAGAAGTGGTTTCCAGGCAACAGTAGCAACCAGCAGTGACATCATAGATTTCAGTGTTCTCTAAATAATGTATACATAGGCTGAAATTAAAGGTGAGAGACAAATGGTTTTACTAAGTGGCAATCATAGAGTCTGTGGAGCTGCCTTTGTTTTTTGGGTTTATTTCTCCTTTAAGGCTGATAACTAAAGTTTTTATATTGAATATAATATACATTTTTTATCTTACAGCAAAGTAGAGCTCCCAGTCCACGATGAGGCAACTGAAAAGGTATTTGTATAAGTAGAGGATTTTTGTCATAATTACGGTCACCTTTTTTATCACTTTCAGATAGGATCTCTGCTAAAAAAATATAGCTAAGCACAACATGATCAATATGTATCCTTGCCTGTCAAAATGTATTGCCGCTGCCCAGTTATGAAGCCTGACCTTAAAGGACATGTAAACTGGGGCAAATCATTTTTTAACAAATCGCACAGTAATTAGGATTAACTACCACCAATCTAAAATCTGCTTCTTTTTTTCTTCTCTGACCTTCATATCCCTTGTTTTTTTAGCTCTGGGGCTTTTACTTTTTAAAGAGGGCAGGGCACAGCTAGTCAGTAAAGAACTATCAATCACCCAGCCCCTCCCCCTGACACACTACATGTAAAAACTACCATTCTATAAAAATAAAGCTTATTTCTCTGTAGGGAACTATAAACAGGAGTTTGCCAGTAGGGGCCACTGTGTAAAAGTATAAAAGGGAAAGCAACCATGTGCTCATCCTCTTTCTGACTTCCCGGAGTTTCCCCAGAGGAGAGGGGAAGAGCCTGTGACCTTAGATAACAGGTAGGCCCAATTAATGTGATATTAGATTATCTATCACTCCAGGAGTGATAGATAAAAGTAGTGTAGCTAGTGAGCAGCCTAAGCTCCAACAAGGAGATTTAGTAATGACTAGAGCCCTGGGTATACCACCCAAGAATAGGGACAAAGTGCCAGACATAGGGGAAAGAATTCCACTACAGTGACCTAAGAGCTGGAGTGGCACTAACAAGCTGATTGTTATTTTTGCTGTTTCTGATTCCTCTGGTTTGTGAGTATTTATGTGATATCTGTGCCATGCTATGTCACCTCTATTTTGCTAATTGCAATACCTTATTAATATTGTTCTAAGAATAAACAAGATACTGTTTTAGTTCAAGAACCACTTGTGCCCATTTATTACATTTTAACTAGATTGGTAGTTCAGCAACACCCTGTCTCCAACATATGCGAGGGCTCACTCTTCATAAGTAAGAGTACCCCCATTTTACTATCGCCTTACATTTGGCGCCCAACGTGGGGCTTGAAAAGGATAAAGAAGTCGTTGGCTGGAATATTCTCTAGTTCTTTATTCCCATACCACGTCTCTTTCAATAGTGACTGTATAATTGAGTTACCTTTGGCACTACATATCTTATTGATTCAACATTATAAGTATCATCATGCCTATAATACTTCCAGTTGATGTATATGCATGGACTGTAGCGGAGTTTATTAACCCATGACATGCCTTTGCCATTGATTGTGTACCTGGGGATAGTTATACAGAATTAATTAATGAAATGCTAACCTACCCTAAAAAAGGTATCTGGATATTTCACATTACTGTATAGAAATCCAGAGTAGCTGTATGATGATATGGGGCTCTATATTATTTTTCCAGTTGGCTTCCCCATTATCTATCCCCGACCACCTATACCTCCAAGAAGGGGGACTGACATTAAAGGGTAACTGTGTTCTCAAACTCTTCCAAACTAGTAAGAATTATATAAAAAGCCTTCCATCGTACCTTCAAAATAAAACCTAAATCATATCTCTAGAATTTGTGAGTATTGCTGGAAAGGTTCAGCAATGTAACTTCCTGGTTGAGCTCTTCCTGTTTTCAGCCATGTGACCATCTTGTAGTCATGTGACCAGGCTTTGCCTGCATTAATAAGCTTCCCTTCTCAACTGTCAATTTTTTCCACAGGTACTTCCTGATTTTCCCAGCATTTAGTCTTAACTGAGCATGCCTCTCCCCTGGGGCAGAGGCGCGTGGCAGAGGTCAGGTGATGTCTCTCAACCTACTGGAAGCCCCAATGAAATTTCTCACAGGCTTCAGACAGAGATGTGATTGTTGGCTCATTTTAAAGGAAACATTGCAGGCTTTCATTTAACCCTCACTTGTTTTGAGACCACAGTTGCCCTTTAAGACTGAAATTCAAACATTAACCCTGGAGACAGATGATGTACAGCTTCTAGGATCACCTGCTAGTTTGAACTCCCAGGTAGCTTATCCTCCCCAGACATTAATAGTAAGGGGAACTAAATCCACTGCCAAATTTAGATGCTGTAGGGCATCAGTGGTTGTCTAATTACCAGTTTTCTTTAAAATACAAGCAAGGCCCAAAGAACATAAGGGCAGATGCCCTGGTCTACTTCTTCAGCAGGAAGAAGATAAGTGGGAAGAACTTCCAGGTCCAGCAGTGGGTGCTTTTTGTGCTACAACAGCTGTGCGGGGAGATTGTGTAGCTTTCTCTGAGCTACGGCTGGTGGAATCCCTTGGAGGGACCGAGGACTCTGTTCCTACAATGTAATTCTACTCCACAGCACTAGGGGTACATGAGGATTCTAAATTAAGAACACAAGACATGATTTGGTTACAAAAAAGGTATCCTGTGTTTTGCCATGTCAGGGAGTCTGATGATAGTATACGATAGCAGTTCTTCATACATTGCCACCTTAGAATTTCAAGAGGGAGGTGTAGGTCCTCATGTATCCAGGGCATGGTATATCTGTGGTATTATTAAGTTAGATCAACTAGAATTGAAATTTATTTCTTGAAGACGTTTCACTAGTCATCCAACTGGCTTTCTCAATTTAGAATGACTTGTACAAGGATGTCCAGGACCTCCTGAACACAAGGTGTTGATTGCATTGTAACTAAAAGGTATTAATAAACTGCGCAGGGTAAAGTGTCAAAACAGCACCATATACTTGGTACACGATAGATGTTGAACCTGTGTTTAGTCTTGGTTTCTTTGGCCAAAATGTTGACATTACAGTCTTTAAATGTGTGCAGGTACTTGGATGGGTCCTAACCTGAGGTATTTGCTCTTCTGGGCTGGAACATAAATTGATGCAGCTGCTGTTTAGTCTCTCTCACATAACAAACCAGAGCACTTTTCACTGCACTGTGTATATGATGTGGCTCTTTTTGTGTTTCGATATTGGGTCTTTAGGATTTTCCAGTTGCTGGATTAAAGTATACATGGACACGGTGTCTTGAAAATTTGTGTTTATTTTTATAGAACCCCCTCTACTTCTTAGATTATATGTGTTTGTTTTTTTTCCTTCTTTCAGGCCCAGTCTGGATATACAGTCTAAAGGGTTCCCCTGACACTTTTTTTCCCTTAGCCTTTGGGCAATTCTGGGGATGTTTTTGATCTTTAAAGGCATGTCCATCCTTAAAGTAATAGTTCACTCAAAAATTTAACTATTACTTTAATGTATTGATTGAAGCCCAGGAGGATAAGGAGCTTTGCTTTACCTCCCATTCTTCAATGAATTGAGCAGAAACGAAGGTAAATATATTAACCTTTTGCGCAATCCACCGCTGGAGAGATGAAAATCTCCAACCACTTCCTGGTTCTAATTCTCTATAACGAGTAAGTTTTTGAACACCTCTTAGCTATAGTGCAATGCGTTTAGGATGTCCCTGACAACTTGCTGTTAAATGCTGATTGGGACTCATTCTAGGGAATTTATTGGCAACAGATTTTTGTACAAATCATTCTAAATTGAGAAAGCTAGTTGAGTGACTAGCAAAACGCCTTCACGTTCAGTTGGTCTAACTGATCACCACAAACAGGTATAGTTTTGCCTTTTATATATTTTATATTGAGCATTGTGATATTAAAATAGGATTAAAGCCAAATATTAGCATTTCTTTAAGATAAGAATTGATATTTCTATAGTGTAAAGTCTGTGTATATACTACCTTTACATACTAGTAACAGCCTAGGTTGAAATCTCCCAGCATTCCAGGAGTTACATGCTAATACTTTTAAGATGAAGAATAAAGAAAAGATGTATTTAGTAGCTGAGGTTATATTAATTTTTAAACATCTAGTGCAGGTTGGATGTTTGTGTTTAACATCTTTAGAAATATTGATTATCAGCAGTAGCTTGATTTTAACTGTTATTTTTGGTAGATAAAAGTATGATACTATGTCTGCCTCTACATTGTATCCTTCTTTATAGTGTAAGTATTTAAAATGATAATTGATTTTGTTCTTAACAGATGTTTTTATATTTTCAGGCCGTTTAGTAAATATTAAAATAACTTAATTTTCCCTGGCCCAAATATGTAAAACTTTGTGTCACTGAATGGGTGACTAAAGAAGTAAATGCACAGAAAGAATGTTGGTTAAGTACATATTGCACTGACATCTTTAAGAAGAATGAAAGTCTAATAATAAATTTAGTTCAAGTAATTTTCTATGTAATGGTAATACATACTGCTATATGCTGTCATTTGTCTAAAAATGTATGAAATTGTGGGCACTGCTCTTCTGCTTTTTCAAAAATGAAAACAAAGCATATAAGGTGCTCATTGCATGGGGAATCACCTGAACTTTATTCTTCTTTAAGTAAAAATCTTGTCAATGTTAATGTCTGACATGTTTCTGAAAATCTTTTGCTTTTATTTAAGAGGCTCAAGCTGAAAAAACACTACAGATTTGAATCAGTCTGTACCAAGCAAAACTTTGTTGCCTGTCTCATGCAATCCTGGAATCTAAGTCTTATAATGCGAAACAGCCATTTAAAATTACATTTTCTTAAAACAAATCCTTACATGTATTCATTTATTTTTTTAGCAAAAATTCCTTGAAATAGAAAGAACCTCAAAATGGCTGAAAATGTTGAAGAGTTGGGACAAGTACAAGAACAGTGAAAAAGTAAGTCATATGTGGAATGGTGTGGCTTGAACATTCCAACACCTATAATAAAACTGTAAGAAAATAAAATTGTTCCCTGACCATATAAAAGGACGAGTGCGTTTATACAGGGCAAGGAACTCCGTGCATAAGGGACACATTATTACATAATGCGTAAGTTTTTTATTATTTTCCCCAATTTTATTTTAAATTATGGTCTTGTCCTGCTCCCCACCTACATTTATACACCCCCCCCAGCTACCTACTGTAACCAGTAAAAAGGAATGTCCCGGCCCAGCAGCTTTCTGGTCAAAAAAAATCTTTGTGGAGGAACAGAGAGACTTATTATGAAGTGACAGCAGCTCCTGTTAGTGAAGTTGGTGCACATACTGATGAGTCATTGTTCAGGCATGCGCGCACTGTTGAACCTCGTTAACAGGAACTGCCCGCTTCTGTCTTCATAATGAATGTCTCTCCACTCTCCTAAAGATGTTTTTAATTGGATAACTGCTGGTCTGAGCTGGTATGTTCCCTTTTACTGGCTTTATGTTAGAGAAGGCAAATTGGGGTTTTTAAATTTAGGTGGGGAGATGTACAAGGCTAGAATTGGAGCTACAGTGGTATATAAGATTTTAGTTATTTAGCTATATTAATGAATTAGATAAATTATTAGAGAGAGAGAGAGAGGAGCAACAATAACAGCACACTCCTGGGTCTTGTTCAACAATTTAATAACATAGAAAAATGCAACAAGTTGCAGGCAATGTTTCAGTCTGTGCTTTAAAATGTTGCCTGCACTTTCGCACTTTTTTATGTTAATAAATTGTTGAACAAGACCCAGTAGTGCGCTGTTATCATTGCTCTTTTCTCATTATACAGCCAGCACCTGGGCACCAACCACGGCTTGGAGTTTGTGCCTTCTTTTGCTTAGATTTAGATTTTATATATATATATATATATGTATATATTCCTAGGCCCCATACAATATCATATTATTTGCACACTGGCATACTTTTTAAACAAAGGGGTTTTAGTATACATTACTGTGATCACATGGATGAAAAGCCTTCCAACCATGTCAGATGATTATCTTTTCTATGTTTGTATAAATGTTTGACCAGATCAGTAACACTTCTGCTAAATGTAGTTGTAAATTAGCCTAATTGGAGTGCTTCCACAACCCTTGTATTGTAATAACACTTACCTACATACATCCTATAATTTGGCCCGATATATGCTCACAATAAACAAATCCTTCCTGACTATACAAAATTGTATAACTGTGATAATTTTATTTTGTCATATGATATAAGTGAAACTATAAAATGAAATCTTATGTAAGTGGGTTTACATCTTTAAGCAAGATCATTACAATAAAATATATATGAGGTAGGACAAGGGAAAGTTTCAACTGTTACAGCTGTAAGTGATAGTGTCTTCTGTTCCGCTTCTTTTATCCCTTTACCCTTTTGTAGTTCTAGTTTGCATAATTAAAAGGTGAAAGCTACGTTTACATTGTATGTTGCCCATGATTAGCTGACTATAACAGTGTATGATTTGCATTTATATGTTATACATTTTATTAGACATAGCCTGTAGAAAAACCCTTTAATAGAAGTAAGTGATGATATCACTGCTGTTGCTTCTCAATCCCTTAGTCCCAGTTAGTTCATTTAAGGTACCCATACATTTAAAAGACTTACAGGGCTATGCCGCTGGCGATGTTCTATTCCGTCACTTTCAACGCCAGCTATTAGCCGATTTCGTCATATAACATCACTTGCGGCTGCTGCGCTGTTAACTTTCGTGTTAGCCACGCAGCAGCTGCAAGGAAGGAGTTTAAGTCACGCTAGCCAATATAACATCGGTTAGCGTGACTTAAACTCCAAAACAGGATTGATGTGCCCTTTGGTGCATCACCCTGTTACTTCCTAAATTCCTAAAAACCTGCTTGGCCCAATTACTTTGCTACTGTGGTTACAGATATTATCTGTCTAGCAACTTGGCAAGGTAAAAAAACATTAGTTGGCCAAATGTTACTATCAATTTGATGGTTTGGATTAAATGGCAAATCCAATGTAATGTAGGCCAGGTACATGCCCAGCATTATCCAGCTTCGTTCCTGTTGTAGCTAACCTTTTTGTCAGCATTGATTTGCAAGAGAATGTTGTCAAAAAAAAAAGAAAATGGAGTGTGAAAACAAACTTACTGTGTGAGAAGAAGCTGCCAATATTTTAGCAGCTCAATCTACTTTATGTGCACATCCAGTTATGTCCATAAATATTTGGACAGAGACAACTTTTTTTCTTATATTGGTTCTGTGAATTTCCACAATGAATTTTAAATGAAACAACTCAGATGCAGATGTTTAGCTTAGGTTCAGTAGGGTTAACAAAACGATTGCGTAAAAATGTGGGGCAGTTAAAGCATTTTTAACACAATCTGAGCCCCTTCATTTCGCGGGCTCAAAAGCAATTGGACAATTGACTCAAAGACTATTGTTGGTGTTGGCAGGTCAGTTTTTATGTCATTATCAACTAAGCAGATACGAGTTGATTTAAGGTGTGATGCTTGCATGTGGATGATTTTGCTGTGAATAGAGAACATGCGGTCAAAAGACATCCTTAAGCTGCGCAAACATAAAAAGCCCATCAAAAAGATTGCTACAATATTACGAGTGGCAAAATCTACAGTTTGGTATATTCTGAGAAAGAAAGCACTGGTGAACTAAGCAATGCAAAAAGACCTGGACAGCCACGGAAGACAACAGTGGTGGATGATAGCAGAATCATTTCCACCGTGAATACAAACCCCTTCACAATAGCCAACCAAGTGAAAAACACTCTCCAGGGGATAGGCGTATGGATATCCAAGTCTACCATAAAGAGAAGACTGCATGAAAGCAAATACAGAGGGTACAATGCAAGGTGCAAGCAACTCATAAGCCTTAAGAATAGAAAGTCTAGATTCAAAAAGCCAGCACAGTTCTGGAAGAACATTCTTTGGACAGATGAAACGAAGTTCAACCTTTACCAGAATGGTGGCAAGGAAATGTGTGGAACAGCTTATTAACCAATGCAAACCACCAAAGCAAACCATCTATAAAACACAGTGGAGGCTTGGGCGTGCATGGCTGCCAGTGGCACTGGGAAACTAGTATTTATTGATAAGACACAGTATAGAAGCAGACAAATCTATTCTGAGGTGTTCAGAGACATTCTGTCTGCTTAAATCCAGCCTAATGCAGTCAAATTGATTGGGCGGTGTTTCTTAATACAGATGGACAATGACCCGAAACATACAGCCAAAGTAACCCAGGAATTTATTAAAACAAAGAAGTGGAAAATTCTTGAATGGCCAAGTCATGTTAATCCAATTGAGCATGCATTTCACTTGTTGAAGAATAAACTTTGACAGAAAGGCCCACAAACAAAAATCAACTAAAAGCCGCTGCAGGAGAGGCCTGGCAGAGCATTTTAGAGAAAACCCAGCATCTGGTGATGTCCATGAATTCAGGACATTGCCAGAAAAGGGTTTTCACCAAGTATTAGAAATTTTACCATTTTATTTAGTTATTTAATTTGTCCTGTTAATTTTGAGCCCCTGAAATGAAGGGACTGTTTTAGTTTCCTCACATTTTTATGCAATCATTTTGTTCACCCCACTAAATTAAAGATGAAAGTCTGCACTTCCACTGCATCAGAGTTATTTCATTTAAAATTCATTGTGGTAATGTACAGGACCTAAATTAGAAAAATGTTGTCTTTGTCCAAATATTTATGGACTTCACTGTATGTTTTAGGCTAGACAAGGGCAGATTACTCTGGAAAGAAAAGAAAGCATGGATGTATGCTCAAATGTGGCCCCTAAAGAGAGCAGTCTGCGAAATTATACTTTCCAATGCACATCCACACCCTACGCGGTGCTAAACTCACAGGAAACCCTTAACTCTGGGTTAATAATCATATAAAAGAAATCAAACATTGAGAGAAGCACACCTAATGTAGTACAATAGTGAAATGTATTCCACCAAGAGTATCAGTTTGTAACGATTCAGGGGTGTTCAGGTGATCTGAAGAAGGGGGAACCCCCCCTGAAATGTTGTAAACTGATGCACTTGGTGGACAAAGTTTTGCTAATGCACTAAAATGTGTGCATCTACCCATGTTAAATTTCTATTGTATGAAATTCGCCTTCTTGCCTTTTGAAACCGATGATTGTTAATCCCTTTGTGTCAATTTACAAATTGATTTAATAGGATTTGTTTTAGCTGGGTGTTTGGATTTAAATAAAGATATTTTCATTATTGCTTCAGTTAAGTAATTCTATGAATCTTTAGAGAAATGCTAATCTAAACTTCATGCCTTAAACCATTTTTTTCTATTTCTATTTTTAAAGGTGAGTCTGTTATTGTCGTTGCTTGTTGCCCCCTAGGTAGCACTTTGAATTGTTCTCATTTTCACTGCTCTCACATGTGAAAACCTTTTCTAGGGATTATAAGTGTTTCATTCACACTGCATTTCAAAACTTACAGCAGCATCAAACTTGCTAGGTTTCTGCAAGTGTCTGCACTTAAATGATGAATGATGCGGCTGACTTAAAATTTAAATCCCATTTAAAACACATAATCCAAAAAATAAATTGTCACTTCACTTTCACACTATTTCAGTCTTAATCATTGCTTTTTGTGTAAGCTAAGCACATTTAAACTGTTTAAACATGTATTCAACACCGGTGGATTGTTTCTACAGGCACAGCTGTCATGAGTAGCATTGTAATAAATAATAGCCTTATTATAAATATGGGCCACAGACTGTGGCCAAACCTTGAATTTACTGTTGTTGCTACTAAATTTAAATGCATTGTAAGGGAAATCATCTTGCAAGTTTTAGGTATATACCATATATACTCGAGTATAAACCAAGGTTTTCCTGCTTTCAAAACAGCCTCAAAACTGAACCTTGGTTTATACTCAGTCAAACACTTACCTTGTAAGTAATCCGGCGGCCGCTCGCTCTGCATCCTCTGCGTTTCCGGATGACGTTACTACTCTTTTCAAAAACGTTGGTTTGTTATGTGCACAAATAAAGGAGGTTTTACCCCTATTTGCAAGTATTGGGGACTGGTTAGCTCCTCTGTATGTTTTTTGAAGTGGTCTACATTGGTAACAGTGAGGTGGCCACTGCAGATGTTTGGAGACTACAACTCCCAGCAACTAAAGTATGCTGGGAGTTGTAGTTTCCAAACATCTGAAATGGCAAGGAATTGGGGTTACTGTGTGGGATTTACTCTACATTTAAAGGGCATCTAACCTAAAACAATACTGAATCAGGAGGTTGTTATCTATTGTTAAAGATTGCCTTCTGATTTTGTATTGTTTTGAGGCTTCAGTTGCCCTTTAAATGGACAGCAGATTCGCATACATTCGCATACAGCAGTCCATACAGTAAAAGTCATACTGGATTTGGCTATTACTGTATGAGACTACTGTATGGGAATTCTGCTGTCTATTTAAAAGGCAACTAAAGCCTCAAAACCATACATAATCAGAAGGCAGTAGTGGACATATTTTCTACCCTTTGTTTTTACTAAGGTCCATCACTTTTACTCCTTTTTTCAGGTAAAATTAGGTACTTCGGTTTATACTTGAGTATATACGGTGTGTTTATAAAACACAGAGTATACAAACATGGGGATAAGTGCAAGCAATTAAACAGAGAAATTAAAATTATATAAATACATTTTTCATATATGGGTTAACAATCATTTATTGTGCTGGTGTTCAGAAAGGTAGGAAAAAAAGTAAAGATTTAAAAGCACTAAAGTATGTCACCAGGCAAAGTGAGAAAGGGGTGTAATTAAAAAAGGTACGGAGCACCAGTAATAAGTTTGAGATGGGAGGAAGCAGTGTTCATTGGGGGTTTGCAGTGAAGATCCACAGGGCGAGTCCAGGAACAGAAATGGCCAGAGGTAAAATAAGTATGGCAGTGCAGCAGAGTGAAAGGATTTAAAAGGTAAATCGACTGCAGTATTGGGGTTCCAGGTTCTGTCTTGGAGGTGAGAGAAATTGTCCGAACTGCTAAGTTTAAGAGAGACTGCAGTGGGGACTTGTGACAGGCTATGAGTGTAGAAGAATGTTGCAGTAGTCAATATGGTATGAGGGCATGCACGAGTATTTTAGTAGTTTAGTGAGAAAGAAAGGGGCAGATCTTGGTAATAATTTGAATGACAAAAGGCCACTTCCTGGTGACATTGTTAAGGTCATGACAGAAAGAAAGGAAGGAGTCCAGGTTTACTTTAAGGCAGCATGTCGATCCAACAGGTTTGATGACTACTGGCAATAGAAATGGAGTGCTCTAGGTTCCAGTTTAGGGGGGGGGGGGTGATTAATTCAGTTTTAGAAAGCTTGAGTTTAAGGTAGCAGTGTGCTATTCAGGAAGAAATAGCGACCAGACATTTATGGAATTGAGATTAGGGTTAGTGCAAGGGTAGACTCTACGCTACCTATTCCAACAATGTAATTTTAGAGGTTGGCCATGCCAATTTCAATAAGTTATTTTTTTTAAAGCTTTTAAGGTGATGTCACTCAGCTTTGCATGAGTGTCAACCTACTCCTGGGCCATTGGATTGTTAGCAAGGGTAGCTAGCTTTTTGAAATAGATTGCTTTATCTTCCCCAAAATATTAAACATATTTTATCCTTTGTTTAAGCAGTCAGAGTTACATTTTGTTATCTTTTGATCTGAAAAGTATTACCTTGTAACTAATGCCTGTAACAAGCATTACTGGTTTTATTTATTTATTTATTTATTTTTAAGCTTCATAGGAGAATTTATAAGGGCATTCCTCTTCAACTTAGAGGACAAGTGTGGTCTCTAATCTTGGATGTTCCTAAACTTAAAGATGATAAAAAAGAACTTTACGTGGTAAGGATTTTTTTAGTAAAATATTATAATAATACGGATAATGTTAATTAATTAAAGGGAATGTCCAGCTATAAAAGATTATTATCCGGTTTAGCATCCCCCAAATGCCATTTTCACATTACCTAATTTCTCCAAAGATGCCCCTGATGAGACTTACCAGACTACTGATAATATAAAGGCCCTTGAAGCTCCAGGTGATGTCATGCCAAATTACATGATAGCCGTGGCCAGGCGATAGCGCCTCACTAATGCTGCTTGTGTTCGAGGGACCGAGTCAGTCTTTTTATTTTATGGACACCAGAACCCTGCAAAGGTGTAGGCTAAAGAAGTCTCAGAGGAGGACTTAAAAAATTGGGATATCCGGACTGGGCCTTTGGGAAGGAGGAAAGCAAGACAGAAAAAAGAACATGGTCATTCCATATGTAGCAGGGGTCTCTGAGAAATTAAGAAGAATTTTCAACAGACACCGAATCCCTGTCTGCTTTAAACCAAACAACACACTGAGACAGCAACTGGTGCACCCAATACTAAACATAAGAAGAGCAACGTCATATACGCAGAGCAGTACAGTGAGGGTGCTTTGATTTGTATGTGCTTGAGACCAAACTGCAGCTGCACCAACGTATGGCCCAACACAGAAGAGCCAATTCCTCTAATCAGTAATCAACAGTTTACCTGCATCTTAAAGGGGCAGTTCAGTGGAAATTATCAATATTTGTTAAATTGTTAATTTGTGTAATGCCGCCTTAGTTATTCTACATATTCTCTCCCATTTTGAAAAGTCAGTTGATTTCATACCCTTTGCTGTTCCCTGCTGATGACATTAGTGAGCGGCCATTTCCGGTTCTAATGGTCCTTCTTCCCAGGATGCACCACATCCTTGGAATGTTCCTAAAAGTAATTTCTACTGATTTGCTGTTGGATGGGCCAAAGATGCTCAGATCTCTACTGAGCAACTGAATCAACCCATACGCTGGGTCAAGGGCAAGACCATAACGGTCTCTACTAGGGGTCCTGCAAACAGGAAGTCAGTATTTTGGTTGCAGTTATTTATACACAGACAAAATGCTGAATTGGCAGATTAAGGTCATTGGGATGAAAAAACACTGCTCTTTTTTCTGAAAAGCATATGTATTTGCACTGGACTTCCCCTTTAGAAAAAAATGTCAGCATCTTGGTAAATGAGCAGGATTGGTTCAAGAGAGGTGTTAAGGAGGCCATTTATGTAAAAAATAAAGAAACCTAGCCTGAATAGAGGTGGGAAGGGGGGTTGCCACCAACTGTCTGCCATGTAGTTCTGTCTTAACGCCTTATGCTGGGCAGTTTCAACAACATAGCTAATGCTGAGCTACATTAGGGCACGGCCAAACTCTCCGGAAACACATTAGCGTGTTTCAGTCACTCTCATGTGCGTTGCCATGTGCTGTGATTGCGTTTAAAAGCACACTAGTTTGGTTTAGCCCTTAGCCACAATGCATTCAACACTTTGCATTCAGAAGGTCCCTAACACCTAGCTGTTATATGCTATATGGGATTTGCCAGGGTACTTACTGCCAATAAATTCTTCTACAAGTCATTCTGAATTGAGAAAGCCAGTTGAAAGTCTAGCAAAACGTCTTCAAGGACTAAACTACATGTCCACTTGATCTAACTGGATACAACAAATATACAGTATGGGGCTAGTGTAGTTTTAGCTTAACTCATAATACCAATGCATTTCATCATAAAATGTACACAACTTTATTCAAAATATTAAAATATACATTTTGACCTTACATAACACCCCTATTTCATACCAAAAGTGATCCATACAACAAAGAAAATGTCCTTAAACGTATGATCCAAGTGTGATGAATGATATACACAAATGATGTCCAGTGGGACCAATTGATTATCCTAATTAGAAGTTAGTAAAACAGTAAAAGCCTATAGGAGTTTAAAAAAAAAAATCCAAAAGTTCAAATTAAATTTAAGGTATAAATTGCAATATTATGTTAGTGTAAATGGCTCAGGAACCTGAGAAATAATCTGGAGAACAACGTACATATAACCAAAACTTAAAAACATAAAAAACTAACATTTTCAAACGCAAAGTATTTTCAGGTTTCCGTATCGATAATGTTTCCACATCTGATAAATGTTAAAATATTTTGAAAAATTCAAAATCGAGGGCTTCCATATTTGTATTGAAAGTTCACGCATTAAATCTTTTTCAAAATCGGCATGTATATTCGATATCAGGAACTGTATTTTTAAAAATCGCTAATTCTTGAAAATTCATTCATTGAAAAGTTTAAAAAAATCAAAAAATACCTAATTCTGCATGTAATAATATTTATATAGCGCCAACATGTTCCATATTTATGGATTCAGGCAGAAAGCCAAGGCTTAGATACAATGTTACAACATTGTATCTAATGGGGATTTTCAGCACAAACTTGTAGTTGATACCTTTGGAAACAGCTGATTAGACAAACCTGCCTGACATTGGGAGATCATACACAGCTTCCTGCTACTTCTTTCATCTTATGCTTCGTTGTCAGGGCAACCTCTCCTACGCTGGAAGCTTTCTTAAAGCTCCTGTGCACGTCCCCAGCACAGTCTACTCCTTGTGCAGGCAACTGTTCATCCTATTATACTGACTGCCGGGAGATCGACCCATGCGCAGATTGCTACCGCCATAGAGTCGACCCAGGCTCTCCTTCACCAACTGCTCCAAATGAAAGTTCTATAGGGGTCCACAACAAGGAAGTCCTGCAGTTTGTTTGGATTTTACTGGGGTCACAGGCATTGCTGCTGGATATAAGAGAGGTCAGGTACCATATTGTATTTTTTTCTATCCTTTAGGCATTTTTTGGGGGCTGTACTTCCGTTTTGTCTTTTGGAGTTACTGCCTCAATGTGTTGCCGGGTTTAATGCAGACCGGTATATATGGTGTCTCTTGAAAAATCTTCAAAATTTTTATGACACCCCTGCTACCTATGGGATGCTTGTCACCTTCAGTGCTTGTATTGGTGCTGAAAGCCCAGTCTAGATATACACATGTTTTAAGGGCTCCTCTGAGTTGTTTAACTTCCTGTTTTGATGCCTTACCCTGGGAAGTTTAAGATAGCCTTTTGGTTACAATACAATCAATACCTTGCATTCCGGAGGTCCTTGACACTTTGCTGTTATATGCTGATTGAGACACATTCCAGGGTATTTATTGCCGTGATATAATTATCGAGTTTTTGAATTGAGAAGTCAGTCGGATGAGTAGCGAAAAGTCTTAAAAACTAAACTTCAAGCCCAGGTTATTTAACTGAATACTTCAAATACACCATGACCTAACCTAAACCACTGCTTTGAAATATGAGCCTAGATGCGTCCAGGTGGTACTGGTTAAGCAACCAGACAACAAACACTGGATTACCCACTACAAATGTGCTGTACAAATGACGGAACCAGGAGTGTAAAGTGTCTTTCTCCGTCCACTCCCCCCATTCAGGGTTTATGGTTACTGAAGTAACCCCTGATAATGTATCATTTGTTTATTTTGTTTTTCTGTTTAACTGGTTTAATGGTATTAATGTTAGACAGGCGCCTGCCCAGAACTATGCTAAACCTCTATTCTGTACTAGCTGATGATAGGCCATGAGTCCCCAAATTAAAATTATGACATGGAATGTCAGGGGCATGGGTAACCCAAAAAAGAGAAGTAGTATACAGTATGTAATTAGCCGGCAATCCCCAGACATTGTTTGTTACAGGGGACTCACTTCCTAATTCAAAATATTAAATACTTACAAAAACCATGGGTGGGGTGGGCATCGCACAGTTACCTCTCAGCATACTCAAGGGGTGTGTCAACCTTAATCAGAAACTCAGTTTGCTACCAAATTTGGCAAAGTAAATCCGATGCTAAAGGGAGATTCGTATTCACAGCGCTTGAAATAGACTCTGTACCATACGTCATATGAAAATTCTACAACCCGCCCGCTGCAGGCATTGCTCTCCTATCACACGCTCTACCATTCATATCGCAATTCCCTCAGGCACAAGTTATAAGTCTTGGAGGCTTCAACCTAGTTCTAAATGAGATAAGGGATAGACTACCAGCTAGAACACCTCTAGGCCAACAACAAAGCAACAGTACGCAATTATATCAGTTTACTCAAGACTGGAACTGGGTGGACTCGTGGAACTATATGAATCCAATAAACCTATGTATACCTGCCACTCCGCAACATATGGTACCCTATCTAGGATAGATTATATGTTTGTATCTATAACTTAAACATGGAAAATTCAAAAAATAGAGACCCTCCCACAAGGGCCCTCAGACCATACCCCGCTATTACTCCAATTAGCAGGAAACACCTTAAACCAATTCATACGGTTCTGTAAAATATACCCATTCTGGCTAACACAACTCCCAGAAAGCGATCAAACACTGCAACGATTAAAAAACTATCTTGAAATAGACCAAGGGCCTGTCTCCCCATTGATAAAATGGGACGCTAGGAAACCCTAAAGAGTACAATCTCATATATTAAAAAGTTAACTAGAGAAAAAGAAGAATCCCAGAGACAAAAAACACAACGAGCAGAGCAGACCTATATACAACTACCTAATTCTACAACATATGAGAATCTACTGCTAGAACAGCGAACATACAACACACTACTGCAGGATAAAGCAGAAGGGAAATTATTTTTTAATAAACAATCCTTCTTCGAATTGGGAAACCAGTCAGCCAAACTATTAACCTATATGACGAAAAGCATAAATACACCCACTACAATATTAGAAATCCAAGATCCCGTTTTATGACGCATACATAACCCATCTGAAATTATTCAAAGTTTCTAAAACTACTACTCAGACTTATATTCCTCTAAATTCACTGCCACCCAACAGGAAATAGCAGACTAAATAACCTATACCATGCTACCACAACTAACAAATGAACAATGCAACTCTTTACCATTACTGAAATAGAAATTAAAATCCGACAACTGCAAACGGGTAAAGCCCCAGGTCTGGACGGATTACCGATGGAGGTATATAAAAAATTTGAAGAAACAATATCCTTACCATTGTTAAATCTGTTTAACGAGGCATTTAACATAGGTCACCTTCCCAAACTGTTGTGTGAAGCCAATATCATAATTCTGCTAAAACCTGGTAAACCACCTGAGAATAGAGACTCCTACGGAATCATCTCCTTATTAACTTACATATGATTACAAAATACTGGCAAACGTTTTAGCAAATAGATTGCAAAGAGTCATCGCCTTGCGAATCGCCGATGAACAAACAGGCTTCGTCCAATAAATCTACCTCTATAAATATTAGGACTATAATTCAAACCCAAATAGACCACGACAATATTGGCCACAGGATAATGCTATCATTAGATGCTAGGAAAGCGTTTGATTCGAAGTGGATATATTTATGGGAGGTTCTTAAAGGGTTTGGATTCGTACATAGCCTGGATCCGACTATTATACACCGCACCCACAGCCAGAATTACAGTGCAAGGAACCACATCTGAACCATTTCAACTCCACCAGGGTACCAAGCAAGGTTGCCCTATCTCACCATTCTTATTCGCTCTGGCTATCGAAGTCTTAGCATACAAAAACAAATCACACCCAAATACTAAAGGATTATGGCTTGGCCCATACGAGGAAAAAATAGGATTGTACGCTGATGACATGATCATTTACTTAGATGCAACAAATGAATCCCAACAATTCAAGCTATAAACAACTTTATCCCAAAATCTGGATTGTATATCAATTGGGACAAATCATATCTGTACCCCATAGACGACACTGCTGTGACACAAATACAAACCGCATACTCAATACCGATTACTACATCCTTCAAATACCTTAGCTTGCTGCCACTAAATCTAATAGGAAAAATCAATGTAAAAATATTTATACTACCAAAAGTCCTATATATATTGCAACACAACACGAGTTACATTCCCCAAAAAATCTTCTCCACGATCAACAGCCTACTAACATTCTTTCTTTGGGGACAAAAAAGAACTATGGTGAAATTCTTCCAACTGCAAGCATCCAAATATACTACCTGGACAAACAACTTAAGTACCAAAGATGCTGGGTATCTGAAGAAGAACAGCCAACCCAGTCTGACTATATGTTACAACATTATTTTAAAAGCTCATACCTGGCCTATGTGGGAGACCTAACAAAACACACAACTGGATGTGTGACAACAATACATAGACAAGAAACTAATGTCTGGAAGCAAACAAAATCAAATACCCTAAGATTCCAACAAACACTCCGCTATGGAATAACTACGCCTACACCTGCCTAGCTACTTTCCACGAGGCAGCTCTATGGACAAAATATGGTATCTACAACTTTGGGCATATATACATAAATAACGAACTTTGAACATTTGAACAGTTAAAAAACCAATTCAAGCTCTCATCATGGACCGCTTACCCAATCTTACTCCTGGGCCGAATCAATGTAGTCAAAATGACTATCCTCCCAAAAATTCTTTAATTATTCAGGACATTACCAGTCACTCTAAACAGAAAAGATCTAAATGGACTACAAAAATCGATATCATATTTTATCTGGAACAATAAAAAACCCAGAATTAAAAGAGACTACCTCGCCCGACACAAAACAATGGGAGGCTTTGGATTGCCAATACTATACAACTACTACACTGCGGCCAGACTAGCCCAGACAATTCAATGGACGCAAGGGACGGACATAATGAGCTGGGTCAATAATGAAAATGCTCTACTATACCCAATGAACGTATACTCAATCCTATAGGTAGATCCGAAACTTGAAAATTGAACCCCACATCCTTAACTCCCTCTATAACACATACTCTAAAAATATGGGACAGATGTAACTCAAAACTTAAGATTACGTCCAACATCACACTAGCACACCCTTTTTTCTATAACCCACACTTTCGACCCGGAACAGATTCGCAGAATACTGGCGCCAGAGGGAGGTAAACAGATTCAACGACATATGCGACCAAGACAGGTCCACCCTTACCTGGCATTCGATCCAATCCAAATATAATATAGAGGATGCACACTGGTTCCAATATATACAACTCTCAAGATTCCTTTCCACAAGCATCGCCAAATCACCGCAAATTCACCTTACTACCTTTGAGAAACTCTGTACACAATAATCAAATACAAAAAACACAATCTCAAAAATACACTTTATACTATGGCACAACACCCAAGCAAAGATAATACCCCCTATGGGCAGATTGGAATCTAGACTGCAGCACAAGTTGTAAAATCACACAATCGGCACGATGCTCGCCAAATATAATCACGAAGGAAAAATCCTTCAAAATCTTCTATGATTGGTATATGACCCTTCAACTTTACACAAAATCAACCTTGCACTACCCCAAAACTGTTTCAGAGGCTGCGACCAACAGGCAGACCAACTCCACTGTTGGTGGGAATGTAAAGAAGTTCAACTTTTATGGAAACACACTGAAAAACTAATCTCTGATATATTCAAGAGCCCTTTCAAATTATCCCCTTACACAGCCTTATTCAACTTACCCACAAAAAACTACGACAAATACGCACAATCTCTTATTATGCATATTTGCTCCGCTGCAAGGATATGGATAGCAACAAGCTGGAAACAAACATGCCCACAAAGGGACGCCCTGATAAATAAAATATGGTGGATCCATAATAACGAACATATGGCCCATACCCTACAGAATTCCCTTAAAATCTGGTCTAAAATATGGGACATCTGGCTATTGCAGATGGATCCAGAAACAGGACCTGGGCCCGGAACCCGGGGCTCTCAGGAGGGGAGCGACACAAAATAATTGTAACTATTAGAACTATAAGGAACAAAATGCATTTATGTATAAACAAAGTAGATACCCAAAGCAGAATAAGACAAAATAGACAAGGTTTTGTAAAATGTTTTTGTTATAATTTATTAATGTAAAAAACGAATGTTAAAGTATGTTCGATATGTTATTCAAAAATTTAATAAAAATGTAATGAACAAAACAAAAAAAAACAATTCAAACTACCAAAACCTTTCCAATTTCGATACTTACAACTTCGACACTGCCTTGAAAACCAATTTCAGGATACCCCAGTGATAATAGGTGACCACCCAATCTACTCTATTCTACAATCACCTACCAGAAAATGAATAATATCCCGACTGTACAAAACTCTTAAACAAGCACATACTAAACCAAGCATCAATAAACTAATCGATAAATGGAGAACATATATAGACAATATTTATAGTGACACAATAGATCTGATGCTTTCCAGCCATAACAAAGTTTCACCAACAGCACAAAATAAATTAATCCAATTTTATATCACAAATCAACCTTACCTAACTCCAACACAACTAAAACATATCCGATCAACACAACAAGATGACTGCCCTAAATGCCAAACAACTAACATAGACTTCTGGCATCTTATATGGTTCTGCCCATGCCTGCAATATTACTGGGATCTAATCATAAAATTTATCAACCAACAATTAAACACACCAATAGATCGACTACCAGAATTCTGTATACTGGGATGCATAGATGAGGAACTATATCCCGAATATCAAGCCATAATTCTCAGTCAAACACTTTTCTATGCTAGGAAAAATATTACAATTAAATGGATGGCACCTAAAATACCCAGAATACAACAATGGCTCAATCTAATTAACAAAGAAAAACCACATATCAACATTGACGCAACCCCTCCATGTATGATAAGATCTTGGAAATCTGGCATTCCTCACCTGCAACTATACTATATTAGTAAGCTAATTTTAAAGAACCAAACGCATAGTCACTCGTTCATAATCACTAGCCCTTGATAAAATTATCCCTAAGCTGCGCCTGTCTGTATGTATTTATATGTATGTTCCAAATACCTTTAAATTAAAAGCAGTATAGTTACTGGTCCAAAGTACATGATATCTATAGATTAATAATAACAACAAACAGAGAAAGTTTCTTTTCTTTTTAGTTATGTTGTAATTTGTTTATTAAAAGCTATAAAAGTTGAGTTTGACATTCTGCATATGTGGACAGCATGCACTGTGAAGGAAAATGTTTATAATATATGCTAATGTGTTTCCATAAATATTACATTCAGTTTTTTTTTTTATTTTTTTTATTTTTTTTTTTTTAGGTGTTAAAACAAAGAGCAAGACAAATATCTTCTGACATCAGACAGATTGACTTGGATGTAAACCGTACATTCCGTGACCACATTATGTTTAGAGACAGATATGGTTTAAAGTAAGTAGGATTATATTATCTGTATACACAAATGCATTTTTGTTGTGATCTGTAATAAGCATTGGAACATGCTTGGACATACTCAACTGACCCTGCAGATAATCTGGGGATGGAGGTTCTATGGATGCTAGATATGTGGTTGCAGCAAGAATAAAGGTGATCATACACATGATGTCTAATATTAGCCATGTGTATAGCAGCCTTAACAGACGTAGACAGTAATGTTTTCTGCAACCTTGTATAACCTAGTCATTTTACATATCATCCTTTAGATTCTTCTTAACATGTATAGAAGATGTCTTCTTGATCTTTAAAACATTGTTTTATCTGTATGCTTGTGGAGGTTCTCATTCATCCAGGTCATGGTATATCTGTTGTATTCAGTTAGATCAATTAGATTTAAAGTTTAGTTCTTGAAGACGTTTCGCTAGTCATTCAACTGTCTTTCTCAATTCAGAATGACTTGTACAAGAATCTGTTGGCAATTATGTACCCTGGAAAGTCCCAAATATCGGTACTTTTATCTGTACTTTCTAAGTCTACAATTTCAGCTTTTGCGGTAGATAAATATGGCATTTGAATTGGGCATATTAATAGTTGTAACTGTGGGATGGTCCTTTTTTGGTATAGTGACCATGTTATTTTATGGCATGAAAATGTTACCCTATAAAAGGCCCCAGATGTCTGCTTATTCCTCTGTTTCATTGCCATACCCCAAATTTCCTAAATCACTATTTATTGAAATAATAGGAAGGCACTCACTATTGTTTTTATCTTAAAAGTGTTAATTCTTGATTGCTGTATTTTTTAACATTCTACATAGATTTGGAAAAATTGCCAGGATAAAAACTACCCCCAGATACATTTATTGATTTGTATTTTGTTTCCCTGTACACTTGCTACTGCCTGTTAAACCATGTAAAATAAGTTGACACAGAATCAAAATGGAAAGTGTTAAAATATTTTTTTGTTTTAACTCCTCAGGCAACAAGCATTGTTTCATGTGTTGGCTGCATACTCTCTTTATAACACGGTAAGTTATTAAATGGCTATGTAGAATACAAATACAGCATAAGATGTATTTTTTTATCAACTAAAATTAGCATAAGTCAGTAGCAGAAAGAACTAAGATGTGATAATAACTCACAAATTTATTGTTAATTTTTGCTAGAAACAGGAGGGGGAAAAAAACATTTGTATCCTTGCAATGAATTTAAATGAAGATAAATAATGATATTAATTATAAATAAATGTAATAAAGTGTTTCATCTAGAATTCCTATTAAAACATTAATACATTGTATTTGAAATAAATTCATCTTTTGTGTATATTGTAAAAAAAATTGCAGTATATAAACGGATGGGCAGGATGCTACGTTATGAGCCTTTTGATTGGCCTGCGTATAAGTTATACATGGAATGCTGTATGTGGAATCAGAAGGTCTTTCAGGTCCGTTGTTAAACGTTGACATCCGTGGTCTTCAAATCTTTCGTACTGTAACATCTGTGTGTAATTATCATGTTGGTCACAATCATCAGAGAATCCATCCTGCTTTGGGACCACTACGCCTACCAGAGCTCTGCTTTTCCAGATGGCATTTAAGTATATGCATGAAATCTCTTGGCAAAAGTTTTACAAAGATTTAATGCCAGGATTGTTAACCCTTTGCTTTTGACAATGTGTTTACAAGTACATAAATTGTCTACAACTTCTATTAATACAAATTTTATAGGAAAATTATAGCCTGACAATAAGAGTCGATAGAAAGTAGCATATATGTATGCATTTTATCTCTTCTATATCGCTACATATTTTGCAGTACTACATACAACCAATCAGTATGTCTTTATAAATGTGGGGAAAACCAAAGTACCTGGTGGAAACCCACGTAAGCACAGTGAGAATATCTCCTTGCAGATTTGTGTTCAAAAGAGGATTTGAACCCAAGACATAAAGGAATTGTACACTGCAAAAATGACTTTGCCTCATTTCACCTCGATCGTTTGTTCGTCTGGATCGAACGAACGTTCGATCGGACATGTCGGTTTATTCTTTAAACTGGTAACCAATAACAGCAACTTAACAGTTGCATGCTAAATGGGCAAAGGTGAAGGCTGTATGAACTAATAGGCTTCATGGTCAACTTTAAACCCATGGATTTTCATAGTAATAAAGCTGCTGTGAAACTTCATACTGTCTTTGCCAAAACTAAATACAAGACATGCACTTTATTTGTATAGCTATGACCATATAATGTTTACTGTGTTTTGTGTTCCTGGAGATGATGTGTATATGTGCATCATACCAAGAGATATAGTGACTATTAAAAATATTTTTTTACTTTGTTTAAGTTTTTTCCCAATGTGTCAAATTAACCATTTTTCAAATCTTTTTTGATCAGGAGGTTGGCTACTGTCAAGGAATGAGCCAAATTACAGCACTATTGCTTATGTATATGAATGAAGAAGATGCTTTTTGGGCTTTGGTAAAACTCTTTTCAGGCCCCAAACATGCTATGCATGGTAAGAGAATATGGCTGTTGCTTAATAGCACATTACAATTTCTATATATATTTCCAAAAGTAAGCTTGTTCTTAATATGTATACACAAGAAAGTGGTTTAAAGGGACACTAAACAGTCATATACATGTACCTTGTAAATGTATCTATTATTCACAGGGAGATCGCGCATGCGCATAGAAGACAAGGTCCGTCGGGACCTGTCAGACTACACGCCGGGGGAGCGAGCGAGCGGGTTTCTTACCTTCTCTCCTGGCTCCTGTTTGTTCTATTGAAGAACGGAAGGTAAGGCACAGCTCCTTTACCTCCCGTTCTTCAATAGAACTGGATTCCCAAATCTTGAAAATACGAGATGGAGAGTGGAGATACCCTTTAATTATACACTAGATCATATTAAATTGTTGCATTTATACCTCTCTGCATTATTTGTTTTAAATGCATTATTTAACAACTTACATATTTGACATATTTGATTTTATCACCTAATGGCCATTTATTCTGTTCTTTTTGTTAAACACCATTGTTAAATGAAGACCATACACTGGCTTAATATTAGATCAATTCAACTTTAAAGGTCAAACTACTTGCCATACCTTCTGACCTCCCCACATTTGGAAAACCACCCAGTCCATTTTCTGTCCAATGTCATGAATCTAATGTTGATCACCAACGATGATTTAGCCTTAAACATCAGCAGGAAAAACTACCGTGGGTCAGTGTATGGCCACCATAACTTTTTAAGTGTCTTACCTCACTTTTTAGATGACTTAATATGTTAAAGGGGGGAAAAAACACTTCATAGGTTCATTGTAAAACAGCTGACACTGCAACTCCATATGTAAGGAGTGTGTCTCTGTGTAATAACCCATAATCCTTTGCTTCTTTGTGTTTTCTTAAACAATTGTTAAAGAAATCTCATTAGAAGTATATTTTCGATTGTAATAATCTTTGCACGCTTTGAGAGTATTTATGGTCCAAGTCAGTCTATACACATGGCTGCCATTGTATATTGCACAAAAGATTCCATAGGAATCGGCCATTAATTTGTGACAACGCGCAAATATACTTATACGATAGACCTTTCATACTGTGTATGGGTATCTGTCAGCCACTCTGTTGTTATCTACTCAATCTACTATTTAGTAAAGTGGTAGTTCTGCATCGTAGTCAATAATTTTATCCCCATACACCTTGCGGGGATATCGGGCAAATCCTGTCAAATACGATGGGATTTGCATGATATTGGCAAAAGGTCTCATATCTACCTATTTCCCCCCTGTTGAATAAATGTTAAAACAGGTATAAACTGTTTTCTTGTAATTGCCCGTTTAAATTTACTATATATATATATTTAGAAATGTGTATTTACAGGATCTACCATTCACTTTCTAAACTTAGCTCCTTCATGTCAGTTCAGGTATGCACGTGTGCCAACTTCCATGTGGAGCTGCTGGTGGTAGTGATGGGAGACCCACTATAGGCTGCTGCTGTCAACAGAATATTTTACTGATTAAATAAGCTTTCAAAAGAATAAGCAAGCGAATCAGGATTGCCTAATTTGGGAAAAAAATATTCAAAATTTCTTTCCATATTTTACTTTTTGTAAATTAATCATTAATGTCTGTAGCATTATTTTAGTTGAGGCTGATCCAGCAAAATATTGTGCTAAATTCTGCAGGCTCATTACCAACAAACCCATGAAATATTCTCGGGAGAGGTGGATATATCATACTTTTTGAGTTACAGGTGTTGTGTAATATATGCCAGGAAATACTTATGCATAGAATCATTCATTTGTTTATTTAATTTATGCTATTCACTGTCTGTGCAGTCATATTGGCACAACTGTCATTGCCACTGAGCTTTCCTAATGTCTCCTACTTGCTCACTCAGTCTATGTAGGTTTAAACATTCAGAGAGAAAAGAAAATTAGATCATTATTGCACATTCTAGGTTGCATCATCTTTGCAAGTACATAGTACAAAAACATTAGGAGGTTTAGTGTGCTTGCTAATTAATTTTCACATAAATATAACTACTAAGCCAATTATACCTTTAGCAATAATTAGAGGAATCAGGGTTTTGTAGCATGTATAGTTTAAGAAGACTGATAGCAGCAGCCCTTAGCAAAACCTTATTCATGCTTTATAAGGGCACCTGAGTGAATTCCTTACATGCTATTCACAATTTCTTCATACATACAAGTCTTTATACATTTTTTGTGTGCTGTTACTTATTTAGATGGTTTTGCTGTTTATGCACAGCTTGTAATCAAAAGGATGTGTCATGCTTTCAATTTACTCTCACTATTTTGCTTTTAGGATTTTTTGTTCCGGGTTTCCCAAAACTCTTAAGATTTCAAGAGCATCATGACCGGATGCTAAAAAAATTTATGCCAAAGCTCAAGCAGCACTTTGTAAGTGAATAACATTTATTGGTATGGTATAAATTTGTAATTTTGTAAGCATTCTTGATTCCTAATTTATCAGTGGCTTACATGGTTCCCTATTCCATACAAGTTCTAGTTGCTGCGAGCATGCATACTTACTCAAATGAACTCTACTTTAATACTAATTAGTAAAATGTTTATCAAACTCACCATGATTGCCCCGATAGGTGAGGGTAGAACTATTGTAAGGAAGTTATGTTTTATTCCACACAGGTATTTTTCAAGAGGTATGTCATTGGTTAGAAATTGCTTAGAAAGATGAATTCTATATAGCTACCCGTATATACTCGAGTATAAGTCGATCTGAGTATAAGCCGAGAACTATTTTTACCTGAAAAATTTGTAAAATCTGATTGACTCGAGTATAAGCCGAGGGTAGAAATTATGACCACTACTGCCTTCTGATTCAGTATTGTTTTGTGGCTTAAATTGCCCTTTAAATGGACAGCAGAATTACGATACATTAATCTCATACAGTAATAGCCAAATCCAGGACCAGTAAACCCAATTCCTTGGCACTCCAGATGTTTGGAAACTACAACTCCCAGCATGCTTTGGTTGCTGGGAATTGTAATTTCTAAACAAGTGGAGTGGCAAGGTTCAATGAACCTTTAATTAAAGGAGTAGATATAGTAGATATGAGTAATAGATTCTGTAACAAAAGAGGCTTCCATCTTGTTGCCAGTACAACTCATAGCCCATGTTGGCTTCAAAGAGCCACGCCCCCTGACCCCAGCATTCACTGTCTCCATGTGCAGAGTTTCTAGCATCTCTTTCTAGTGAAAGATAAAGCCTCTAAATGTACCTGGAATCACAGTTGATTTGCTGGTGGCGCACCATGTAAATGCTGTGTGTTTAGAAACAATCAGACCAAGAAGTCGCAAGTTCAAATCCCCTAGCTTACTTATGAAACAATATAACATGGTCTACTGCCTGAGTTTAGTGCTTTTTTTGTTTGTTTGTTTCCATGTTTCTAGAAAAATATGAAGTTTCTACATATGTACAATCTTTATATATAGCAGCTCTGTTATTTATTTACCAACCAGTGTGAATTGCTGACAGTCTTCCAGTAGCAATACAAAGCAGTGAACTGATTTTACTGACATTTACTTCTATTGATTGAGAGTTCACCTGTGGCGTGCTCTGCTAAAGTGCTGGGTTAGGAAAAATATCAGATTATTGGGACACAGGTTCGATTCCCCATGTTCCCCATGTCCCCTTTTTTTGTTTTTATTATGTGTCTAGCAAAAGATAAAGACTCTACATGTACTAGCCCATTACTTATTAGCCCTTGTGGCCTAGTGGTAGAAAGCTTTCTTTTTAGAAAGACACAGAATAGAAGGTTGCTGGTTCGATTCCCCATACTTACTTTTATTTTTTGCTGAAATGTTAAATGTTCTGTTTCTTTCATCCATGCTAGCAAAGACATATACTGCAAAGATTACTTTTCTTTTTTGTATGTAAAGCATAGGAATTTATCATTGTTAGGGACAGGAGCATTTCTAATGTGTTTACACAAAAACTGCACTGGTATCTGTGTTCAGTGTCAGAGGGAGGGAACTCTGAGCTGTAACATGATTGGCTGTCAGCTTCCAGGAAGCAAGACTGCAGTTTCCTATGAAGTGTCCGGTGGACACTTAGATGGGTGTTCCCAGATAAGGTGAATTATGGGAGCTGACCCTTAGTACACACAGGTTATTTTCATAAATCACCCAGCATCCACAGCAAAGGGAGACATGAGACACAGCTTGTTGTTCGTTTGTGAATGTGCTCTCTCTATTGGGACAATGTTGTCTTGGGACTTTAGTTCTCCTTTAAGCTTACCATCATTTAGAATAGTATATAGTAAAGGGCACTCTGACCCCATATAGTTAAGGTCTCTCTGACCCCATTAGTTAAAAATGTCACCTGAGAGTTGTAGTTTCAAGCTGTCATTTGCACTGTACTAGCAGCTGTTTTTTGCCCCAAACTGAGGAGACCCATCAGATTTACAGCATCCAGATGAGCAGTGACAGTGCTGAGTGAATCCAGCAGCCGGACTACAGGAAGCAGGAAAGAGTGTAAAGGCAGATCAGCTCCTGTAACTTTCTATGCAGGTGAAGTTTTTTTTTTTTTAAACACAGCACCACCTACTGGTTACTATCCTCAATTGCATCATTTGGATCTAAATTAGGACTTGACCCGAGTATAAGTCGAGGTTAGGTTTTCAGGCTAATTTTAAAGCCTGAAAATCTCTGCTTATACTCGAGTATATACGGTATATATAGTTTGATTTTTTTTTTTTTTAAATCTGATTTTAAATGTTTTGATTTTTTTTTTTAAATAAAATGCTTTTTGAGGAAAATATATTACCATCCACAGGTTATTCCATCATGAAATAAAGATTAGTTTTTTTAATTATGTAGGAAAAGGCTGTAAATGTAAAAATATTTTTTGGTAAATAAATTCCATTAATCCTTTCACAATGCCCTGCTCTTCCAGAGGTTTTTCTAAGATTATTGGGCAGTTTCTCTGCCTACAAGATATTAGCACAGATGCTTGGTTTACTTTTGCAGTTCTCAAAACTGAATTTGACTCAGCAGAGATCACATGCCTCTTCTTCACAGCAAAAAAAGTTATTTCATGAACAGAGTTGAGAAAAAGACCTTAATCCTATAGTTCTACAAATCTATGAATACAGAATCAACCCCTTCAGTGCTAAGTTTCAAGAAGATCAGTGAATAGAATAGAAACAATATTTTTCTGGTTGTTTGGAGTGGAATAGATCTGCACAAGAAGAAAGTAAAAGTGTGAGGAGGGAGGGGCAAGCAGACAAGCAGTACTAAAAGTGAAACTTTCTGAGCACAATACTGCGCAGCCACAGACAGACGAGTCTTTGGATCTTTTTGTGTGTATGACCTTGGAGGTGTATGACCACATTCTTTCCTTTGAGGAAAAAACATATTAAAGGAGAACTAAACTTCAGTTTTTCAGATCCTAATGTGAAAGTTTTTCTCCCCAGAACACCTACACGTTGAAAGATTCTTCTCTAGTTATTTGCATTTAGTAGATATGAGTAATAGATTTTGTAACAAAGGAGGCTTCCATCTTGTTGCCAGTACAACTCATAGCCCATGTTGGCTTCAAAGAGCCACGCCCCCTGACCCCAGCATTCACTGTCTCTATGTGCAGAGTTTCTAGCATCTCTATCTAGTGAAAGATAAAGCCTCTAAATGTACCTGGAATCACAGCTGATTTGCTGGTGGCGCACCATGTAAATGCTGTGTGTTTAGAAACAATCAGACCAAGAAGTCGCAAGTTCAAATCCCCTAGCTTACTTATGAAACAATATAACATGGTCTACTGCCTGAGTTTAGTGCTTTTTTGTTTGTTTGTTTCCATGTTTCTAGAAAAATATGAAGTTTCTACATATGTACAATCTTTATATATAGCAGCTCTGTTATTTATTTACCAACCAGTGTGAATTGCTGACAGTCTTCCAGTAGCAATACAAAACAGTGTACTGATTTTACTGACATTTACTTCTATTGATTGAGAGTTCACCTGTGGCGTGCTCTGCTAAAGTGCTGGGTTAGGAAAAAAAATCAGACTATTGGGACACAGGTTCAATTCCCCATAAAGACTCTACATGTACTAGTCCATTACTTATTAGCCCTTGTGGCCTAGTGGTAGAAAGCTTTCTTTTTAGAAAGACACAGAATAGAAGGTTGCTGGTTCGATTCCCCATACTTACTTTTATTTTTTGCTGAAATGTTAAATGTTCTGTTTCTTTCATCCATGCTAGCAAAGACATACACTGCAAAGATTACTTTTCTTTTTTGTATGTAAAGCATAGGAATTTATCATTGTTAGGGACAGGAGCATTTCTAATGTGTTTACACAAAAACTGCACTGGTATCTGTGTTCTGTGTCAGAGGGAGGGAACTCTGAGCTGTAACATGATTGGCTGTCAGCTTCCAGGAAGCAAGACTGCAGTTTCCTGTAAAGTGTCCGGCGGACACTTAGATGGGTGTTCCCAGATAAGGTGAATTATGGGAGCTGACCCTTAGTACACACAGGTTATTTTCATAAATCACCCAGCATCCACAGCAAAGGGAGACATGAGACACAGCTTGTTGTTCGTTTGTGAATGTGCTCTCTCTCAATGTTGTCTTGGGACTTTAGTTCTCCTTTAAGGCAGCAGGCCATAAGAGAGACCCAGTTTGGCAATATTTTAATGAATTTCCGTTGCTTATCGGTAAGGCAGGCATGCGTGAAAAACGCAAACACTGCAACGAAGAAATAAAAGGCCTAGTGGCCTGAATTTAAATCAAATCCACCCTGGTTTTAAGGCTGTAAGACAATAGTTAGTAATTGTGTATTGTTGAAACTCTTTACTTGACAGTATTATGTTAAAAACTCCTTCCAGCCCTTTCAACTTAGCAGCAAAGGGTACATGAGTTAGCCTGCCACAGTGTTTTATGAACAGAGCTATGTTATTATTTAAAAAAAAATAATAATTATAGATTTGCAGACACTATGATATAATTTACCAGGAGGATCAAGTGCAATTTTACATACGTATCTTCAGTAATTTAATTGTATCAGGAATCTAACTTTTAAAAATAGTGTGTAATTAACCTCCCTATTGAGAAATTTACACTGATCTTGCACTATACATATAATGATTAGATGCAGAATCACATAAAATTTGATGTTGAATAATATTGGCCTATAATGGTATAAAGCAGTCATTGATATTGACTGCATCCTGTAAGAAAGTAACTCGAGCTATTGTTAATATTTACGTACTATTATTACTATTTCTTGGCAATATGTGAGAGCAATCTCAGGAGAGTAGCTGAATATCTGCATGTTCTCCATGTGACACCCTAAATTTAGATCTGGTCCTTGCAGTATCTGCTTATGTGTGAAGCAAGGTCTTTCAGAACAGTCTTTCAGGTCTTTCAAAGGCTCCTACGGAGAGGTGAACATATACAGTACTCAAGAGGATATAATAAGAAAATGCTAGTGCAGACGGTCAAATCTAGAGTAGCAGAAATAGTCCTAATTGTGAGAAAATAATAGGGAAGTGTCCAAATCATAATATCTGATCTGGTTTTGACCTTTATCTAGACATTAAGCCTGTTACAATATCGAGTGCTAGAAGCCCAGAGTGCCCCCTTAGTTTGCCACGGCAATAGTCCTCCCTTAGTGTCCCATGGCCCTAGTCCCCCTTCAGTGTCCCAAATCTAGAGTCCCCCCTCTGTCCCAAATCTAGGGTCCCCCCTCGGTCCCAAATCTAGGGTCCCCCCTCGGTCCCAAATCTAGGGTCCCCCCTCATCTAGGGCTGTGTTCTGCCTCTGTGTTGTTTCCTGTGTTTCTCCCCCTGGTGGTGATTCAATAGGAACTGCAGAGACAATCTTACCTTCTCCCTCTAGTGGTGAGTCCATACGAACTGCAGTGACACACACACACGGACCACAGCACGGACGCAGCAGTTAGGCTTTTATTATATAGGATGACGAGACAGCAAAAGAGCTAGAATAAGCAATGTGGGGGTTTAAACCTTAAAGGGTATGTCACCCCCAAACATAAAATAGTATGTTCTAGGGAACCCCCCAAAACTTGAGGTTTATACCAGTAAAATATACTTACCAGCCTTCGTTTCCTTGCTGCCTTCTGCTAATCTTCCATGCCCTTACAGTGCATAGAAGCAAGCAGAAGGGGCCAGACTGGCAGCAGCTCCTGTGATTGGCTATGGTGCAAGGAACAGGTGACAGGAAACAGGAAAAACCACAAGCTTAAGATGACAAGCTGTAACAGCTAGTCATCAAGCATAGTGGGATGAGGATTTTATAAGACAAAACAGAGTCAGAAGTACTGGGATAAAGTTTAGATGGAAACATGACAAAGTATGATGAAGTATGGATGGGACATGGCAAAGCCAGGAAACTCAGCATTTGTATTATAAGGTTAAAATGTATGACTAAATTAATGGTTTTTATTTTAGCTTTAATTTCAAAATTCCGTTATGTTTGGTTTTCAGGAATCTCAGGAACTTTACACAAATTTATATACCATGAAATGGTTTTTTCAATGCTTCTTAGATCGGGTAAGTATTCCATTATTAAATTTTTCTGATGTTTTGTAAGGGAAAACAAAGCCATGTCATATAAAGGAGAAAAATAGCCTAAACAGAAATGCCTTTTCAACACTTCCACAAAATATCACACAGAAAATCATTAAATGTACCCAAGCATGTTGAATAGGGTTCAAATTTTAAACGGACAGATCAGTGGAAATTATCAATATTTGTTAATTTGTGTAATACATAGTTATTTTACATATTCTCTCCCATTTTGAAAAATCAGTTGATTTCATACCCTTTGCTGTTCCCTGCTGTTGACATTAGTGAGCTGACATTTCAGGTTCTAACAGTCCTTCTTACCAGGATGCACCACATCCTTGGAATGTTCCTTACAGTAATTTCTACTGATTGGCTGTTGGATGGGTCAAAGATGCTCAGATCTCTACTGAGCAAGTGAATCAACCCAGGTCAAGGGCAAGATCATAACGGTCTCTACTAGGGGTCCTGCAAACAGGAAATCAGTATTTCGGTTGCAGTTATTTATACACAGACAAAATGCTGAATTGGCAGATTAAGGTCATTGGGATGAAAAAATACTGGTCTTTTTTTCTGAAAAGCATATGTATTTGCACTGAACTTTTTCACATTTTGCCTGAGTTCTTAATCCATACCGTAGTAACTGTATTAAAGAAGGTAACATCTGATGGTTGCTATGGATTAAAAATATGGGCACATTTTTGCACCTCTTATTAAATAAGTCATTCAGTTGCTGTCAGCTGCAGGAAACAGGACATTGGCAGGCAAAAATCTTACTGACAGTTAAGCCTCGTATACATGGGTTTACAGCCCTATATTCCCATTAACAGGTCTACCAGTTATTATACTAACCTAAAGTGTTGGTAATTAAATGGTTGCATCATTAATTTGGCCAAACTGATCTGTCTAGATTTACCAACATGTCTGATCACTGGAACCAAAAATTTTTGCAGAAATGATCAACATTTCTAGAATCATATTCAATCGCCCTGCTGATTCTACCAAGGAAATCAGGATGGGTGATTGATCAGGCCTAAATATTGTATTAGGCCTAATGTTCTTGTAATGTGCATACAATTTTCTGCAATCTGTATTAATGAATTAGTGACGATGCTCCATAAACTATACTCCATTGTAGGTTTAATCTCGGGTGAAAAAACTTTAATGTTTTTGTTAATAAGCTTCATGCTCTACTCTACTAGGTACAAAAAACAAGTTTAATGCACACAATATACTTGTGCTTCCTTAAATACACTTCACTCCTCAAGTGTATTTAAGGAAGCACATGGTATGTTAGGTTTGTAGGTTATTCAACCTCAAATACTATGGTATGTTGATTTATACACCTGAGGAAGGGGGAAAACCCCAAAACATTCTGCACTGCAAGTCACAATAAAGAAATAGTTCACAATTGCGTATCCCTGCTAATTTGTTCCTGATGTATGGAGTCCACTGCTAGTGGTTAAGCAGATTGGGGAGGCAGCACCGTTGGTAATTAACAGTGAAGGTGTGCAGGGAGAAACATATGTTTAGATAACTTCCAGAACATTTTTCAGTGTTAAAGGATAATAATACACTCCAAGGCCCACCCGTTCCAATTAAGACTATCCAGGGACACAAAGCCAACCCCTCTTTTGGCAGGCTGTTTATGAGTTGTCAGTTTTGACTAAGTAGCAGATGCAGGGCATGGCTGGGTCGATGGCTGTACAAGTGTAGAGATTAAATGCTTGTCAGAAGAGGTACGTTTTTGGGAAATTGGAAACTTGACACTTATTAGTGTTCCACACTAGTACCCTTTAAGTAGATGGGATATTAGCTTCTCACAGAATAGAGCCGCATTAAAACACTGACTTTTTTTGCAGATTTTAGCACGTTGGCTTCTGTTATATACCATTTCTGTCACAAAGTAGTTTCTATGGTAACATGCGCTATGCACCTTTAATTAAACGATACAGGGCTGCAGATAGGATAATGAAATGGTACCTTACAGCTCAGGAAGAAGTTGTTGGATGATAATTTAAAAACATTTCTTTCATCTTCAAAAGTTTGTGTGATTTTTTTTTTGTTTTGTTTTTTAGCCTTAGTCCTGCATTAACAGCTATAAGTAGGCACATACTGAATCCTTCTCTTTTTGCTTTCTGTTCATGTTTTGCATATTCCCCAGAAGAGCTTAACAAACCCTAAATGATATCTAGTAACTACATGTATGCTTCTACCTTTCTTAATTTTAAACTAATGAGACCTTTTGTCATGTTACAATATCTTTTTTTTAGACATTTCATTTTTCAGACCTTTGGTCACTTTTTGACCTTTCTTCTCAGTTTTCTGGTACTTTTGACACATAACACTGCCTTTGATTGGAGGATGGCATTGAAGATGTACAATATATTGCCACGTTATAGTTTGTATGTGTGTAGCTCTGTTCTGTTACCAATAAATAGGGCTTAAAGTAGGAAAGTTTTATTATTCAAGATGCCACTTTTTACTTTTATATATTTTTGAATGTTTAACGTGCTTTTTTACTACATGACATATTTTTTTATATTTGTGTTTCAGTGGTTGGTAACAATTTATTTTATTCCTGTAGACTCCTTTCACTCTAAACTTGAGAATATGGGACATTTACATACTTGAAGGAGAGAGGATTCTGACTGCAATGTCCTATACTATATTAAAACTTCACAAAAGTAAGGCATCCAACCTCTTGCATTTATTTATAACGGAACTCTATACATTATTTGGGAAAAGGTCTCCCAGCACTATATTTTCCAAATTACCCTTACTCTTACTAGAAACCAATCTCTTTCTTGGTCTTTTCTGGACCATCATTGTTAGCTTTGGTAATTATGCACATTAATGCATTTATTTGTAATTTCCAGAAATGTAAAAAAAAAAATATATAATAAACTGCTGAACAGAAATGATGTAAACAATTGTAAAGTTTTTTAAATAAGGTCTGAATAAAAAATGTGCACATATTGATACACATAATTACTCTGGGCTTTAGTTCTTTTCTCCCTTAAAGGGCATCTATACCAAAAAAATAGGTTATTTTAAATTGACCATAACTGGAAACAATAATTCTTCCCAACCACCACTGTATTATTTTTTTTTGATCCGCCCCCTATTTCTTTAGATATCCAATCTAAAACATCTTATATTGCAGCTGTCAATCAAGATCCTTGCTCTTAATAACTATTCTTCTTTAAGTAGTTTTATTGTAGCTGGAATGGTGACAGAGTTTTGACAGTTGGATGCTGTATGCTGTGTGCAGGCTTGACAGTTGGTTTGTGGGAAAAATCAGGTCGGATGGATGTGGGAGTGGTTAAAAGAGGGAGGGGGGATACTACTCCTAAACAAAATGTGTACTGGATTGAAGGCATGCAGCAACACACGCAAATCAGAGTAAGTGCTACTTACATGTATTCAATTATAGATTAGGATGAGGCAAAGTTAGTGTCCCTTTAACTCCCCCCCCCCCCTTCTTATTGATTTGGATATAACTGGAACAATGACTCATATCCCCATAATCGCTTATCACCAGAATACTCATTTAAAGGGCATGTCGCCCCTAAAACAAAAAAACTGGTCACTTTTAATTTAACTTTCAATCATTTACCCCCAAGCCAAACTGCTATTTTTAGCTTATTACTTGCATTTCTAACCATATATTTAACATATTTCTCTGCCTGCTCAATGTGCTTTTAGGAATTTGAGCATGTGCAGAGGATGGTGCAAGTAATTAAAAAGTGAGCACATTTTTTTTTAAAGGCTAGGTCCCACTTATTCGAGTTAGAATGTGTTTTGCGCACTAATCGTGCTTCCGATTCCCTTTGCAATGGTAGCGGAGTATTCCCACCATGTGCGCTTCGCTCTGATCCATTATTTGAACGCATGCATGCACAACTTTTGTGCATATTGCTTGCGTTCAAATAACGTGTACTGGATCGCGGCGCACATTACATATCAGGCACGGCAATGCAATGCAACAATTCTGTATACGCTGCTGCACTTGATAGTGGGACCTAACCCTAAGTGTGGACATGCCTTTTAAAGGCTTATAGAAATATTCTTACCATTTCTTTGTTTGAATTAATATTACTGTTCCTAACTTTGAATTGATATATCTGTGATTACCATGATATATGTAATAGTATTTCAAGAATAATATGCTTTAGAACAAGTGATTCCTTAGAGAAAGTCTAAGGACAATGCTCTAGGGAATATCTTTCCAATTAATCGTCATAAAGTGAAAAGTATAGAGGAGAACTCAAATATAAATGCAATACAATTAATTTATTGTACAAACCATGAATACTGGGTTTATGTATAACACAAGTGTTGCCTAATTAATGGCAATAATGAAAGTTTGGTAACCTGGTAAGAATGTAAAAAAATTGAGATTTAATTTCAATAATTTGTTATTGACCCCAAAACAACAAGGGCTGCTATAAACCATTTATTCTTTGCACTCTTAAGATATCATGTGCTCCCATCTACTTAAATGGCATGTCCACCCCCAAAACTATAATTTGACCCACTAATGGCCCCACTCTGTAGTGCATAAAAATCCTTAACCATCTCAGCTCCAAATGATTCTCCTGTAATGTCCCCCCAAAGTCCCAAAAACTGACCAACAGGAGCAGTGCAGGGATGGAAATTTTCACCTCTGAGGCTTTCTCTCAGAGGTTTTTGGCTTGCTCAGAGCAGCCCCCCCCCCCCCCCCATCTCCCTCCAGTTTTGCTCTCCCTCCCTCTGGTGTAATTCGCCTTTGGCAAATATTAGCTCTCCTTTCCTCAGCCCCAACCGCTATAATACATTTTAGAAAGTCCCCCAAACTCTACTTACCTTCCCTCTCTTCCCCAGCATTCTGTGCAGCCGGCAGCCACGTCCGTGATTGGCTGCCTCTCAGCCAATCAGGGACGCAGCTTCCGGTCAGTACGGGCGAGGAAAGAGGGAAGGTAAGTAGAGTTTGGGGGACTTTCTGAAAAATGTATTATAGCGGTTGGGGCTGGGGGAAGGAGAGCTACTATGTGCCAAATATTTTTCCATGGGGTGGCCATGCCCTTTACCAAGCAAAAGTGTTTAGTATTTGCAGTAATAAACTATTCTTAAAAGAATTTTATGCATTGTTTTAGATTACTGACATAAAAACGCTTTTCCTTTTGTACCTCTTTAGTATGCTTAGCAACGTGTATTTGCTTGTCTTGCCTTAAGAAATGCATTTAAATAATTAAGTGTAGTTTCTTTTTTAGTATGGTATTACAAATTAACATGTGCAATAGTTGCAGTGTGAGTGGATGCTGTGATATCTCCAAGGAACAAATGGCACTGGTATGACTACAGGAGTATACATACATTTTCAGTGTTGTTAAAAGAGAGATTACATGACACATAATTGAAGTTTCAGTGCGATATATCTATTAATGCCTCCCTCAGGGTTCTCTCTATTTTTACATAAATAAAAAAGTGACTGTATCTTAAAGTCATTGGCTAATTAGTGATAAGGAAAGAGGGATTATTGATTATGACATGTACATATGTGAAACATTTTAATTTAATTGCTAGAAATGTAAAGAAAATTAATTAATTACATTGGGAGGTTTTTACTTTTTAAAGATGCTGCTAACATGTAGCCTTCTTTCCTCCGGTGTGCATCTGCTTGTTTCCATGCCTTTTCCGGGACTGGACCAGCAGTGTCTCCTGTTAAAGTTTAAATAATCACTTCCTTTGTTGAGAAAGTCCGGGATCGGACGAAACACGTCCAATCTGTTTTTGATTTTAATTGCTCCTGTGCTCCTGCCTGGTTGTCTGATGGGCTAAGTATCTACTTCCACTATCTCACCACTATGGGGATCTGCCATATGTTAGTGTCTTAGTGCCTATTTGCCTCCACCTGTTTAGCTCCCTTATGTTTCTATTAGGGCTGGAGTTTGATCCAAATTTATATGTTATTGAATTATCGTGATATGTATTGTCTGTGTCACAAGGGATGTTATTACTACTGTATATGTTAACTTATAAGGGTTGATTTTGTCTTGAGACATTAACAGGTGTGCGTATGACTGAGTGAATGGATATACCGGTATATCGTGATAAAATATGATAATACAGAACCAGGATTTGCGCAGGAAGTGTTTTTAATGTCAATTTTTTGCACTTTATTATAGCCCTCTAGAGCTGGCTATTTTTGCACATATAATAAAAATGCCTTTTATCTATAACACTAATTATAGTGTGTGATTAATTATTTGTACAAACTGTACCATTAATTACTTAAATTCGTGCTAGGTGTGCCCTATTTATCCACAGCTGTCTTCTGTGTTTTATTAAAGTTTAAATAGTAAAAACCTTGCGAGGTCGAGGATTTGGGGATTGTCACCAAAATATCAAAAAATAAATTATTAAAGGGTATTTCCACCCCCAAATTTTTTTTATGTAAGTGTATGGCTATGCTTCGAGAATTAATAAATGAAAGCTTTAATTTTTTATTAATATATATCCAGGGAGATTCAATAAAAGTTCTTATTGTTACAAATGGTGCTAATTTGTCCCCAACCAATCAGATCTTATTTAATATTTGAAAGCTAACTTCTGATTGGTTAGGGCAAAATGTAGCACTGTTTTTAACAATAAGAACTTTTATTGAACCTCCCTAATAGTTCTTGTTGAAACAGGTACCCATTGTCAGGAAGGATTTTTCCCCTTCATGCTTGGGGGGAGATAGGACATATATGTCTTTATTCAACCTCCATTACCATGTATCTATGTGATGATGTGCAATTTAGAGTGGATAATGTGCCCCCTACTGTAAATTATAAGGATATTAAGTTCCATTGCTATATTAGCTATTGCCAGGGAAAGGGGCTTACCTAATGGCTGGGGAAAACCTGTAAGATCAAGAATGTAGTGGGTGGGTTTAGGGGAAGTCCATAAAAGTGAATGGATAAAACTATTTCCAGAATGGTACGAGATTAACACAGAGAACTGAAGCCTTTACTTGTGAAAGTTGAGATTTAATGATAAATAATATAAATATAATGTTCCATGCATTAAAGAGGATTTATGGAAAGCAGCTAACTGCTTTTTACGTCTTGAAATTGTGTTAACCAATGTACCAAGGGTTAATGCGGCTTTAACTCTTGTTGCAACAGCAGCAACTAATGCACTAAGCCATTTGGCAGCTTGTTATTACGAAATAGTTGGTAGTAAAGATTGATAACACGTTAACTCCTTTCGCAAAGCATAGAGAGAGGATATCGGCTGGGTGCATTGCCATAAGGGGATAAAAGAGAATGATAGCTATTCTATCACCCCTTTTGTGTTATGTATCTAATAAATACAAATAGTTATTTTCAGGAATAATTAAAGGCTGTACACATTCCTACATAAATACACGAAATGTCTTTGGTAATGGTGTCAAGTAATACAAAAACAAGTAATTTAGGTCTATTTAATCAGGACAATAACATTAATCCTCCAGTCTTACCATATATTATTTTCTTATGAAATTAGATTGACAGTAACAACACTTGTTTCTGTGTTTAATTGTTGAGCAGTCAGTGCTGCAAGGTCATCAGGTGTCTTGGGTTTTGTGTGTCTTGCACATTGTGTCACTTAAGTGTGATAGATAAAATAATAAAAAGTATAGTATTCAACATCTTTGTTCAAAAGTGTTCAACATCTGTCTAAAATTGTGATACATCAATAGTAAAAACCATGTATTTAAAGATGAAACAAAAATAATAAAAAAATAACTCACAACCACTTGTAAAAAAGATTGCAGGTGTCTTTATTCAGTGCAAATTAAATGAGAGCATGTAAAATCCTATAAATTGCATCTGTATCTGTGAGGCAGAAATTAAGCAGTACTGTGTATTGTTGAGGAAAAGTGATTTTTATTTTTGTATTCAGTGGATATATAAAAAGTCTACACAATTCCTGCAAAACAGCAGATTTTTTATTGATAAAAAAAAAAGAAACCCCATATAAAACCTGTCCAAACTTATTCTACCTTTTTTGCAAATAAGCCATTTATACAGAGAAGTATAAAACAAATCAGAAACTGTTTATGTGGGTAGAAAAAAAGAATTGTACCAAAAACAAAACCTGGTTGTATTAGTGTACAGACTCTTTAATTATAAGGGATGTGGCTGTATTCAGAATTAAACATTAGTCTGATCTCAGATCAGATCAATTAGTATACATTTGACATCAATTAAAGTTTGGCATAAATATGTGCATCAGGGGCTACTCCTTTGTACTAAGTGCGTTTTAGGAATCTTTGCCTCACCTGAAATTAAAAAATTGTCAAGCTGCTGTATTTTTAACTGGCTGATTTACTGGCTTAAAAGATGTATCTTCAACTCTTGCATCCTAATTTATTTTTTGTCTAATGTTGGTATTGTGCCTTGAAAGTGTTGTAACTTATAATATGGATTCTGCTCATTAATGGACAGTATGAAGGTATATCTGTAGGTTTTGGAACAGAAAATAATCACTGGTTCTGTGACACCACATTTCTTTATAGCAAGTCTTTAATGATTTGCAACATGCCTGTTGATAGGTTCCCACTGAATCTCTTTTTGATTGCCCTATGTATTGGTTTAATTATGGAAAGTTATGGTTGACATGTGTGACTTGTGTAGAACACATTTTGTATCTCAGAATTTATTTGACATGACATTTTGGGGTGGGTGCCCTGGACTAGTGAAATGTATAAAAGTAACCGGAACATTATTTTGGAAAGTTGCGTTTTTTTCTTTTAATTCTTCTTTAAATCCCTGAAATTCCATATTATATTGTGGGACATTGCTTTTCAAAAACTAAACTTCAAGTTCTGTTGATCTAACTGAATAAAACAGATATGCCATGACCTGGATGAATGAGAGCCTTCACAAGCATATTCTATCATTATTTTTATATATATGTCCATTTAGAATCTATAACTTAGCCCTCTGACTGGTGGAAATCTCAACCAACAACAGCCAGGGATGTTCCAAACCATTAAAGGGTAACTGTGGTCTCGAATTCTTCCAAACTAGTAAGAATTATGAAAAAGCCTTCCATCATACCTTCAAAATAAAACTTAAATAAAAAGTTATTGCTGGAAAAGGTTTAGCAATATTACTTCCTGCTTAAACGCTTCCTGTTTTCAGCCATGTGTCCATCTTGTAGTCATGTGAGCAGCCTCTGCCTGCATTAAAAGGCTCTTCTTCTCAACTCAACTTTTTCCCCAGGTACTTCCTGATTTCCCAGCATTTAAGGATAACTGTATTGCCTCAATGCATCTTTTTAACTACTTTCAAAAGAGTAATGGTATGCAGCCCTTCCCATGCGTTTTTTTCCTGATTTCGAGCTTCTCTCTGCCTTCAATTAACCACACTGTGAAGGGGGCGTAACAATTCTGTCTGCTGTAACTGTCACTCAAAACAACATGTGAGAAAACCCATCCTTGATCAGCTTGATAATGTAGGCTGTATCCTAGCAACCGAACAGTTCAAGTTTGTTTGACTGGCAGATGAGGAAGAGAGAGGTTGTAACAGACATTCCCACCAGCCAATGACAAGTGATATGTTAATTAGGGCCCTGGGCCCTCTAGGAGGTGGACTTTTAGCACCCATCTTTACTGTGTGATATCTAAGGGAAGGCAGCACAGTTGTAAATGAGAGTAAGCGATTTCAGTTGCTGGAAGTGTGGACATGTAATGGGAGTAATGTTATATTTTTTTTATATTGTTGTCCTTTGTCTTAACTGAGCATGCTTCTGCCCAGGGGCTGATGGGCGGGACAGAGGTCAGGTGATGTCACTCAACCTACAGGAAGTTTGAACATTTACCCCAATGTAATTTCTCACAGGCTCCAGCCAGAGATGTGATTGTCGACTCATTTTAAAGGAAATACTGCAGGCTTTTATTTAAAAGTAACTTGTTTTGAGACCACAGCTGCCCTTTAAATGTTGTCAGAAATTGTGAATGATTTGATTTTATTAATATTAAGTTATTTGTATTTATTTAATGGAAACATGCTGCTAGGACTTAATCAAAATAAGGTATTTTAACCCTGGGTAGCATACAGTTACAAATTCGGCTATTTTTTTCTATATAAAGATGTAAAAGTTCATTCTTTTCCTCTGTGACATTTTGCAATTGAAAAAAGTAATGTGAAAATTACTACATGGCCATATCATTTCAGGATCCTATAAATGGTTAAAAGAACTCACAGTAAATTACCCATAATTATCCCAAAGATTATCTTGTGTTTGATGAAATATTCAGGTTCTTTTCCACATTAATCATTCTTGCAATTCATCTAGACTTTTTTTTTTCCCTCCTGGACTTTAAATAGATCTGTATGTCCTCTAACTAGCAAAAAAAAAACCTGACCATATTGTATTTGAGAGATACTTTAACTGTATTTGATTAATAAAATGGAAGGTGGTTGAGGAGTATATTATTCTTTGTAAAGGAGTATTCTTGCTCCAAGAGTACAGTATGTGGAATCCACTAAATAGCCGTTTTCTAGCTGGCCTTTGAAGTAATTGCGGTTTTATTGATCAAATGAAAATAGATATTTTAAATAACAAACAATTATGTTCTATTTTTGTGAAGCACTACACCACACTTGTTTTTTCTATTTGTTTAAGTGGATTTTATTTAAAAGGTTTATAATGGATTGTTTTAGAGCCATTAATAAAGCATAGCTAAACATATAGATCATAGAATTACAAGGTTAAAGAAAGTTTTTTTACTCTAATATTTGATGTTTTAATCTGTTTATTAATGATTTGAAAGTGAGTATTGTCAGCAAGGTCTCCGTGTTTGCAGACAACACAAAACTTTGATGACCATTAAAAGCTACAGATGATGTTCAATTGTTGCTGGCAGATATAGATAGATTGAATCTCATATGCCACTTAGCAGCCCAATGTGACAATGTTGAGAAATGTAAGGTGATGCATTTTGGACTTAAAAATTCTTGTGCTGCTTATACTATAAATGGCTCTGTGTTAAGTGAATCCCTGTTGGAAAAGGATCTTGGCGTTTTGGTGGATAACAAACTTAAATGTAGCATGCAGCGCCCGGCGGCAACAGCTAGAACCACCAAGATATTGTCTTATACAAAGAGGGGTATGGATTCATGGGAGAAAAATATTATTCTCTCTATTTACAAAGCACTGGTAAGACCTCATTTGGAATATGCGATGCGGTTTTGAAATCCTGTGTACAATACGGACATATTGGAAATGGAAAAGGTTCAGAGAAGTTCAACTAAATTAATAAGGGGACTGGGGTAGCTTGAATATGAAGACAGATTGGATGAGTTACAATTATGCACATTAGAGAAAAGGTGCTTGCATGGGGATAAGATTACTGTGTATAAATATATAAATGGGCCATACAAATAACTGTCTGAGGTATTGTTTACCAATAGAACATGTTAGTGGACACACTGACATCCCCTAAAGGGCATGTCCACCCGTTTTTAGAATTTTTGCTGTAGTGTAGGGTTACCAACCCCAAACGCTATAGTTATTTGAAGCAAAATTCCCCCGATCATTGCTTACATTGCCTGTTTCCCCCGAAGTTAAGTCCTCTGCTTGCATGAAACTGCATTTGGGCCGACCGGCAGCCGCGTCCGTGATTGGCTGAGAGGCAGCCAATCACAGACATGGCTTCCGGCTGTACTAAACATCAAGGGAAACAGGCATTGTAAGTATAGATCGGGAGAGTTTTGCTTCAAATAACTATGGCATTTGGGGTTGGGGGAGGGAGAGAGAAACAGGAGGGGGGGGGGGGGAGTCTGCAGTGCGCATATCGGTTTTCTCACCGGAGGAGAGACAAGAGGCAGAGTCCTATATGGACTCGGCCAGGCTTCTGGTGGACTTTGGAGGGACATTGCAGGGCAGCAATTTGGAGCAGGGATGTCTGACGCGTTTCCCGGCGTTCCCGCCGCTTCATCAGAGACCCACAAAGGGAGAGCTTTGTGGGTCTCTGATGAAGCGGCGGGAACGCTGGCAAACGCGTCAGACCACTGGTTTGTTTGCACCTTTGTGATGCTTTTACAGCTTTGATTGATGTTTACATATGGTTGAAATAAAAGTTTTGTGATGACACCTACCAAGCCTGAGTCCTAATTCCGGAGCGGTCCACTCCCTGATGCTCGCTCTTCGTAATAAGTATTAACACATGTACTTTGATCAGGACCTTAAGATGATCTTTTTTTTAGATTACAAATTTAGTAACTAATGGATTACTATACTCCCCTCCCCCTTGCTTCACACGTGTAAGGACCTAAACAGTTAGATTCTCAACCCTGGATGGTTCTTAGTTAAGCAGCTTTACTTAAATTAAATTTCCATTGCTGCTCTGGTCCTCTTTACCTCCCTCAATTCATCAGTGATCTTCTGCGCAGTTAAGAGCATGTTCAGAGGTGTACAGTGTAGACTCCAAGAAAACGCAAAGTGATGAATTATGGGAGAGGATCCTTATTACTCACATTTTAATTAAAACCATTAACCAACACTACAGCAAAGGGACAGGTGAGACACCCCTTGTATCATTCTGAATGTGCTCTGTCTGTTGGGACAATGTTATCTTGTGTGTTTAGTTCCCCTTTAAGTATATGGGTTTTTTTTTTTATATGCAACGTGTTGGGTGCAATTGAGGGGGCATTGCATTTAAAGTAGAATGAATAAATAGAATGCTTGTAAAACTGCAAAGGTTCACAAATAATGTGTGTGTATCCTGCTGGTGCCTTTCTTCATTTCTTTTTTTTTCTTCTTTTAGTTGTTATATATGTCTATGTTTTTCATTTTCAGGGCAATTAATGAAACAGCCAATGGAAGAGCTTATTAGGTATCTGCAAGAGGAGCTTTCCAGGGATTTTCATTATGAAGATGATTATGTTGTTGACCAACTCCAGTTGTCAATGAATGAACTGAGGCGTGCAAAGCTTGACCTTCCTCCTCCTGGTAAGAAACTCCAGATATTAACTTTATGAAGCTCAGATTTTATTTTGTATTATGACATCTTGAATATTTTGAAAAACTGTAACCTAATATATGAGGAGTAAATAGCAAAGAAGTCACTTAGCAAGCCTGTGACTTCACTGCGCGTTGAGGCGACGTCACAATGATACGGCTGCAAAATAACCTGACACCGCAAGATGGTGGAAATTGGCACAGTCTCGTGGGGGCAGAGCTTAAAACGCCATTTCAGAGGAGGAGGTCCACAACATTCAAGGAGTAAAGGTATCTATGAGAGGGGAGTAGAACAAAAAAATTATACACCCTTATATTTAAAGCCACTGCTACCCAGTAAGTTAGTTGTTTTTACAGTGCACATACCTTTTAAATATTGGCTATGTAACTGAAAAAGTTACTGCTTATGTTGCTGAAAAGTTGCAACATGTTGCACATCAATTTTCAGACCTTTTCAATTCTCTTTTTCCAAACCATTTCCTATTAAGGAAAGGAACTTTAGGACCTGTTTTTACAGCATCACTGAAAGTTGCTATTTTTCTAGTAAAATTGGTGTTGGCCAGAGAAAACACCAGATGCATATTAAGGGTTATGTCTCTTAAGAATGATTGTTAAGAGGACCCTTTCTGTTGACCCTACTATAATTAAAGAGCTTGTATAGTAAAGGTTATTTCCCCAAGGGAAGTTGTCAAACAAAAGTGTTTGCATGTGATATAATCGCATGCACACACGTTTCATCCTCGTGCATGAGCGCTTAAATTACGCGGCTGTTCTTGTAACATCCTCCCCATTGTCAAAGGGAGTAGGGAGCATGCATCAGCTCGCTTTGGTTTTCTATGGAAAGAAGAATGGCGCAAGGAATGTCACGAAAAGCCATGAAATTTAAATGCTTGTGCACAATGACTTAAGGTGCGTGCAGGCTATTAAGTCACAGGCCAGCAAAATCATGCAACCACTTCTCTTGGGCCACTACAGGAAGCACCAGGGAAATATCTTGGTACTTGTGCTAAAAACAATAATTGTGTGATGGAACAAGGGACAAACAAAAAGTCAAAAAAGTCTGGGGAATTTTTGGAAAAGGTCGCAATAATGCCAGTAAGTTTTTAAACAAACGCATCTATTTTTTTCATTAATCTCTTCTACTCTTTTACTTTACATGACCTTTAATACATATGCTATCTGCAATATTTTTGAACAGTACAATTTGAGTAAACCACATGGAGATATTTAATATTGACAGCTTCACTATTGCCAGACCAAAATCAGAAATCACAAAACATGTGTCACTGAGAGGAGATTCAGCCACTAGACTTTTTCCTTCTTTCAGGAAGGTCAGACCATTCCTTTTTCAAAGAAATAGGTGATGGCTTTAATACAAAGTGTTTCATCCCGGTTTACAGAAGATGGGGATATTTAAAAGCGGCACATAGATCTCATGAGGAGAACTGAACTACATATTTAGTCCAATTTTTCAGACACGTGAAATAGTTCAGAAAATATACTTTGGTATTGGAGAGGTTAACGCCTACTTTTTTTCTTTTCTTTACCAGACATACCAGAGAGTCTGGAACCACATTTAACCTAATGTTAACCCCATGAAATGTGCATTAGGTATTTGCAAGATTAGGCCTATGTGCATCAAATGCAGAAAATTATATTTAGTGAATGCACTTTCTCTTCATTGCAATTTTCCAACTTTGTTTATACTAGAGGCTACAATTTATGATTTTCATTGAGGAAAAAAAACAACAATAAAAGGGGACTTTTCTACAGTAGTCAGTGCCTAGGTTTGAAGACCTGGCGATTTGATGTCTTTTCTACCATTTAAACAAGACCCATGTCTCCCCTGTTTTGTCATTTTAATCAAATTTTCAGCCATTTTAAGGTTAGTTATTTAGCTCAAACTGCCTCTCCTTACATATATCACCCATCACCTTTGGTACTGCACCTTTCCCGGTAGTGTATGTAGGTTACGAAGTCCTTTTTCTTACAATCTGATGATGCACTCCTAATTTGCATTTGGCTGTTCTCTCTAAATTTCAAAGAAATAGCCAAGTAAGGGATAGAAGCCTGAAAAATTCCACGTAACTATTGTTGATGTGATTGAATGCAAATTAGTTCCTTTTAAAAGGTACAAACTTACAATACACTAAAAGCCAAAGTAACGGAGAGCCAAAGTGGTAGAAACTCTGGTTAGTCATGCGTACCAATTTAATACAAATTGCAAATTTATGCCGGTATTGAACCGCTTGCAGCTGCTGCATGAGTTTTTTCCGATACGCGTTCTGGCGTTGCAGGAAGTTTAATACCAGCTTTGCTGCATTCTTAGCATGACTTTTTAATGCCAGATAATCCGCTATTGGGGTTCTCATGCAGTCCATGTCCAAAGTCCATGAAATTGAAGAGTAGTGGCTGTCTTCCTGTCCAAAGGTCTCTGCCTCCTGTCTTGCCTCCGGGAGGGATGCTGACATGTGAAGTGGAGCCTTTCCCCCCCCCCCTCCCTCTGGCTGCCCTTGCTCCTAGCGTGAAGCCCGTTTAATATTATGTTCCTTAGGTTTGCCCACCCCCAACCGCCTTGTTAAAGGGTATCTCCACTGGTTTTTCTAAGTTTTCGTAATCCAGTTCTATTGAAGAACGGGAGGTAAAGGAGCTGTGCCTTACCTTCCGTTCTTCAATAGAACACACAGGAGCCAGGAGAGAAGGTAAGAACTTACCCGCTCGCTCGCTCCCCCGGCGTGTATGTCCTGACAGGTCTCGACGACCCTTGTCTTCTATGCGCATGTGCGATCTATGCGCATAGAAGACCAGGTCCGTCGGGACCTGTCAGACCAAGCGCCGGTGGATGCGAGCGAGCGGGTAAGTTCTTACCTTCTCTCCTGGCTCCTGTGTGTTCTATTGAAGAACGGAAGGTAAGGCACAGCTCCTTTACCTCCCGTTCTTCAATAGAACTGGATTACGAATACTTAGAAAAACCAGTGGAGATACCCTTTAATACAAAAAAACCTTTCCTATTGTTACTCACAGCCATTCACTCCAGCACCTATCTTCACTGCCGGCATCCACGTCTGTGATTGGCTAACCAGCAGCAAATCACAGAAGCAGCTGCCAGTCCGGACCCTCTCTGCTGTTTCCAGTTAGCAGAGAGAGGAGAAGATAGCCGCTGGAGCAAAGGGACTGTAAGTGACGATCGTAAAGCTGGGGTTTTTTTTTTTGTTTTAACATGGTGGTTTGGGATGGGCAAACCTAAGGAACATTATATTAAAAGTTCATTTTTTTGGGTGGAGATGCCCTTTAATGTTGTTTGCAATTGCAACCATCTTATTTTTTTATTTAATGATTTCTAAAAGCTGCAGATGGACTCCTATTTTTTGTTGCTACTGAAAGCAAGCACAAATCTGACATTTAACTAAAATATGTTCCTAGCCTTTCTTTACACTTTCATGCTGTGCCAAAACCCAGAGAAGTAACATTAATTGTTTGGAATGTTATTTTTAAAACGGATTGCCCATGTATAGCATTCCAAGAATTCCTCTTTTTTTTTTTTTTTTCTTTAAATAATGGAAACGTTCATATTTTAAGACCAATGCAATTTATTTTTTTTACTTTAGCTCTCTGCTCTGCTATATCAATTAAAACACTAAATACATTTTGTACAATGCTAAGGTAAAAGGAAATTGAGCTCATATTGATACCTTTCCAGAGGAAATATCTATTTTGTGCGTGTTAAGGGAAAAATACTGTTCCTTAGGTTGCCACTAGGTGATGCAAGATATCCACATTACAGAAAATTCTAAATATAGACATGTTTTTTTCTTTAAATCTATTTTTTTCCAGTGATTTGTTCTATAAAACAAAAGATACGCATTTAAGCAAGCTAATCTATTAACTATTTAACAATATTACATAAATAAGAATGAAAGTATTTTATCTGGATTTCATTTTGCTAGTTTTATTTGACCTACAGCACAAATAAGGGGGATCAAGACCAAGATACAAATAATTTAATTGGGTAATTCCTTTATGAAATCCACATAATTGGTAGCAGTTTGGAGATAACCTGAAGTTACCTCCTGTACAACTGCTCTAGTGGCATGTTTTTGTAATTGACATTCTATTTCTATGTAGGCATCTCATACACACATTCCTCAGTGGGTTTCTATTGGTTGGTTAGCTCTGTTTATTTAATTTTTTTCTATGTCATTGAAGAAGATTTTTTGCCCTATTAAATGCATTGTTAAGCCTGTTCTGAATCCCATGCAGTGAGTCAGAATTTGTTCTCTGTCAAAAAAACATTTACAAAAAGATGTACAATTGATTAAAAGATATGTTAAACACATTAAAACCAAACCTTGTCTCCTTCACCACCAGCTATACACTTAAAGGTAAACCCCCCTACTACCTGTAAACCAAAAGATAATTGCATAAAACCTCAATAAAATATAATCTTAATTGCAGATTCGTTTTTCATTAATGCAGCATTATCTTCTATTTCTCTTTTGTTATTAGGAGGCAAATCACTGTATAACCAGGACAATTACATATCATTTTATTAATTTTTTTTATAATTGCTTGAAATACTGGCTTTTAAAAAGTGTATATCAGAAATTGGGTTTCTCTCAAAAAATAACTATTAACTACAAGTCTTTTTTTTTTTTTGTTTTGTTCTTAGATTGAGTAGCATAGAATAATATAGTAAGACATTTTTTTGAGCAACTTTACAGAACTGCTCATCATTAGTTTTCTTTAAATAAGGGTTTTGCCTTTGTTTATAGTTAAGTATCAATTAAAGAGATCAGTTAAATCAATTGCCTTAAGGTTTCCATAAAGAATCCGTGAAATGATTTTATGTGGCTGCTAAATGGTCAAAGAAACTACATTTGTGCATATATTTGTTACTTATCATCTCTGGCTATAAAGAGGGTGTGGAAAAATGTGTATAAAGTGTTACTGAAGACCAACCTCTGTGACACTTAAAATTGTATCCACTACGGAATTACTATACCCGTTAAATAGGTGGTATCCTTTTATTTTTTTATTTTACATAAAATAGATAAAAACTTTTATGTGCAAAAACCCCCACATTTTTATATAAGCAACCAGAATACCGATTTGTATACTATTAAACACTGATTTATATCCATGTATTTGTCCTAGCCATATTGTTTTACACTATTCAAATCATTTCAACATGCATTTTGACCATTTGTCCCACGGTTTCAGTTGCATTCAATTCAATAGCTGACTGGTTTGAATATCTATTGTTTACAGCTCTGCATACCCTCTTTCAGTCAAAGTTTCATTCTTCAAATACTGTAAAATGAGGGAATTTACAGGGTGATGCACCAAGAGCAGAGGTGCAGATATGTCCAGGTGTAAATAATAAGGATCTTCTAGGGTACTTCAGCATAATTGTTAGGATTAATGCTTTTATGATCATGTATTTAAATAAAAGTACAAATGTGTAACATAGAAACCTAGTAATTGAGGTTGCATAAACTCTTTTATAACCTCCTCTTTAACCCTAACTGTTGATCCAGAGGGCACATACACATATGATGTATGCAGCGTAAATACAGTCAGGGTTATTTAATAAAAGCAAACTGGATGTTGGGCCCAGGCACTCCTCTTGTGGCTATTAGCCAATATCTTCCAAGGTGCTCCCTCGCCAGGTCCTCTACCACGGACCCTCTGTTATAGCACAAGCAAAAAGATTATGCAAGGGGCACTCGTGAGTGAATTCAAGTTTCTTTATTAAATCACATCAGCACACTTTTTTTTTTGTGATTTGTGCTGATGTGATATAATAAAGAAACTTGAATTCACGCTAGAGTGCCCCTTGCATAATCTTTTTGCTTGTTCGTATCGTTCAAAATGGTGCTAATTTTGCCCCAACCAATCAGATGTTAGCTTTCAAATGTTAAATAATATCTGATTGGTTGGTGCAAAATTAGCACCCTTTAAGAATTATTTTGAAGTTTGTGTTGGGGATTGTCTTATACCGGATGATGCTCTGTCCTAGCAGTGAGCATGCTCCAAGCTAAGGCTTGGGGGGGGGGGGGGGCGCTTATGTTACAACTCACAGTACTAGCAAGAAAGTCCACCCTTTTTACTGCTGGAAGAAGTGCTTTTGTTTGATAAATGCCCCTTGTATAGAGACCACAGTTCCACTCTGCCTCTTTTGTGTTGAGGCTTGCAGTTTACTGCTCTAACCTCTGCTGCTGTTCACAAAACTGTATTTGCTTGTGTTATAGATGAATTAAATAGATGGCCTGCATTATAATTTATGGACAGTGTTTTATTTCTGATTCTATAGTTAGACCTGGTTGTTGTCTCCAAGCAAATCTTACTATTAATTTTAATGGCAGGATGTTGATAAAATTTATATTATGGTTCTTTTCAAGTACTCCTAATTTAAATAATCCATCTTTCTAATGCAAACTCTATTTCTTTTTATCATAGGCAAAGATGATGAATTTCCCAAAAAGGCACTTGGCCAAGTTCCTCCTGAGCCACCACCAACCTATCTGAATCATATTATGAATGGACAGAAGAACACCCATAAACTGCCTTTTCAAGGTAAATCAGATAAAGTGTCTTCTCCTAGTAAAGGGTTGGAACATTCTCCAAACGGTGAAAAAAGAAGGAAGAACTCTTTGGATAAGTCTAATTCTAAATCATCAAAGAAAGGTCATGGAGATTCCCTTTTAGAAAAGAATAAAGTGGAAATGCAACCAAAAAGAAATTCTGATCCAGATTCCACCATGAAGACTGCAAAAGTGTATAATTATGCCACAGCTAACCAAAATTCCAATGCAACATCAAATGCCTCAAAGGTGATTACACCACTGTGGAAAATGCCATCAGAACCCAAAAACAAGGAGCTTTTAAGAATTACTGAAATTAAGGGGAAACCACCAGATTATAGTACCACAAATCATTCTGAATCTCAGAGGGTGAATGTCAAACAAAAAAGGTTTGTAGACATGGAATTAAAAAGAGGGTCCAATGCATCTCAGTATGATAATGTTTCTGGAGGTGATGATAGTGATCATAATAATGAAGAAAAGAGACATAGTTCTGATTCTTTTTCCCAGAAGAATTTTGTTTACTCGACCAATTCTTCTTCACAAAGTCCTTCAAAAGTTTCTAGTCCTTCAAGAATATCTCGGAATTCTGAAACTGTCTTTTTACCACCATCGCCTTCACACTCAGTACAAATTCATGGTACTGATGAGATGTTTAGCTTAAAACAGTCACCACCAATTTATAGCAACCCACCCCTTTATATTGAAAAGTATTCATTGAATAGAATGAATAATGAGAATCATTCACAAATTCCTAGTCCGTCAAGTAGATTTTATGGACAAAATTTTGAAGCAATGTCTGTAAGTCCCACTGCAAGACAATACACTACATCTCCTTCAAAGAGAATAGAAGTGTTACCTGCTGATGAAAGTTCAACTATGAAATTAAGTAATTTTAATCAGAATAAAAACAGCAATCATATTATTCTTCCACCAGTGGATTATGACATTAACCATAGATACTTTCCAGATTCTGCTTTTGGGACATTCGGACAATCTATAAATAAAGACGTTTCTCAAAATTATTTATCTCCAAACAACCAACATTCATATAATTTCTCACCTCTTTCGGTTAGTCCAGTGAGACTAAGGACTTCTCCACATAGCGAAAAAATACCACCTCCACAGTATCTGCATTCTAAAACTGGAGTTTCTCCTGAGCGTCTTAGAAATCCTAGGGACGGTTTCATAATGCATGAATCTGTGATGCTGTGAAAAATTGATTATTACAGTATATGCTTTAGTGAGCCTAAAAAACAAGAGCTTATATCATAGGTTGCCTTATCTTACCAAGGTAATATATTTAGTGTTGTACATGTATTAGCTATCTGTTTCAAAGATCTCATTATTAATGATAATGAAAACCAGGCCTAAACACATGACACAACCTTATATAAATGCTTTAATAAACAGGGTGCATGTGCAAGTGAATCAAAACAATTAGTTTTTTTAAGGTGTATTTTTTTTCTGCCTCATTTAAATAACAAATGGTATTTATGAATCTTTTGAGGGAGATATGCACTCAGAAACAAGAACTGTAAATTCTTGCTAACCTATTACACTTGGCCCTAACCAAACAGTTCAGCCATTTTGTGACTTTGTAATTATTCTGTAACAATAATTTTAAGCTTAATGCTTCTGAAACAGCCCTGACATTTGTCAGCAAAACACTGATGGGCAATTAGCCATTAGCTATTATTAAACATGAAAGGTAACAAAAAAGCAGTTTTAATTCCCAATATTACTTACCAAAACCATGGCTCAACTTTGAATCATTAAGATACCTCTGACTGTGGCCTGGCCAATAAACGTGTATGTAGTCTTTCTGTAATGATGAATGGGTAGGGGATGGGGCGCTATCCACTATCAAATTATGGTTTTAATGAGTACATTGAAGTTTGCCTTAAAAACTACAGTAATTGCAATAAAATAGCAATGCCTTTTTCCTGCTTATACAGTACTCAAATTTTTGTATTTAGTACATTGTATTAGTGCAGGTTTCAGCCAAAATCATAATGCCGTAATTTTCTTATAAAATTAGTGCTATTATGCACTCTACTGTAATTTTTGAAAGAACGTGAGAGGTTATAGATACAAAAGATTAACTATATCACTTTGTGTATATCCCGACTTAAGCTTATAGTAGGACAGTGGAGTGTCTAATGTTCCATAATATTAAAAGAAAAAGTGTTAATACACCTGTTGATAAACAAACCTGTAATGTAAAAAGACACTAATATATGCAATAAACCTCACACCAGTAAAGGTAGTTGTAGCCCATGTTTTACCTTAATTTAAAGGACACGTTCACAGCAATGTACCATTAGGTTTAGGGCCCCATGTCCCCCAATCTGCAATATTTACCTTTTTGTAAGAAGTCCCTAATGTCCTGTACAGCTTAAAGGGCATGACCACCTTAAATAAAAACTTAATATCTTGTAGGCCACCCCTGCCTACCACCAACCACAGAGTTACATTTCTAAAAAAAGAATCTGAGACATACTTACAGCCCTTCCCACCTGCGGCTGCCTTCCCCTGCTCCCTTTGTGCTGGAACTTGCAAACAGGGGCCGGACCAGCAGCCGCGTCTGTGATTGGCTGAGAGGCAGCTGCCGGCTTTGAAGACAGCCGCGGGAGTGAAGGGCTGTAAATAAGTCTGATACTTTTTTTTAGAAATGTAACTCAGCGGTTTGGGGTGGGCAGGGGTGTGGCCTACAAGATATTAAAGGTTTTTATGGAAGGTGGAAGTGCAGCCATCGAGGGACCCAGAGGGGGGAAAGGGCTCCCCTGCGCATGTCACCAAAGGCAAGAGAGGAGGCAGACACCTTTTGACAGGAATACAGCTCCTACTCTTCAGTTTTTTGGACTTTGCACAGACACTCCAGGAGAACCATAAGGAGCAGAAATGTAACGTAAGTTTTTTTTTTTTAAATACACAGTAGGGCCAGTAGTAGGTTAAATTTTAGTTTTGGCGGTGGAGATGTCCTTTTAAAGAGCAGTGTGCAACTTCTTCAGGTTGCAGTTTGGCATCTAAAAGAAAGTGTAGCGGTTAGTAGATACCTTTAACATAATGGTGCATTGCTGTGAGGGGGATGAACATGCCCTTTAATAGCTTTTAGAATATTGGCTAAGAAGCCTATAGCATTTTTTATTTATTGAAAACCAACTAACAAGAAAAGGACAAACGGTCCAAGAAGCTGTTTTGATGAGAGACAAATAGCTTCTCTTGCAGTTTTGTGGCTTAGAAAAAAACTAATAAAGTGTATTTCTCTTGCACAAAACACTTGTAGTTTATTATGCCTGGGTGTTATTTTACCTTTTTTGTTTTAAAACCATCTTTTAAAATCTTTTTGCAAAAGCTGGGGCAGTAGATTCATCCAGCATGGGCAACACGATAGGCAGTTACTAGGTCATGTTTACTTCTCTATATTTATATATGTATTATATTTAGTATTCACTAGGATTATAATGTGAAGCATTGCCCCTGATATTTCAGAGGTAGCCTTTTTCCCATGGTCTATAAGCTTTTGGCGAGCTTAAGCAGAAGAGGCAGCATAAACTGAGAAGAACAGTCAATCTGTGATGTCAGCTGCCACTGCCATGATTTACTGCGTGGATGGAATTAGCTGCCAGAATGGGGAAAGACTTACTCATTATGTCCGATTGAATGCTGCATGTAAAATAATGATAAATATAGCAATTGGGGTTATGTTTATATAATACACCAGTGTGCAATATTTTGTGTTAGCAGTGGACATGCCATTACCGTATATGCTAGAGTATAAACCGAGGTTTTCAGGCTAAAACCAAACCTCGGTTTATACTCGAGTCAATCACTTACCAGCTCGGACGGATGCACGCTCCACATCCTCTGCTGGCTGACGTCACTACTCAGTGCCAGGAAGTGAGGCAGGCGCCAAGTAGTGACATGAGCCCAGCAGAGGATGCGGAGCACACGGCAGAGCGAGCAGCTAATTCAACACTGGGGGGCTTTCGGAGGGGGGGGGGGGAGTACAGTTATCCCTGCAGTGTATGCAACTTAAGCATGCTGGGAGTTGTAGTTTCCAAACATCTGGAGTGCCAAGGAATGGGGGACATGTATGGGATTACTGTCCATTTAAAGGGCAAATAATGCCTCAAAAAATACAGAATCAGGAGTATGTTATCATTGTTAAACAGATTGCCTTCTGATTCTTTATTGTTTTGAAGCTTTAGTTGTCCTGTAAATGGACAGCAGAATTCCCATATAGTAGTCCCATACAGTAATATCCATACTGATTTTGCCATTACTGTATAGGACTACTGTATGAGAATTCTGGTGTCCATTTAAAGGGCAAATAAGGCCTCAAAACATTTTTACCCTCCGTTTATACTCGAGCCAATCACTTTTACTCCTTTTTCAGGTAAAAATGGGTATCTTGGTTTATACTTGGGTCGGTTTAAACTTGAGTATATACGGTAAATTCTGTGAGCAATTCCTCATATTGCTCACTGGTTACCATTTTTGGGGATTTTCCATTAGGGCTAAATCATTCCATTGACTTAGCTTAGTGATAGTATTGTCAAAAGCATTCTAAAAGACATAAAATGCTGGGAGAAGCATTCCGGACAAGAGTCTCTATATTTGCTTAATAGTGTGAACTCTTGTTTTATGGTTATCCTTTAGCGCAAATGGTTTATTTCTGATGTTTCTTGAATCTATTTCCTGTATGTTTGAAATTTTATTTATTTAGTTTTTTTTCAATATTTATTTTTACTTGATTGTAGATTTTCTTATTAGTTTAACTATACATTTGCTCTGATTTTTTTTTTGTTTTAATATTATTTTGGGGTTTTCATGTTTAAGACAGTTAACACTTGTTCAGAGATCTTGTAACTGGCTCACACTGTTCATAAAACAAAGTTCTTGTTATGTTTTAACTTTTTTAGATCTATCTAGCTCCCCTTTTCAGTAATCCTGTTCTCTCCATACACCTTCCACAATGTGCATTTGGCTTTTAATGGCTTAATGTCTGCTGTTTTTATCATTACACCATCACACCTTTTATGAACCAATGCATTGTGCTGAAATGACACTAATGGTTAAGAGAAGGCAAATCAATTTGAATTGTCTACTTTATTCCAGTTTGAGTGGGTTTTTAGCACATTGTGATTGACATATTCTTCTTTTTTTATTCCTAAACTGTTCTTAAGTGGGAGTATAATTTTAGTAATTTCAGCTTTCACTCGCTGCAGCAATACACACCTAGATAAGATTACACCATAGTGCATCTTCCAGGAAGGCATATAGTACTTTATTTACATGCAAGTGTTAAAATTTCCTTAAAAACTCCTTTTAATCTCATTGTGTTGAAAAAATGAATTTTATCCTTTGTTAGCTTTAGGGTACAAATGTATTGCCAGAAACATGCAAAAATGTAATTTAACTGTAAAAATGTAATTCTTACATAAGGTTTGGTTAATATAAGCCATGGTTATACTGAAATCTTGACATGCTCATTAATAAACACTACACTAAAATCACAAACAATCTCATTCAGATTGTTCTACTTGTTGGCTTACTGTGTTGCTGCTCACAGATGATGTAAAAATATATGCATCCTGGGTATTAAAATGAGATATGGCTTTGTAGCGGTATGTTATAATCAAGTTCTATGATCCCTAATCATGCTGTATACTAATGTATAAGAATAGCAAATAATGCAGCTCTAAAATGCATCTATGGTAAATATTGTAGATTTATTGTAAAAAAAAATATGCACACTATTTTCATATGTCATCTGATTAGTTTTTCAATTGTTCTTTTTAATGTGACTATTTTTAACATGCTAAAATTAACCTTATTATGACTGTGCCTCTTTATTTTACATGTAGAATAATAAATTACTAAATATCTTTAGTAATGGTGTCATATTATGTCTGTAAACAAAGGCAAGAAGCCACACTCCAAAGTGAATGGTGATTTATTGAAAACCAGTCATCAACATACGTTTCGGGGGTACAAACCCTAGAAACGTATGTTGATGACTGGTTTACAATAAATCACCATTCACTTTGGAGTGCGACTTCTTGCCTTTATTTCCAGTTATAGCTATTCTTCCTTTGGAAGTGGGAAGTTTGTGGGTAGTGTGCACTTGGACGACTTGCCTATATGCTGTCATATTATGTCACATGCACTAAAGAGGGTGTGCAAGTAGAGTAAATACATTTGGTGTTGTGCAGCACTGTAATGGGATGAACTAAGCCCTTTTCACTCATACAACAAGTAATTATCACCAGGATCCATTCAGCAGCTCTGATATGGTTTAAACACCCTATCCTTGATTTGGGAAAATGTGTTGGAAAGGTTAAAGGTTTCTAGAATTGGCACTGAAACGGTTACGGTTAAGATTGGGAAATCTTCTGATGTTGAAAGGGTTAAAATCCCAGAATTGGTTTTGAAACACACGAAGGCTGAATAAGAAAAGCTACTCTAAAAGAGTTAAAGGGCATGTCCAACCCCAAAACCTACTTTTGGTTACAAGGTAGGTGCCCCTTACCCACCCCCAACCGCCGAAATATTTTTGCAAAATAATACTCCCATGGTTACCATGGACCATTCTCTCCTGCGCCGTCTCTAATCCAGCTCCCTGCTTGCGGAAGCTACAAGCAGAAGCTGGACTCGCAGCCGCGCCTGTAATTGGCCGCGTCTTCGCGGCTGACATCATTCAAGACGGCGTGGGAGAAAAGGCTCCGTAAGTAACGATGGGAGCATTATTTTGCAAAAAAATTTTGGCGGTTGGGGGTGGGAAGGGGGCAATTACCTTGTAACCAAATGTTTTCACGCTAGGTGAAAACATGAAGAGGATGGATCATGATTGAGGGAGGGCAGTAGAGGACTCCACAGCGCATGTCACATTCCTTGTTGAGGTTGAGGAATCTGCAAGGACCGGATGGTTCACCTCCTTCACTTCACTTTCCTGGACTTTGGACAAGCATTTCTGAAGCAGAGATGTATAGTAAGGATTTTTGTAAACTACTTAGTAGGGCCAGTAATGGGTTAAATTATAGTTTTAGGGGTGCACATGCCCTTTAAAATCCCCACTGCTGGTTTTGAAGCACATACAGATAAAATTAGAAAATCTGCTGACATAGAAAGGGTTAAAACATCTCATCGGGTTCCATGAAAAGCACTTTTAATGGCAGCTAATAGCAGTGCAGCCATCATAACTCCTGTCTTAAGTCACGCTAACTACTGGTAAATAAGCCTGACTTTAAGAAAAGATTTGGTGCACTGCGGCTCTCAGTAAATTGTCCCCAATGTATTTAATAAAGTAATGTGTAGAGAGAAGCCCCTATTTAGTTGTTTAGACTGTGTCAAACTGAAAGTCAGGAAATGTTATGATTAACTACCTGCAGTTATAGTATTAGGCATGCTCATTAATGAGAAAGGAACAAGTTCCATAAATGTTATTGAGCATGCCTAAATAGCCATTTTAAATATTATAAAAGGCCGTGTCCACCCCCACTCCCCCAACTTAAATTTGCCCCAATGCTAAGCCCTCTGTGTAGTGTTAAATGACTACCTTTCTCTTCTGCTGAAAAAGCACTTAAGGAAAATGAAGAGTAGAAGCCTTTCCCTGGTGTATTCGATTTTTGCCTCTAACTGTACCTCTTAGTGGTTTCGGGCATGCGCAGTGTAGTTCTTCCTCCCTCCAGCTTCTGCTCCATGCACACACACTTGAACAAATATGTTCTTTCAAATGGCCAAAAACCTAGACCTCGCTAGGTTAATATTCCCCCAAATTGCATTCTAAACTTACCTACAATCCTTTGTTCCATCACTCTCCTTCTGCTGCCTTTTCCGATCGTGGAAACAGCAGAAGGGACCAGACCGGCAGACACTCAGTGATTGGCTGAGTCTATTACGTCACCTATATATCAGTTATCTATATATCATCTAAATTTTCTCACCAAGTGTTCACCAGTCAAATCTTCCGGTTTTGCGAGGGCAACTTAAATTCAGTATTATGGGTGATCTAAGGTAAACCCAGGAATAACTTGCTTTTAAGGGGGGTGGGGGCTAGAGTAGGGTTTTTTTGTCCTTTAAGGTACTTTTCAAAGCTAGTAAAAAGTACAGCACAGCAAGTGTGACATTCATAAGCTAGTGTATCATAAAATAAATAAATATATAGTGTGTGTGTATGTATATATATATATATATATATATATATATATAAATATGTACATACTGTATATATATGAAAAGCTGCACTCCAACTTGTCCTTGATACAGTATATGCCCGGGTGTGGTAAAGGGTAAATATGCCCACATTGGGTCTGCAAGGGGAGGAGACACAGGGTCCACGAGTGGGAATGGCCAGCAAGGCATTAAAATGGCTAGCAGGCATTAAAACAGTGCTGTGGGCTGTGCTGTTCTCCCCACCCCCCTCCTACCCTTCCGTCATGCACTGAGCATGTGCCAACTGCAGATTAGAGGAGGAAGTTGTATTGCTGACCGCAGAACCTCCCACCCCCTAACTTTCTGATCAGTGATTTCTTCATATTTTTGGCTGTGCAGCATGTAGAGAGGTGGTTGACGGCTCGGTAGAAACCTGGCCTATCATTTAAAATAAACTTGTTTGGAGACCACAGTTCCCCTTTCACTGCCACAGATCGTATATTCACGATCTGTGCAGTGAATGACCAAACTGCCACAGATCGTGAATAGACGATCTGTGGCTTCTCCACTGCAGAAAAAAATTTGCCCCCGCTAGGGGCGATCGGAGGGCAGCATTCAACTGCCCCCCTAGCCCCCTCGATCCCCCCTCGGTTGTGTCCAAATCCGAGGGGGGGATCGGAAGATATCCCTACCTGCAGCCGGTCCCACGTGGAGGAAGAGAGGAGGAGGTCATCTGTCCGGAAAGGGAGACCCGGGTGACTCACTGAACTTCCTCCTTCACCGGGGTCTTCCCTAAAAGAGGTGGTCTAGTGGAGGTACTGCAGTGTGATCTCCATTCAGATCACGGTGCAGTACCTAGTATAGTACAAGCTGTCATGCTGACAGCCTTACTATACATTTTGTGAATGGAACTCAAAGTTCCATTCACAAATAGGATTTTTTCTAAGTCTTTGCTACTTAGCGAAGATTTAGAAAAAAAATGGGGACAGAGATCAAAATTTGGTGATCACTTCTGATCACCAAATTACTGATCTTTGCCAATAAATGAAAAATCAATTCCTGGAAAATGATTTCCGTGAAGTGATTTTTCCGATCGCATTTCGAATTGGAAAACGGGCATTTATGCCCGTATTCCAAGCTCGGTATCATTCCCTAAGATGATTTGATGATCATCTTTGGGAATGATCCAAAAAAAAGGGGGAAATTCACATGAAAAAAATCTTAAAGTGATACACACACTTTTTTTTTTGTTAACCTAAAAACTATAAATTAGCACAAAACTTTGTCTTCTCCAAGCTTCCCAATGTCCCCCGTGATATCGGTAAAGTAAATGCGGATCATTATTTGTTCTATTTCAAGGGAAACTAAGGCTATTTTAGTAGAAAATTTTGCAGAGGTACCAAAAAAAGACCAGATTGAATTTTTAGGATCAGTAAAGTGTTCAAAAACTTGTGGGACTCTCCGTACTAACTGGTTTTCACTAAAATACCACTAAAAGGGGGAGTGGGGATAGGGTTGGGGGGTGGGTTGTGGCGTTTTATTTTTTCTTGTAATTGCAATTGCGCATGGATCCCATTTGAGCTAGTTGGTGGCCCCGTCTCTGTTTGCACCCACCCATATGGCATACCGTTTGATTCAGGACATGTGGGAGATTGCCATTTAGTGGGTTTTTTTACTTGCCAAGTGGGTTTAGGTAGGATTTCAACCATTGAGTCCATTTTATTTTATTTTTTCACAAAATCTCCTAAAAGCACGGAGTTCTTTGGATCACTGGGTCTGGAATTCTTCATGTATGTATGAAAGCATGGCATCGTAACGTAGCTGAAGGTGTGTAGATTCCAAAAATATATAGTTTGTGGGGGGAATTTCCACGTTTCGGGACTGTTTCCTTAGAAAATGTGTAGGCTGTTCGAATTACAGAGCACTTTGATTTTTTCTTGTAATTGCATTTGTGCATGCGTCCCATTTGAGCTAGTTGGTGGCCACGTCTCTGTGTGCATCCACGAATATGGCATAACGTTTGGTTCAGAACATGTGGGAGATTGATATTTAGTGGGGGGGGTTTATTTGTGGGGGGCATTTCCAAGTTTTGGGGCTGTTTGAAATTACAGAGCACTTTGATTTTTTTCTTGTAATTACACTTGTGCATGCGTCCCATTTGAGCTAGTTGATGGCCACGTCTCTGTGTACATCCACGCATATGGCATACCGTTTTATTCAGAACATGTGGGAGAGTGATATTTAGTGGGGGGCATTTCCAAGTTAGAGGGGTGTTCAGTTTGAAAAATCTGTGAAAATGCTGTTATTGGCTTGTTTTACTTTTTGACTAGTCGCTTCCACGTCCGTGTGTGTAACCGCACATATTGCATACCGTTTGATTCAGAACATTTAGGAGATTGATATTTGGGAAGTTTTTTTACATTACATTGGGTTTTGGTGTGATTTTGTAACATTGAAATGTATTTTTCTCTGTTTTCAGAAAATTGTGTAGAAATGCGAAATTCTACGAAGAACTGCGCCCACACCATTGATGGTATGAATGAACGAACTACAGTGCTACATAGCTGAAGGTGTGTAGATTTTAGGAATATATAGTTTGTGGGGGGTATTTCTGAGTTATCAGGGTGTTTTGTGGAAAAAACTGCAGACTGTCCAAATTCAGAGTTGGCTAAATATTTTCGCAGTTTCTGAGCCATCATGCATTGTCTCACATCGTGGCTTTTTGCTTCCACGTCCGAGTGTGTAACCACACATATGGCATACCGTTTGATTCAGGACATTTAAGGGGATTGATATTTAGTAACTTTTTTTTAGATTCCGTGAGGTTTTGGTGTGATTTTTACCTTTTTGAAGTTGTTTTTTGTTCATTTTTTCAGAAAAGTGCTAACTTCTATGAAGAACTGCGCCCACACCATTGATGGTATGAATGAATAATCTACTGCGTTACATAGTGTGTAGATTTCAGGAATATATAGTTTGTGGGGGGTATTTCTAAGTTACGGGGGTGTTTTGTGGAAAAAACTGCAGACTGTCCAAATTCGGAGTTGGCTAAATATTTTCGCCGTTTCTGAGCCATCGTGCATTGTCTCACTTTGTGGCTTTTCGCTTCCACTTCCGCGTGTGTAACCACACATATGGCATACCGTTTGATTTAGGACATTTGGGAGATTGATATTTATTAACTTTTTTTTACATTCCATGGGGTTTTGGTATGATTTCTACCTTTTTGAATGTTGTTTGATGTTCATTTTTTTTGAAAATCTGGTAAAAGTGCAAACTTCTACGAAGAACTGCGCCCACACCATTGATGGTATGAATGAACAAACTACAGCGTTACATAGCTGAAGGTGTGTAGATTTCAGGAATATATAGTTTGTGGGGGGTATTTTTGAGTTGGGGGGGTGTTTTGTGGAAAAACTGCAGACTGTTCAAATACAAAACTGGCTAATTTTTTTTTGCTGCTACTGACATTTGGCACTGGTCATGCTCTGGGTTAGTTGGTAGCCATGTCTATGGGTACACCTATAAATGTGGCATACCGATTTATTCGGGAGGGGTTATATTTGAGATGCGTTTAAACTTTCCTCCACAGTTTTTAGCTGAAATTCACATTTGATTTTGTCTCTGATTTTACAGTTGAGGAAAAAAAGGAAAATGTGAGAAAATAACTTACAATTGGACGAAGAGCTGTGTCTGGGTATCTGCATTTTGATCGAAACTTACCTCACTCGGAAAATCCTGCGGGTGTGTAGTTTCTAAAAATATCTCACTTGTGGGGATATTTTAGTTAATTTGGTAGATATTCTATGTTAGCTGTCAGTAGTGGTTATACATTTTAATTTGGTGTAATATTCTTGAAGGTGCAGTTTTAGTTTGGGGGGGTCTCCTGTACAGGAAAAGTGGGCTTCCTACATATATCTGGTATCGTTGTACTCGGGAGTATCAGAGCTTTTAGAAATAGTAAGATTTTTGTGTGTAACCTTAAGATAACTATAAGTAAAAATGGGAAAAATCCATGAAAATTTGCACATTTTTCATTTTTTTTACATATTTTACCCATAATTCCAGTAAAATTTTCAGAAAAGTTCCAAAATTTTGTTACCATGTTAAAGTACACTTTGTGCTGAAAAAAAAAACAATGTATAATATTCCTGATTTACTGTAAGGTTTCCTACTGTAAAATTAGTCTAAAGCGATTGAGGGCAAAATCCTGAAAATTCTTCCGGCAGTTAATGCAAAAAAAAATGAAATTCTCCTGGCAGTGAAAGGGTTAAACATGATTTAAGCAGGTCTGCGGCACTTCCGGGTCTTACGCATGACGAAAGCTGTTATATATAGCGAGTCCTATAGGAAGCAAGGTCAGGATTAGAAACCAGTATCTTATATACTTCACTTTTAGCACTTTTTCACCTAGGTTTTGAATCTTGCTGTTAAATACATGCTCTGTGCCAAGAGCTAAAAACAGAAGAGGAACCAGGATATCTTTTTGCAGTACACACCCCCTCTGAAATAATCCATATATTCTGGATGTTGAATGGGATTCTTATCTGGTGTTGCTGCCATTTTAAAAGAATAAAGCTGTTTGGATACTACCGGATTATGTAAGTGTCATTTTTATATTACTCACATTTTTTATATACTACTATTGATCGCTCTTTTATTCTATTTATTACATGTTTATGGTGAGAGAGAGTTTGCGCAACCTAAATCACAGACTTTTAAACCTTCACTAGTGGACCCAGGCTCTGCAGCAGACCCCTACACTTTTAGCCACATTTCCTACCCATTAATCCTGAAGCGCAGAGGATCCACATTTATTGAAAAAACTATTTTGAAGCAAGTTACAGACCGGAAACAAAACCATTCTTTGTCCTTTTCTCTACCTATGGACACCTTAGCGAGAGAGAGAAAAATATTTTGTGGTTACCTTTAAAAATGCTAAAGAAGTTTGGTGGTGGGGCTTAAGATGCAGGTGATGATGCTCTGCCCCAGCAGTGGACATGCTCAAACCTTAAACTTAGGGACAGACCAGCAGTGCTGGTGATGTCACAGCTTACAGTGCTAGCAGGAAAAAACAGCCTTTATATTACTGTAGCTTTGGATAAACTGCAGCTTGAAGCATGATCCTAGAGTTATTTTAAAAGTAGGACTGCTGTTTTTAATTAAGGTCACTTGTAGGGAGGCCACAGTTCCCCTTTAAATCGTATTTTACTGTTTTTCTTGGTATTTACAAGCAGACTAGAGATATGTTGCCAGTCTTACCTTATACATAAGTTAGAGGAATGCATTATGAAGTTAGTATAGTATTTGAGGTTGAATAAAGACACATGTCCATCTAGTTCAACCCATCTAGCAATATCCTTATTTCCTGCTGTTGATCCAGAAGGCAAAAAACCCCCACCAAATTTATGAAGGGGAAAAAATTCCTTCCTGACTCCAAGTGGCAATCGAAAATTTCCCTGGATCAACTCTACTTTATATATCAATACCAGTAACTTGCAACATTCCTTGTTTGCAAAAACTCATCTTTTTTTTTTAAACTGACCAATGAACCTGCCATCAGAACGGTGAAACTATGGAACTGTCTTCCAGTGGACGTTGTTACAGTGAAAACCCCTTTCTGAACTTGAAGCCTAAACCTTTTTTCTTCAAGTCTTAAGGGATGTTCACGTGTCCTCTGACATGTTCTATTGGTGAACAATGCCCCAGATAGTTTATTGTATGGCCCGTTAATGTATTTATGCACAATTATATCCCCAGGCAAGCTTTTTTCTAGCATACATAACTGTAACTTATCTAGTCTCTTTTCATATTCAAGCTTCCCCAATCCCCTTATTAATTTACAGTAGTTGCCCTTCTCTGAACCCTTTGCATTTCAAAGATGTCCTTTTTGTACACAGTATTCCAAAATTGCACTGCATATTCCAATGCTTTGTAAAGAGGGAGAATAACATTTTCCTCCCTTGAATCCATACATCTCTTTATACGAGACAATACCATGGTGGATAAGTTTTTTTATCCACCAAAACTCCAAGATCCCTTTCCAACAGAGATTCACTTAACACAGAGCCATTTATAGCAAAAGCAGCACAAGGATTTTTAAGGACATTGTGCAGGATTTCAGGTTTCAAACTATTTAGGGTTTTGGGGGTGATTTTACCTATATATACATTTTCATTTGAGGGCTGGACTTGTCCTTTAACATACAAAGATAAAATTTTGTTCATCTAAAAGACTCAACTTCAAAAGTCCAATATATATTTATTCCTGAATAGCTCTAATTACATTAGTGAGAATAAGCAACATCTCAACTTTATAGAGGGAAGCTACACCTTGCCAATACCAGACAAATGCCTCCAAATGTGGCGAGTATCGGCAACACAATCTGCGGTACACAAGTGAACTTAAAAGATAAGTATACTGAAAAAACAAATACAGTTTAAATGGTAGCTTAATCCCTAATTTACCTTCCCTCCCCTTGGGTCCCTTCAGAGCCTACCTGAGCCCATGGAAAATGCTGGCCATCTTGGAAGATGAAAGAAGTCCGGTAAGCTCCGCCCCCCGAGAGTTGCTGGACCTCGTTTCCAGCTTGTGCCTAAATCTTCAGTGCCAGTTAGGTCCGTGCACGTGCTCCCATGGTCTTTTTGCTCCACGAATAATGATAACTTTTTTTCTTAATAAAAGGATATTGAAAGTCACCAATGAGTTCCATGACCATATACAAATATAATGTATTGATATGTATATACTATTTACAAAGATAAATTTCAAAAACAATATTGTCATATACATCTTTGTTTCTTGTATAAACAGTTAGTGTGTGTGCTGTGGGCAACAATTGTACTGAAGTGTATGATTAATATATTACATGAGACTCTGGAGTTCGGTTCATGCTAATACTGGTATCAGGATATAAAACATATGGATGACAAGTTCTTATTTGTTTTGTGTTGCCTTCATTACTGTCTACATGACTGCATCTTGCCTCCCATTGTTTTAATCCACATTTTTAGATAGATACCCATTGTATTTTCTGATGACCTCAAGGTAACTAAAAGACTGCAGAAAAGGGGTAATCTCTGCACCCCTCCCCCTTTCTAGAATCGCCCCTGGTGGGGTAGGTTAGTTTACACAATTCTTGTGTACCATAATATGTCACATTTAGGAAACCACAAATGATTAGGGGTACAACATAAATTACTCGGCCGGTTAAATTTGACACAGTACTGCTGGATATTACCACTATTTTGTTGGTGGGTCTGGGAGAATTTAAAGGGGAAATAAAGTTTACTTCATTTTTCCCGAAACATATTCTATACTCCTGTCCTTACAACGATATAATCCTTTGCTTTTCATAGAAAAAAAGTAACTTTTTGCGGTGTATTTGTTAGCTAGCATGGATGTAAGAAACTGAATATTTACTTTTCAGTAAAAAAATCAAAGATTTTAACCTGTGGCATTGTGGGCTATGTGTTTCTAAAACAAGTGCTTTAGCAAAAGAGCCAAAAGCACATGCAAGGTAAGCAGGTGCATTTAGAAGCTTTATCTTTTGCTTGGAACAGAATTAAAAAAAAAATTTGTAAAATCGATTGAATATTTTGCAATACCCCAGGAAGGCTGTATACAATTCACTCTGCCTGGTAAATAAATTGCAAGTTAACAAGCAGCTTTCAAAGTCTTATCAGGGACTTCTATATTGGTGTGGAGACATCTGTAGAAAAAACACTCAGTGAATACTGGAGTCAGGGGGGCATGGTTATTTGAAGACTACATGTGCTGTGGTTTTTACTGGGGACAACATGAAAGCTTTAGTTACAGAATCTATTACTCACATGTACTTAAAAGCAACTTACTAAAGAAGAATCTTACAGGTGTTCTGGGAAGAAAAGCTTTCATATTAGGATTTTAAAAAATGTATTTTTTCTCCCTTAAGCTATAAACATGTTTACACTGCACTGTATAGTTGGTACAACTCTTAAAATCTTTTGACATGAATGGCTGTTAAAGAGAGCTTAGACCTAAAGTTTAATATCAGCGGTGGAGCTGTGTAAGCTTGTATATTATTTAGTTTAGGGATGTCTCTTGAGATTTTATTGACCTACTCCTAGCAATTATACAGTACTAGAACATCCAACTGTTGTTCTGCTACAATTTTCAACATCTCCTGAGAGCAGCATTAGCTTTGTTTGGCTTTAACAGAAGATAAAGTATTGTTATACTATGCAGGTGCACTGATCATGCTATGGACAAAGTACATGTTATTTTTAGACTTAATAAAAATGCAATGCAATGACAGGCATATTGTTTGTTAAAAAAAGACAAAGATATCTAAATGTCTAAACATGATGAAAACATCATTTTTTGGTTTGTTGATTTGCCCTAATATTAAAGTATCTCAGAATCAAAATGGAAACTTCATAAACATGCTACTTTATACACTAGTATATTAATCCTGCTTCCCGAGTTGCCTTTCTTATACAGTATAAGACAGATAAAACTCTACTAAAAAAGTTATCAAACTTTAAAAGATTTACATCCTTAATTTAATTCATAAAAATGATCATGGCTACTTCTAGAAAATTAATTTTACTAATGGACACAAAAGGATCCTCATCTCTGAACTATTAAATACATTAAAGTCATACATGAAAAAGATTGCTTTCACAAATCCAAATTCATTAAAAAAATTCTAATCCCTATCTCATGCAAACTGCTTTTCAACTATTTTGTAATCTAAACTTTTATTTTCTTATTCAATTGAATAAAATCTCAGTTTATTGCAAACATATCTCGCTGATTTCTTTCCCCCTCCTGGATGTTACTGTGAGGATGTTAAAGTGAGGTTGTATGTGGAACACTTTATATACACATATGTATACACATATAAAAAGTACCCACTATCTCATTAATTAATACCACAATGCACATGTGATGGTAAAACTAGAACATAAAAAAATACTCTCTAGTAAACTAATATTACCTAGTATACAATAAACAAAATACTAATCAATAAGAACAATAAATAGAAAAGCTAAAGAGAGAGAGAGGGAAAAAAAACCCCCAAAACTCCAGTGTACTCATGGGATTTACTCTCAAAAAAATGCCTTTAATTGGCCATTGGAAAAACTGGCAACATTTCAGCCCTGTATGTGAGGCCTTTGTCAAAGGCTTGACAAAGGCCTCACATACAGTGGTGAAACGTTGCCAGTTTTTCCAATGGCCAATTAAAGGCATTTTTTTGAGAGTAAATCCCATAAGTGCACTGGAGTATCCTCTATATATCTCTCTTTACTGGTTGAACCGGGGTACTTATGAATGTTTTAAGAATCAACACTTCAAGGGAGAGTGCCCACATAGTTCTTTCCCCCAAAATTATAATAAGTAACAATGGAGCCGCACACTATGGATAGAAGCAGATGTAATTAAAGGAGAACTATAGTGCGTTTAAACTTTTCCCAAAAACAATTAAAATGAAAAGTACCTGGGACAGGGAGGCAGAATTTGTACTTCCTACCTCCCAATATTATTTCTAAGACAAGCAGCATGAAGAAAACTGCTTCTGCCAGGCTTCCTGAGTGCTTCAGCACTATATTTAATACAGGAAGGCCCAGGGCCATAAACTGGCAGATGAAAACTGTATGTGCTGTAACTACTCAACGAAACAATATTGGAAGTGGGAATAATCAATCCTACCTCCCTGCCCCAGGTAAATTACATTTCTTAAAAGTTAATTTTTACAGTATAATTGTCCTTAAATTTATTGACATGCTTACAAATTGGGAACTATTTTGTAAGCATGTCAATAAATTAATTACATCTGCTTCTATCCACAGTGTGCAGCTCTATATATATATATATATATATATATATATATATATATATATAAAATTTCATGGGGAATACATTGGTTTTTTCCGGAGGTACTATGTTGGTGGGGGTGGGTAAAAGTAATATACATAGGGACAGTGTTTATGTGTTGTTTAAGCACTAAATAATAAAATAAATAATAAAATAAATAATTATAGCAATATTAACAAATCTGTAGTAATGACATTAAAGTATATAGAAATGTAAATAAGGCAAAATCTATAAATAAAATAAAATTACTTGCAAACTCCACACCTCTGTATTGTAATGGTATCTACAAAATGGTCTGTTAAGCCACACCCCAGAAAGTTTTACAGGGAGGCAATGTAAGCTTACAAAGAAACATATTTATCACTTCCCTTTTAGTGTATATCCAATGGTGTGCTTAATATTAGACTGACAGAAGTGTTAGCGAATCAAAACATTTTCTGAGTGTTAGTAGGAAGTATGAAGTTGGATAGTGTCTGTCTTATCTAGATGTTAGGCTGCACTTTATGTATATTTAACATGTATTTCTATTTTCTAAAGCATTGACACCAGTACAATCCAAAAGATGTGTGTATATATGTCCCCTCTAATACCTATTGGGGTACACCGAATAGGTTCCCTTCTGCCTCTGTAGATTGTGTAAAATTTTCATTTAGGGGATGACACTAATAGAACCAAGATTTCATAGGATTTCTTTTATTTTTATTTTTAACATCTTGCCTTTATTTTTTTTGTAGACGCAGGAAAAGGTGGCGTACCGTGTTAGCCAGTCAAAATGTTTATAGGGTAACCCTTTTGAAATAAAAAATAACAAAAGTGGTTTTGTACAAATCTCTAAATTTTAGTAGAAGTGTGTATAAAGATTTTATATCATCTGTATCCACATATGGCTAAACATACACCCACATATTTCCCACTGTGCACCAACGGGCATATTTTTGCTAGTGTCCCTCCGAAACGTGTCCCTCCGAAACGTACGTTGGTGATGGAGAACCCGAAGTAGCGGATTGATAGAGCGGGCCATATTAGCGTTGTGCAGGCTGGAACACCACCATTACAGTGTATGTAGGCGATGTTAGTTTGGAGTGAGCATGGAGCATGGTCGCAGTACTACAACGGAGGACGTCCGGAATCCAAGAAACTTCCCTGCCTTTTTGAAGCTTGCAGTTGTGGAGGAACCCATTGGTGGTAGATATACTTACCTTAGGCTGTGTTCCAATTACTCCACTTTTTTGCTTCCAGCTTGCTTTGCTATTTCTTGCTTTATTCTTCAGGTGTGGGTTACCCCGACCTCCGAGATGGGGAGGTTGCGCGGAGGCGCACATTAAACGCATATAGCTTTGTGCTTATTTGCTGCTTATTTGCACATATGTGCTTTGATTTTGCACTCAATCGCTGCTACATTTGGGGAACTCTTTTTAGTGTTGGCCTATTTAATCTGGGGACGCCCGGATGTTTGTGTGTATATGTATATTTATGGTGGGATTTGATGATTTTTGTTACTAATTTTTGAATAAATGATGCATTTTTCATATTTCTACTTTGTTGGAAGGTTTTGTTAGATATCCTTCTATTTATCTTATTCCCAGGACTCTTTTCTGCGAGTTCTCCTACATTTCCCCATTTTTATATGCTTGTAGAAGTGCCTCAGGTGTATGCCTGAGTTAAGTGGGCTTACTTAGCCTGTCTCAGTTCTATCTGGGACTTTATTTTATTGATAAACTAGTTACACTTTAGTCTTTTTGTTCTGGCAGGATTTGGCCAGTAGGGGTTGCTGTGTAAAAGTATAAAAGGGAAGGGCAATCATGTGCTCAGCCTCTTTCTGACTTGAAATTTCCCCAGAGGTCCTTGATAACAGGTAGGCTCAGTTAATGTGAGATTATATTCTGTTATAGATCACTCCAGGAGTGATGGATAGGAGTAGGGTAGCTAGTGAGCAGCCTGAGCTCAAACAAGGAGATTTAGTAAGGACTAGAGTCCTGGGTATACCACCCATGGATAGGGACATAGTGCCAGATACAGGGGTAGAAGATTCCACTACAGTGACCTGAGAACTCGGGTGGCATTTACAAGCTGTTTAAACACATAGAACACATAGATTCTCTAAAATATCTGCACACTCATTTAAAGTAGATGAAAATCCTTTTAACAGTTCATTATAGGGACAAATAGATAGATCCAATACACATGAATAAATAAAAATATTTAAAAACAATCTTAGGTGTGTAGCTAATCCTCAGTGCCAATGTAAATCAGTGCATGTACAGTCAAAAATAAAGCAGCATAATAGCAACTTGGTCACTAGACTGCTTTACTAAGTTAGAACCTCAATAAAGTGCAGAGTAACAGTCTGCTAGTGAGTGGACAGATCAGGGGAACAAAGCAACTTATGACAGCATCTGAGTCCAGGGACAGACTATAGCATGTATCGCTACAAGCACCTCGGGACAGCAAACACACGAATGTCGAACGCACCCGCCTCTAACGGCTTCTCAATGCGGCTGAAGAGAGCACGCGCTAAGGATCTTTTTAAAGGTTGCGCATGTCCTGTAACTTCAAAGCATTACTACGCAGAGATTTCCAATTGATAATTAAGAAATCCCTGCGTAGGTGCTTGGGAGCCAAGGGACAGTCTTTTTTAACTTGAGTGCCCCCGAATAGAGACTGGTAATATAAGTTGCTCGCAGACACTGCTGCATATTAGTTGCTGACAGTGACTGCTACATATAAGTTGCTCACAGTGACTGGAACATATACATTACCCAAAGTGACTGGTAAATATACGTTGCCCACAGTGACTTTTACATATAAGTTGGCCACAATGATAGTTCAAGGACAATTATACACACCTTTTCACCAACCCATAGATTAATAGTGCTCGGGCTGAGGACCTAAAAGTCCTCACTCTAGGTACTTTACCTAACTTCTGTTATACTTACTCAAAGTCTCCCTCGGCACTCTGGTCTTTTCCTCCCCACTGGCAGTCAGTGACAGTCCATGATGCAGCCAATGGGAAGACACGCCTCCTTGCAGAGCATGTCTTCCCATTGGCTAATGGCTACATTGCAGACTGTGGAAGAGTACAGCAATGCCAAGGGAAGCTTAGTCTGCGTTAAGTACCCAGGGTGAGTTTTCGGTCTTCACCCTGGGTATTACTAAGGCAAGAAAGAAGTGGAGCAAGGGAGAGGTTAGTATAATTGTCTTTTAATATAAGTTCAGGGGTGGGGGAAAAGTCCAGTTGCTGTTTCTGATACACAGCACATAATTGGGTGTAGTATTAAAACCTAGGAGACATTAAAGTTTCTTTAGGTTTTCATTTTTCTAAACACAGGCAGACGTGATAGGAGTCCATTTTGACTATTCCACTTAATATAGGAGTACCAGCTCTGTAAGTGCTTTTATAACTTTATATATTATTTATCTTGTACTAATATGTTAGTACTATACTTTATATACATTTATTTATGGTCATTTAGATGTTAAAAGTGAGAAATTACACACATACATATACACCTTTATTATAATAATGCGTGTGAAACGTGCGCTAATGCTACTCTGTTACTTGATACAGCAATTACTAGCTCCATTTATGCAGCAGAGTAACTGGCCCCTCAAGTGTCACCAACCTGACTGGCTGTTCTGACCCCCTCACACAAAAAATAAATCAAAAATACAAATGTTCGATCGTAGAATACCATGTGGTAGTAAACTACCACAATGGTATTCTATGGGGATCATAAATCGTTATCGTAGATCGGTATTGTAAATTTACAATCGTTAAACCGATCTTTAATCTCTGATCGGTTTAACGATCGTAAATTTACGATACCGATCGTTAAAGTTGCAGTATCGATAAAAACCGATACCGCGGCTTTATAAATATGGCCCTTGAAGCTGCGTACAACGATAAAGGGACAATTCCCAACGTATAAAGGGACAACTCCATCGCAATTTTTCCTTTACTGCTAAAGTTTGTTGCACAGAAACCAGCATTCCCAAGTCCGCCGAACATTCATAGTCGCCTCAAGAAAGCTCAGACCTGACCTAGGTCGCAGTCGGTCCCCTGATTGGAGTTGGCCACGGATATAGAGAAAAAGCTCACAACCGTGTGCAGCCTGATCTTTAAATAAGTACTTAAAGATTCTGTCTGTTATCTTTTAAAGTTCTTTACAGTGTGTACCCAGCTTAACATTCTGTTGAAGCAAAGCTCTAAGCACTCGCATTATACTTCAGATAATCAGCACCTAAAGTAAATGATACAGTATTGCGAGTGCCTAGAGTTTTGCTTCAGCAGAATGTTAAACTGGCTTGAAGATTGTGATTTATGACAGGCAGTGGAAAAAGCCTCGAATTCGTGAACCCATGAAAATTCAATGCAGAACCTCAAAAATATCTCAAAAGTAAAAACAGTTGTTTTGGTTATAGGTACATGTTCCCCAGACCATTTCCTAGGTCCTTGAGCAATTTTCTCTAACATACATTTGATATTTATACCTTAAAATGTTATACTTTTCATTTTTTATCTCCCATTGACTTCTGCGGTACATTTTAAATTTTTTCCCAAATATATGAAAACAGAACGGAACTCACCGGTTTCGAACTTCTCTAGTGAGGAATTGTTTTTAGTGTATATGTTTTGTATTATAAAAGGGATAGCCTGTAGTCTTTAATTCAAGCAGCTGTGTCTCATCCATATTAAGTATTTTTAAATATTATAAGTGGGAGCAGAGTAGTTTTCTTTGTTTTTTGAACGCTTTATACCCTGTCAATTCATAAAATAATGGAAATAAATCTTACAAAGGAGCAATCCTATTGTTCCTGAAATTTTTACTTTTATTATGCAAAGTGACTATTAAATAGTTTTAAAATATATGAAGCTTTACAGAGCTTGAGAATTGCCAAATCCCAGGAAAGCAGCACCCATGTAATTTTATACCTAGGATCCCGCAAAGACTACAATGGCTTACCTTTTCCCAATTTGATTTGATTAAATCACAAAGACGTAAGCTCTGGCCTTTGGTATAGTTTTAGAGGATTGTTTTACTGAAAAATATGCAAGCTCTCCAGTACAGATATACCGTAGTTTTGAAAACTAGTGCTTCAATTAATTGTAAAAGGGTTTGTAAAACACCCATTGAAAACATTACAAATCAGTAAATATATTGCCAACATTCTCTAAGACTATTTTTATTAAAGTTTTTCCAGGTTGATAAACCGATTAGCACAATGTCCATACTATTAAGTCTGGTTCCACACACTGGGTAAAAACTCATAAGTTTGTCAGAATGGTAGGTAAGATAAAAAGTTCTTTATTTACACGGAAGTAATATGGTCGCACAGCCTGATGCGTTTTGGGCTTAATTAGATACTCCTCTTCCAGGATGGATATAGCTAACTGTAACGAAACCAAAAACCTTCCCCTTGGGAGTCGTTACTACAAAACTCCATCATTATACATATCCACACATATAATTTGTGTGTTTTGTACATACTCTCTTCTTCTATTAGAGTGTAGTTCCTTGGTGGGGATGGCCAGATACCTGAGATGGAATTACCCAACTGTTCTATGTTGTCTAATACTACACCTCTCCATAGGACTATCGCTACTTTAATATATAGTAGCCTGCTTTTTGTTTCATCTTACTAGAGCCAATCTTCAAGTTTGCAACGATATAATGCTTTATTCAAACTGTAACACTACTACTATAAAGATTATTACCGATAAAAACATGATGATCAATTTGATATCAATTTACACGTTTGGGCTAAGAGATCCTTTTCTGAGTTATTAACTCAGACTCTACTAAGCTCTTTTACCACAGAAATCTAAATAAAACACAACAGGAACAATAATATAACATGTTTGTCTGTAACAGAACCTCATTGAGAAAACTTTTAGGTTCATACTGCACTCCTTAATGCCAAATTCCGATTTACTGCCCAGGTCTGATTCTTTGACTTGACTGTTCACACGGTTATTAAATGTTACCTAAATCCGATTTTATTGTGAACAGATTGTGGACCTAAATGAACTGGCAGGCACACCACTTAGAACTTTAGTCCACATTGACAAAGCACTATAAACAACTACTTTCTGTATTTGATCCATCAACCAGTTTTCTATCCTTATACAAATGTGCCACTCAAACCCAACAGATTTTAGTTTATACGTAAGTCGACTATGGGGAACTGTATCAAAAGCCTTGACAAAATCCAAGTATACTACATCTACTGCTATGCCAGAGTCCAAATTCCTTCTCACCTCGTAAAAGCCAAGCAATTTTGTTTGACAAGAACCTTTCCTTATAAATCCATGCTGATTACTACTTAAAACGTCAGTCCCTGAAAATATTCCTGTATCAAACTTTCCAGTATCTTCCCACCACTGAAGTTAAACCAACAGATCCACTTTTTTTCAATCCAGAGGCACTTTTTCAGACATGGAGAGAATATGAAAAAATAATAAACAATGACCGGGACCCAAGGATGTAGTTTATCCGGTCAGGGAGCTTTATTGATCCTTACCATATTTAATTAGTTCTGAACCATATCCTCAGTTAAACAAAGTGCAATGCATCCTTTAAGCCATTAGACGTTTGCATTATCAGCATCCTCTGTAACTATCTTATCCCCATTATTTTAACGGCCCCACATTTTTAGTCCTCATTTTTTTACAAATAATCGTGCCGTGCTTAAAATTGTTTAGAGTTGGTCTTCCTTTGTAATGGCGATTCACACTGCATACCAGAGGCTTACAATGCACTGATGATGGCTCAATAAAGACGAATCCGGAATGCAGTAAACAGCATGTCTGTAAATTATGGTCAATTGGGCCAAAATATTGTCTCAAGAAATGTAATTGCCCACCAACAAACTAGTTATCTGTTGGCAGGAATATTGGGTGTATCTTTTCCAGTGAGTGGAAAAGAACTGCCTCAAAAGTGTGTGTTTAATCTGATATCACAGTACTGTAATTGAACAATTACAATTCTTTATATTGGACAAGCTCCAAGCTCTAGAGTCAGGAAGGAATCCCCCCCCCCCCCTTTTTAACTGTTTTTTTTTTTTGCTTTCCTCTGGATCAACTGTTAGGTAGGGTAAAAAAAAAAAGTGAATAGGTTGGACTTGATGTTTTATTCAACCTAAAAAAAAAACTGTACATTTAATGCCTAAGTTTTAGCTACTAAGTTGTATTTACAGTGTACATAGACTTAAAATATAAATGATAAAAACAGGATTCTTTAACCCACTTCAGCTACAGCCCACTTGTATTTATTGCACAAATGGCTGAGCTGGGAGAGCTGAATAAAACATAAAGCCATATTAAGGTACTGAAAGTACCATCTGAATTACCTGAGCACAACAAGCATTTGTTCTTCCAAAATGCAAATTCAGTAACCAAATGCATTTTAAGAGGGCTAAAATTCCAGCTATAGAATATACATCCATGTCCCAAGTCTGTTAAAAGTCCTGGGCGGCTATTTTAAACTAATGCATACATTCCCATACTACCATTGTAAAAAGGAGCTAGTGACTTACAGACAAAAAATAAGAAAATTGAGCCTCATAATTTAGACCATATGGATGTAACGTTTTTAGTCTAAAAGTCCATTTTTTTTCTGTTTGCAAGATTTATTACATTCTCCCCCTTCCTTCAATCTCACTGCAATTAGCATTTTTTAAACAGTTTTTTTAAAATAGTCTTTAAATAGAGATGTAATGTGGGTTCGATTAGAACCCAGTTTCAAATCGAATCTGAGGGTTTCGAAGTCCCGACGAAAGTCACGGAACCCAAATTTTTTTAATTTTCGGTTTTTATCAAATCGAAAGTAGATAGTTATCGAAAATTGAAAGTAGATAATTACCAAAAATCGAAAATTTAAAGTAGACGATTTTCGAAAATCGAAAATCAATTTTTCTAAAATCTAAAGTAGATGATTTTATAAAATCGAAACTCGAACGTCTGAACTTTCAAACTTTCCGAAAATTTCGAAAATTCTAAAACGAAACTCAACAGTTTTCAACATCTCTATTTTTAAATAGCTGAACATGCGTATGTGAGTAAAGGTGCATGCAATCAGCTGTTTTAAATAACTGACGGTCCGGTACCAGGGCTTTAAACAGCTGATCACATGTACCTTTACATTTAAAAACAGCAGGCAATGAAACAGTACAAAAAAAAGTCTACTGCCTGAGTTAATTGATTTCTTTTTGTTTGCTTCCATCATGTTTCTAGAAAAATATATATGTACAAACTTTATATATAGCATCTATGTTTTTTTATTTACCGACCTAGCAAAAGATCTAAGGGGTCTAAATATGTCTGGCTCACTGCTAAAGTGCTAGAAACACACAGACCATTGGGTCACAGATTCAAATTCCCAGACTTTGTTTCTTTATGTTCCTAGCAAAAGCTAGAGATTCTATATAGTTTAATTCCACGTAATTGCTCTTGTGGGATAGAGGTAGAAAGCTTTGTTTTTAGCAAGACACATTATGTAAGGTTGCAGGTTTGATCCCCCAGACTTAATTTATTTTTTACTAATATGGTAATTTTCTGTTTCTTACAGCCATGCTAGCTAAGAAATAGACTGCAAAGATTACTTTTCTCTTTTGTCTTAAAAGCAAAGGAATTTATCATTGTTAGGGACAGGAGCATTTGTAATATGTTTACACTAAAACTGCACTGAATTCTGTGTTAGAGGGAGGGATGAACTCTGCGCTGTAACATGAATCCAGGAAAAAAGGCTGCAGCTTCCTATGAATTGTACTGCCTACACTTTGCTAGGTGTGCCCAGCTAAGGTGGGTTATAGGAGCTGAGTCCTAGTACCCACAGGTTAATTTCAATAAACACCCGGCAGCCACAGCAATGGGAGAGGTGAGACATAGCTTCAGGTATCTTTGTGAATGTGCTCTTTCTATTGGGGCAAAGGTTTTCTCTTTAAAGTCACACTAACAGATAATGAATCCCAAGAAAAAAAGAGCAGCGTCTCCCTATCTGCTATCTACCAGAACTCCCAAATCTTTTTTCAGTTGAATGCATCACCTTACATTTATCAACATTGAATCTCATCTGCCATTCTGCTGCCCATTTTGATAATCTATCTAGGTCAGTGCAGCGATTGCACATCGTTTGAAGTTTCCAAAGCTCTGCATAGTTGAGTATCTTCAGCAAAGACAGAGACCTTGCTCTCAATGCCCTCTTCTAAGTTATTTATAAACCGATTAAAAAGAAGTGTTCTACCAAGCAACCGATATTGAAGCAATGTTCCAAATGCACTCACACCTGGTAGGGGGCAGGCATCTCAAACCCCCAACCCTAGGGATATAGGAATACAGTATACAAACTAGATGAGTTACACTCCATGTGTTTAATGGTGAACCACTAACATCAAAAATCACAATGTTTCGGCAAGCAACTGACTGGCACCCCTTCAATCAATCCTTAACTCTGCTGCCAGGCTCATTTACCTCTCTTACCGCTGCCAGGCTGCCCTTTTCTGTCAATCTCTCCTCTGGCTTACATAGAGAATCCAAATTTAAACTGCTAACCTTATCCTACAAGGCTCTCTCCAATATTGCCCCCATACATCTCTAATCTGACAAACAGATACTACCTAAGGTGTAACCTCTGATCTGTTAATGATCGTCTACTCTAATCACTTCTTCCCACGCCCTCTGCTCTGGAACTCCCTTCCTTGCTTTATACGTCACTTGCCATCACTTCATATCTTCTAATGCAACCTCAAACCTCTTCAGGCAAGGTTATAAACTGGAACTGGAGACTCCTACCCCTCTGACAGACCTATAGTTGACCTGCTAGTTATACTCCACTGACAACTTAGTTACAGCTACTGATCTGCTTCACCTTATGTTTCATCCCCATCTCCTCTAGACTGTAAGCTCTTTTGGGCAGGGCCCTTCCTATTGTACCACAGTAATTCTGTAACTTACCACACTGAATGCTGCTGAACCAGCATTTGAATTATTTGCACTTTGTATTACTTGCACTACCCTTTTATGTAACATGTATGTTTTTCTTGTGTATATTAATGCAACTGTAAAGTGCCACAGAAGATGTTGGTGCTATATAAATCTACAATAATAATAATATCTAAATGTATTAATGCCAGTAATTTTAAATATTTGTGAATTTTAGAAACCTATTTAGCCCAATCTTGCTAGACTACCACATCTGCTGGAAGATAGCTATCTGGCACTGTTTGCTGCAGCAAGTCTGTTATCTAGTAGAACCCCCTAATATTTTTCCAACAGAGATTTACTAAGCACAGAGCCATATATGGTATTGGAAGCACAAAGATTGTTAAACCCCAAATGCATTATCTTACATTTCTCAACACTGAATCTCATCTGCCACTCTAGTGCCAATTTTGACAATCTTTATTTGCCTACAGCAATTGCACATCGTTTGAAGTTTCCAATGGTTTTGTGACATGAACAAACATAGAAACCTTGCTCTCAATACCCACCTCTAAGTCCTTTAGAACAGTTTAAATAGAAGTGGCCACTGTACAGAATCCTCAGGGAGTGCACCTTATATTCTACCTGCTCAGAATCCACAAGCCTTTTTTATACAGAATTCTAAGGCACCCCACATAGATGAAGCTTTATTGTCAACTACTCTTTGTACAAGATCTAACCAATTATCTATCCAAATATAGTTTGTCGCCTATGTGGCAGAGTATCAAAAGCCTCAGCAAAATCTCAGTATACCATATCCACTGCTATGCTAGAACCAAGCAAGTTAGTTTGACATCTATTTTTCATGAATCCATGCTGATAACTACTTATAAGATAATTTTTTAATTTTCAAATTACTACTTCAGCCACGTGCTACGTTATGGGCTGCAACTCACTTATGATGGTGCAGCTGTTTTAAAGGAAGAATATAGCTAGAGGGTTTTATTTTAAACTAGGTATGGTGAAAGGGTACTGTAGACACCCCAATTCTATACAAGCAGTCATAGTCTTCAGAATTTATGGATTTCCTTTAGAAAACAGGTTGTAAGTACACAGTATTGAATAAGGCCTATAAGAGGGCCTTTAATCCAGAGCGGGACCAATGTTGAGGAAGGAGAAGGGTACTGGAAGGGTTAAAGGAATAGTTCACTCTCAAATTGAAATATTCCTTTAATATACTGATTGAAGATCGGGAGGTTAAGGAGCAGTGCCTTACCTCCCATATTCAATCAGTATTGCAGGGCCCGAGAACGAAGATGGGAGCTAACTTACCTTTTACGCGATCCACTGCGGCCAAGCTGGAATCTCCGACCGCTTCACTCTCCTGTACAGCCATAGCACACATGCACGTAATGCGTGCTATGGCTGTACAGGAGATTGAAGCGGTTGGAGATTCCAGCTTGGCCGCGGTGGATCGCGTAAAAGGTAAGTTAGCTCCCATCTTCGTTTTCGGGCCCTGCAATACTGATTGAAGATAAGGAGGTAAGGCACTGCTCCTTAACCTCCCAATCTTCAATCAGTATATTAAAGGAAAAGTTCAATTTGAGAGTGAACTATTCCTTTAAGGATATTTTCCTTTTTCCTATTGCATTTTTTTATATGATTGCTGATCCTTTTGAGGAGGGATCAATACATCAGGTACTAGATGCTGGATGGAAGGCGGTCCTAAAAAGATCAGAGAATTTAAGGGACTTTCCATCACCCATGTTTGGGGTAAAAGAAAAAGCTTGGACTGGGTTAGCACTTTTATAGGGACACAAAACCCAAAAATATTACTAATCATATCTATAATTATCATGGAAACAGAGTACTTAACCATGATCCTGAAGTGCAGCTATGTCTGTCCTCCCGGCTCCAATCCTACGATACATCGATACATACCCTAGTTCACAGTGCATTGCCTACCTTTGACACAGGAATGAATGTCTCCAAATTGATTATAGATTTGATTTTTAACCTTAAACGAAAACCCATGAAAGGAGTTTCATTATCCTTTAAATGTAGTGGTAATAGGTGCACATTTTGCACCTTTATGGAAGTAGGGTCCAAGTTTCAGGAACAAGAGTCTTTGAATCATGGGTGTGTTAACTGTAACAGCAATTTTGTTGTGTATCTTATCATCCGTAAGGGATGCTCTAAACAATATGTGGGCTGTATCATAAGGCATTAGGCATGGGCAATGCACATGGGGTTGAATGATCCTTGTGCTAAAGTTAGGGCTTTTTACACTGGAGAAGTGACACTTACACCATTATGTTTATTTTCAGTAAGAAAGTTAAAACTGCCAATGCAGGACACACTCCGGGGCCAATAATGTAACTGCTCCGGACCTCCAAAAGCTTGACCGACGTACGTTTCGCCTGTGTACAAATCTTGTCCCAGGCTTCCTCAGGGTCAGGTTTGAGACCCTGAGGAAGCCTGGGACGAGATGTCCATTAGTGGTTAATTAATCTTCTGAATCTCACAATGTGTGGCCACCTTTACCTGCAGTGTAATGGTAATTAGCTACTGATAGATTTTCTTTGCACTTTTATTTTACCGTATTTTAATTTCTCTCTTGGGAAATTGTATTTTGTGCATCCTTTTGATAAGGAGCTATTTGTAATTTATATCTATACTTTCTCTCATTGTTTCAAGGCTTCAAAATATTGCAAGCTAATATTTTTCTCTTGTGTACAACCCTAATCTACTTTAAACTTCTTGAAATGACATCAGATTGTTTATTGATGACATTTTTTTCTTTAATAATGGTGTGCTGTCACATGTCTGTTTGCAGCAGTGTGCTACATCAAAACTGTGACTGACATCTGTGTTCTTGCCAGGGTGCTGCATATCATATTATGAATGTCCTTTCTGCCACTCACAATTCTTTAACTTCTGTAACCATCCCCAGTGAAAATACACTGTAAATTCTTAACTGACCCTCATTAACTTGATAACTGACAACTTGGCAGTGTAACATTTCTTTCTTTTTTTTTTTCTTATTTATTTTCGTGTTCAGAAAAGAAAAAAAGACTTGTCACTAGCTTAGCCTGCAACTGAACAATAAAAAAAACCACACCAGCATTTTACAATGGAAAACAATTCTAGGTATGAGCCATGACCTAAACAATATTGGAAGGATCATATAATTACAGCGCCTGACCTTTGATTACTTCACAGCTGTGACCTGCCCCCTCCAGCCTGCAATAAACACATCTGCACTATGAGTAAGTCTGCCATAGTAGATATTATTGTGTGTAAAGGGCACAGTCATCATTGCTGTGTGCTAAAAAAAAAAAAAAAAAATTTCCCCCAATATCTGTTATTTGCAGTAGCATTAAAATGGAGGTGGGTTGTTAAGAGGACATATATATTGCTCTTTGACTTTTAAAGGGATACCTTAACTCTAGTGTTTAATTTCTACATATAAAAAATTAAGTAAGTAGATATCCGTGACATTGCTATCTAAAATTGAAGAGGCACTAATAAAGGAAATGTTTAAAATAACATTTAGGGCTCGCCCCCTACAGCCATAGTAAAAAAAAAATGTTTATTTACTACGGTATTTTGTGCATTCTTAGTGGGATGTAGAAATGTACATGCTTTGTCATGTGTTTGGACTAAAATACAGTATGTAATTGAATGAACTACTTCTAGAGGAGTGCTCCAACCTTACTGTTTGTTTTCTACGTAAAACTGATAGACAACAGGATTAAGGATGAGAAAGCCACAAGACAGTGGGACAAAGTATTTGTGATATTTCACAAATTACATTGTTTCCTTATTATGTAATTAAGGAAGTAGTAATGAAAAACTTTCTGTTGTACAGAAACACTTTTTTGTGTATGAGACTATCTATGCAATGATATTTCACTGTCTTAAATCATAGTATGTGGTGAAAAATCATATGGATAACTTATATAAAAGTTATAAGAGTTAGTATCTAGTATTATTAAAATTAAACGTGAGCTTTAATTACATGGTGTTCATGTCACAAGTACATCCCACATGCACATAAGCACAGAAAGGGATGTTTCCTATGCTTAGGTCACCCTATTTGCAGTCATAGTTTAGACTAAAATCTTGTGGGCCAGAAGTAATGTATTTTCCCTGCTGATAATGGAAAGGTCCAAAAAAAAGTGCTTGCTTGTCTATTACCTATACAGATATGTGTTCTCTGTCTTTTCCCAGTCTCGCAGCTACCCTCCTTTCTGCTTCACACTACCCTGAATATAGAGCATGGTCTGTTTCATACAGTTTTGCTATGATTACTCTTGTCCACAGATGACTGCTCATCTCCCTTATTTCAGAATATCTGATATGTAGGGAATGGTTTACTGTGGGCCCTCTGAATCTATTGCAATTTAAAACTCTAATCTATAACCTATTACAGAGGACTGTCACATTTTAAATTAAGAATATTTGTTAATGGAATTGATGCTGCATATTTTTATTTTTGCTAAGCAAACAAAAATAAATGCTACAAAATTCAGTACTTTTTTGTGTGTGTGCATATTACTACACAATATTTAACTGCTTAAAATTGCGAAGATGGAATGAATACATTTTAGGATTACAAGTGACAGCCAAGTATTACAGTTTCATACACAAATTTAATTTACAATATGTTAATAATGTTTTTTAGGCCTTTGTCATGTGATTAGATGTGATATAAAAAAGGAGACAATTTGTCAACACACTGGAATAAAAGCAAAATGCATCAAAAGTATTGATTAATATTGCTTCTGTTTGCTAAGCTCCAGAGTGAAACTGGAACACGTATGTCAAATCCCCTCAAATCCAAACCTATGGTTTTAGAAACCAGTTTTCTGTAGGTGTTGTTCTACATGCCACATATTAATGCTGCTCATATCCTCTGTACAGATATGGGGAAAAAAGTAGGTGTCTGCACATTTGTGCTTCAAAAGGTTATGTCTTATGACTTAAATATAAAGAATATCATTAACAAGTACTAAGTAGTTTAGAAATTAAAAATAATCATTATTGCCTGAAAATTCAGTGAGAATAAAAAAAAAACCTAATTCTTCAGTGTTGCAAATATCACATTTTATATCACAAAACCTCACACATTTGTGTTTTTTCAACCTAAGTGATCAGATTCAATATATGCGTGAAAGCTTTGGGGGGTGGGTTCAAGAGAAAAACTCTGTGCTTTGCAAGTCCCAGTTAAGACCAATATTTTTTAATATTTCATTCCTGAAAAGCAGCCACAAATCCTATTTAAATTCATAGAGTTCTAATATATGTTTTAAAGATGTTGAATCAAGGCAATACACAGATATAAAGGTATACATAAAACATGTACTATTGGAGATATAAAGCACACATTTAATTAATCGCCATTTTTATTTTTTTGAACTGAATAACACAAGGATAATATTGTTTGTCATGTATATAGGATGCTAAGCCATCTGTCTACTTTGCTGTTGACTTCTCCAAAGAGACCCTTTGTGGCAGGCAATATATAAAAATTTTCCTAGATAAATTAAAACCGATAAAGACATTGTTATATGATATTGGACACAGCATAGATGAGAAGCATTTAATGATAATTTTGTGGTACACCTGGTTACACTGTATGTGGCATTACCTTAAGTCACACAGGGAAAAAAATGATGCATAGAAAAGGGTAAATTTGGTAACTGTGGTCTCAAGGTAGAGTTATATAAATATCCACCATACCTTCAAAATCTTATATAATTTTTTATTAAAGGGTCAGCAATATTACTTAATAATTCCTGTTTTCAGCCATACGATCATCTTGTAGTCATGTCGCCAGTCAAACTTTTCAAGCTATGTTTTCCTTTGGTGAAGCATGCTGCTGCAAAATTGTGGGGGCGGGTGTTGCTTGTAGGGAGTGTTCATGGTGGACTAACAGTGTCTGCCTGAGGGCTGACTTGACACTGGCTCAAGAATTGGAGGGCTGACTTGACACTGGCGGGTCAACTGGAGGGCTGGACTAACACTGGCTGCTGAGTCCTCCAGTTCACCAGACACTGTTAAGGTCACCCCTCCAGTTCAGCAGACAGTGTTAGGTCAGCCCTCCAGTTCACCAGACACTGTTAGGTCAGTTCTCCAGTTCGCCAGACACTGTTAAGTCAGTTCTCCAGTTCACCAGACACTGTTAGGTCAGCCCTCCAGTTCACCAGACACTGTTAGATCAGCCCTCCAGTTTAGTAGCCCCTATATTAGGGATGCCCTCCAGTTCAGCATCCACTGTTAGGTCAGGCCTCCTGTTCACTGGGCAGTTTTTACTTAACAGTTTCGGTTGAACTGGAGGAATGACCAACTGGCTGCTGAACCCTCCAGCTCTCCAGTTCACCAGACACTGTTAGGTCAGGGCTCCAGTTTACCAGAAACTTTTAGATCAGCCCTCCAGTTCAGTAACCACTGTAAGGGAAGCCCTCCAGTTCACAAGACACTGTTAGGTCAACCCTCCAGTTCACCAGACAGCGTTAGGTCACCCCTCCAGTTCACCAGACACTGTTAGGTCAGGGCTCCAGTTTACCAGAAACTTTTAGATCAGCGCTCCAGTTCACCAGATACTGTTAGATCAGCCCTCCAGTTCACCAGATACTGTTAGATCAGCCCTCCAGTTCACCAGATACTGTTAGATCAGCCCTCCAGTTCAGTAACCACTGTAAGGGAAGCCCTCCAGTTTACCAGACACTGTTATGTCAACCCTCCAGTTCACCAGACAGCGTTAGGTCACCCCTCCAGTTTACCAGACACTGTTAGGTCATCCCAGTTCAGCAAACACTCTTAGGTCAGCCCTCCAGTTCACCAGACACTGTTAGATCAGCCCACCAGTTAAGTAATCACCAGACACTGTTAGGTCAACCCTCCAGTTCAGCATCCACTGTTAGGTCAGGCCTCCTGTTCACCAGCCAGTTTTTACTTAACAGTTTCTGTTGAACTGGAGGAATCACCAACTGGCTGCTGAAGCCTCCAGCTCTCCAGTTCACCAGACACAGTTAGGTCAGGGCTCCAGTTTACCAGAACCTTTTAGGTCAGCGCTCCAGTTCACCAGATACTGTTAGATCAGCCCCCAGTTCAGTAACTACTGTAAGGGAAGCCCTCCAGTTCACCAGACACTGTTAGGTCAGCCCTCCATTTCAGCAGAAACTCTTAGGTCAGCCCTCCAGTTCACCAGACAGCGTTAGGTCATCCCTCCAGTTCAGCATCCACGTTAGGTCACCCTCCATTCAGCATCCACTGTTAGGTCAGGCCTCCTGTTCACCAGCCAGTTTTTTACTTAACATTTTTCTGTTGAACTGGAGGAATGACCAACTGACTGCTGAACCTCCAGCTCTCCAGTTCACCAGACACTGTTAGGTCAGGGCTCGGGTTTACCAGAAACTTTTAGGTCAGCGCTCCAGTTCACCAGATACTGACTGATAAGCGCTCCAGTTCACCAGATCTGTTAGATCACCCCCCTTTCAGTAACCACTGTAAGGGAAGCCCTCCAGTTCACCAGACACTGTTAGGTCAGCCCTCCAGTTCAGCAGAAACTCTTAGGTCAGCCCTCCAGTTCACCAGACAGCGTTGGTCCTCCCAGTTCACCAGACACTGTCAGGTCATCCCAGTTCAGCAAACACTCTTAGGTCAGCTCTCCAGTTCACCAGATACTGTTAGATCAGCCCTCCGTTCAGTACCACCTGTAAGGGAAGCCCTCCAGTTCACCAGACACTGTTAGGTCAGCCCTCCCGTTCAGCAGACACCTTAGTTCAGCCCTTCAGTTCACCAGACAGCGTTAGGTCACTCCTCCAGTTTACCAACACTGTCAGGTCATCCCAGTTCAGCAAACACTCTTAGGTCAGCCCTTCATTTCACCAGATACTGTTAGATCAGCCCTTCAGTTCAGTAACCACTTTAAGGAAGCCCTCCAGTTCACCAGACACTGTTAGGTCAGCCCTCCCGTTCAGCAGACACACTTAGGTCAGCCCTCCTTTCACCAGACAGCTTTAGGTCACCCCTCCAGTTTACCAGACACTGTCGGTCATCCCAGTTCAGCAAACACTCTTAGGTCAGCCCTCCGTTCACCAGATACTGTCAGATCAGCCCACCAGTTAAGTAACTACTGTAAGGGAAGCCCTCCAGTTCACCAGACACTGTTAGGTCCGCCTCCAGTTCAGCATCCACTGTTAGGTCAGGCTCCTGTTCACGCCAGCCAGTTTTTACTTAACAGTTTCTGTTGAACTGGAGGAATCACCAACTGGCCTGGAACCCTCCAGGTCTATTTTTACCCGGGGACGCTCGGTTTGGAGTTTTTGTTGGGGGGGATGCGACCAGACCGGCGCCACTCAGTGATGCTGAGTCTATACGTCACCTATATATCAGTTATCTATATATCATCTAAATTTTCTCACCAAGGTTCACCAGTCAAATCTTCCGGTTTGCGAGGGCCGAGGGCAACTTAATTCAGATTATGGGTGATCTAAGGTAAACCCAGAAATAAACTTGCTTTTAAGGGGGGTGGGTGGGGGCTTAGAGTAGGGTTTTTGTCCTTTAAAGGTACTTTTCAAAGCTAGTAAAAGTACAGCACAGACAATTGTGACATTCATAAGATAGTGTATACATAAAATAAATAAATATATAGTGGGTGTGTATGTATATATTATATATATATATAATATATTAAATATGTTTACATACTATATATATGAAAAGCTGCACTCCAAATTTCCTTGATACAGTATATGCCCGGTGTGGTAAAGGGTAAATATGCCCACATTGGGTCTGCAAGGGGAGGAGACAACAGGGTCCACGAGGGGGAATGGCCAGCAAGGCATTATTAAAATGGCTAGCAGGCTTAAAACAGTGATGTGGATGTGCGTTCTCCCAACCCCCCTCCTACCCTTTCCGTCATGCACTGAGCATTGTGACTGCAGATTAGAGGAGGAAGTTGTATGGCTGACCGAAGAACTCCCACCCCGAACTTTCTGTCAGATGATTTCTTCATATTTGGCTGGCAGCATGTAATAGGAGGTGCGGTGAGCTCGGTAGAAAACCTGGCCTTATCATTTAAAATAAAATTTTCGGAGACCACAGTTCCCCTTTCACTGCACAGACGTTATATTCACGATTCTGTGCAGTGATTGACCAAACTGCCACCGATCGTGAATAGACGATCTGGGGGTTCTCACACTGCAGAAAAAATTTGCCAGCTAGGGGCGATCGGAGGGAAGCTTCAACTGCCCCCCTGCCCCCTCATCCCCCCTCGGTGTGTCCAATCCGAGGGGGGGATCGGAAGATTAAGATTATCCCTACCTGCAGCCGGTCCCACGTGGAGGAGAGAGGAGGAGGTTCCTCTGTCCGAAAGGGAGACCCGGGGGACTCACTGAATTTCCTCCTTAACCGGGGGTTTCCTAAAAAGGTGGTCTAGCGGAGGTAAGGCAGTGTGATCTCCATTCAGATCCACGTGAGTACCTAGTATAGTACAAGCTGTATGCTGACAGCCTTACTATACATTTTGTGAATGGAACTCAAAGTTCCATCACAAATAGGATTTTTCTAAGTCTTTGCTACTTAGCGAGATTTTATGAAAAAAATGGGGACCAGAGATCAAAATTTGGTGATCACTTCTGATCACCCAAATTACTGATCTTGGCCAATAAATTGAAAAATCAATTCCTGGACAATGATTCCGTGATGTGAAGTGATTTTTCGATTCGCCATTGTTCGAATTGGAAACGGGCATTTATGCCCGTATTCCAAGCTCGGTATCATTCCCGAAGATGATTTGATGATCATCTTTGGGAAGGATCCAAAAAAAAGGGGGGAAATTCACATGTAAAAAAATCTTTAAAGTGATACACAACTTTTTTTTTTGTTAAACCTTAAAAACTCTTAATTAGCACAAAACTTTGTCTTCTCCAAGCTTCCCAATGTCCCCCGTGAATCGGTAATAAAGTAAATTGAGGATCATATTTTGTTCTATTTCAAGGGAAACAAGGCTATTTTATAGAAAATTTTTGCCAGAGGTACCAAAAACAGACCACCGATTGAATTTTTAGGATCAGTAAGTGTTCAAAAAACTTTGGGACTCTCCTACTAACTGGTTTTCACTAAAAATACACAAAAGGGGGAGTGGGGATAGGTTGGGGGGTGGGTTGTGGCGTTTTATTTTTTCTTGTAATTGCAATTGCGTCGGACCCATTTGAGCTAGTTGGTGCGCCCCGTCTCTGTTTGCACCCACCCATAATGGCATACCGTTTGATTCAGGACTGTGGGGAGACTGCCATTTAGGGGTTTTTTTACTTGCCAAGGGGTTTTAGGTAGGATTTCAACCATTTGGTCCATTTTATTTTATTTTTTTCAACAAATCTCCTAAAAGCACGGAGTTTTTTGGATCACTGGGTCTGGATTCTTCATGTATGTAAAAGCATGGCATCGTAGTAGCTGAAGGTGTGTAGATTTCCAAAAATATATAGTTTGTGGGTGGGAATTTCCACGTTCGGGACTGTTTCCTTAAAAACTGTGTAGGCTGTTCGAATTACGAGCACTTTGATTTTTCTTGTAATTGCATTGTGATTTGCGTCCCATTGAGGCTATTTGGTGGCACGTCTCTGTGTGCATCCACGAATACTGGCAAACGTTTGGTTCAGAACATGTGGGAGATTGATATTTAGTGGGGGGGTTTATTTGTGGGGGGCATTTCCAAGTTTGGGGCTCTGTTGAAATTACAGAGCACCTTTGATTTTTTTCTTGTAATTACAACTTGTGGCATGCGCCCCATTTGAGCTAGTTGATGATGGCCACGTCTCTGTTGTACATCCACGCATATGGCATAATACCGTTGTATTCAGAACATGGGGGAGAGTGAATTTAGTGGGGGGCATTTTCCAAGTTAGAGGGTGTTCATTTTGAAAAATCTGTGAAAATGCTGTTATTGGCTTGTTTACTTTTTGACTAGTCCTGCTTCACGTCCGTGTGGTGTAACCGCACATATTGCATAAACGTTGATTCAGAACTTTAGGAGATTGATATTTGGGAAGTTTTTTTTACATTACATTGGGTTTTGGTTGATTTGTAACATTGAAATGTATTTTTCTCTGTTTTTCCAGAAAATTGTTGTAGAAATGCGAAATTTCTACGAAGAACGCGCTGCCCACACCATTGATGTATGAATGAACGAACTACAGTGCTACATAGTTGAAGGTGTGTAGATTTTAGGAATATATAGTTTGTGGGGGGGTATTTCTGAGTTATCAGGGTGTTTTGTGGAAAAAACTGCAGACTGTCAAATTCAGAGTTGGCTAAATATTTTTCGCAGTTTCGAGCCCTCATGCATTGTCTCACATCGTGGCTTTTTGCTTCCACGTCCGAGTGTGTAACCACACATATGGCTAACCGTTGATTCAGACATTTAAGGGGTGATTATTTAGTAACTTTTTTTTAGATTCCGTGAGGTTTTGGTGTGATTTTACCTTTTGAAGTTGTTTTTTGTTCATTTTTCAGAAAAGTGCTAACTTCTATGAAGAACTCGCCCCCACACCATGATGGTATGAAATGAATAATTACTGCGTTACATAGTGTGTAGATTTCAGGAATATATAGTTTGTGGGGGGTATTTCTAAGTTACGGGGGTGTTTGGTGGAAAAAACTGCAGACTGTCCAAATTCGGAGTTGGCTAAATATTTTCGCCGTTTCTGAGCCATCGTGCAGTTGTCTCACTTTGTGGCTTTTTCGCTTCCACTTCCGCGTGTGTAACCACAATATGGCTACGTTTTGATTTAGGACATTTGGGAGATTGATATTTATTAACTTTTTTTTACATTCCATGGGTTTTGGTATGATTTCTACCTTTTTGAATGTTGTTTGATGTTCATTTTTTTTGAAAATCTGGTAAAAGTGCAAACTTCTACGAAGAACTGCGCCCACACCATTGATGGTATGAATACAAACTACAGCTTTACATAGCTGAAGGTGTGTAGATTTCAGGAATATAAGTTGTGGGGGGGTATTTTTGAGTTGGGGGGGGTGTTTTGTGGAAAAACGTGCAGACTGTTCAATACAAAACTGGCTAATTTTTTTTTTGCTGCTACTGACATTTGGCACTGGTCATGCTCTGGGTTAGTGGTAGCCATGTCTATGGGTACACCTATAAATGTGGCATACCGATTATTCGGGAGGGGTTATATTTGAGATGCGTTTAAACTTTCCTCCACAGTTTTTAGCTGAAAAATTCACACTTGATTTTGGTTCTCTGATTTTACAGTTGAGGAAAAAAAGGAAAATGTGGAGAACTAACTTACAATTGGACGAAGAGCTGTGTCTGGGTATCTGCATTTGATCGAAACTACCCACATCGGGAAAATCCTGCGGGTGTCGTAGTTTCTAAAAATATCTCACTTGTGGGGATATTTAGTTATTTGTAGATATTCTATGTAGCTGTCAGTAGTGGTTATACATTTTAATTTGGTGTAATATTCTTGAAGGTGCCAGTTTTAGTTTGGGGGGGTCTCCTGTACAAGGAAAAGGGGCTTCCTACATATATCTGGTATCGTTTGTACTCGTGGAGTATCAGAGCTTTTTAGAAATAGTAAGATTTTTGTGTGTAACCTTAAGATAACTATAAGTAAAAATGGAAAAATCCATGAAAATTGCACATTTTCATTTTTTTTTACTATTTACCCATAATTCCAGTAAAATTTTCAAGAAAAGTTCAAATTTGTTACCATGTTAAGTACACTTTGTGCTGAAAAAAAAAACAATGTATATATTTCCTGATTTACTGTAAGGTTTCCTACTGTAAAATTAGTCTAAGCGATTTGAGGGCAAAATCCTGAAAATTCTTCCGCAGTAATGCAAAAAAAAAAATGAAATTCTCTGGCAGTGAAAGGGTTTAAACATGATTTAAGCAGGTCTGCGGCACTTTCCGGGTCTTACGATGACGAAAGCTGTATATATAGCGAGTCCTATAAGCAAGGTCAGGATTAGAAACCAGTATCTTAATAACTTCACTTTTAGCACTTTTTTCACCTAGGTTTGATCTTGCTGTTAAATACATGCTCTGTGCCAAGAGCTAAAAACAGAAGAGAAACCAGGATATCTTTTTGCAGTACACACCCCCTCTGAAATAATCATATATTCTGGATGTTGAATGGGATTCTTATATGGTGTTGCTGCCATTTTAAAAGAATAAAGCTGTTTGGATACTACCGGATTATGTAAGTGTCATTTTTATATTACTCACATTTTTTATATACTACTATTGATCGCTCTTTTATTCTATTTATTACATGTTTATGGTGAGAGAGAGTTTTTCGCACCTAAATCACAGACTTTTAAACCTTCACTAGTGGACCCAGGCTCTGCAGCAGACCCCTACACTTTTAGCCACATTTCCTACCCATTAATCCTGAAGCGCAGAGGATCCACATTTTATTGAAAAAACTATTTTGAAGCAAGTTACAGACCGGAACAAAAACCATTTCTTTGTCCTTTCTCTACTATGGACACCTTAGCGAGAGAGAGAAAAAATATTTTGGTTACCTTTAACAATGCTAAAGAAGTTTGGTGGTGGGGCTTAAGATGCAGGTGATGATGTGCTCTGCCCCAGCAGTGGACATGCTCAACCTAAACTTAGGACAGACCAGCAGTGCTGGTGATGTCACAGCTTACAGGCTAGCAGAAAAAACAGCCTTTATATTACTGTAGCTTTGGATAAACTGCAGCTTGAAGCATGATCCTAGAGTTATTTAAAAAGTAGGACTGCTGTTTTAATTAAGGTCACTTGTAGGGAGGCCACAGTTCCCCTTAATCTATTTTACTGTTTTTCTTGGTATTTACAAGCAGACTAGAGATATGTTGCCAGTCTTACTTATACATAGTTAGAAGGAATGCATTATGAAGTTAGTATAGTATTTGAGGGTGAATAAGACACATGTCCATCTAGTTCAACCCATAGCAATATCCTTATTTCCTGCTGTTGATCCAGAAGGCAAAAAACCCCCACCAACAAATTTGAAGGGGAAAAATTCCTTCCTGACTCCAAGTGGCAATCGAAAATTTCCCTGGATCAATCTACTTTATATATCAATACCAGTAACTTGCAACATTCCTGTTTGACAAAAACTCATCTTTTTTTTTTAAACTGACCAATGAACCTGCCATCAGAACGGTGAAACTAGGAACTGTCTTCCAGTGGACGTTGTTACAGTTGAAAACCCCTTTCTGAACTGAAGCCTAAACCTTTTTTCTTAAGTCTTAAGGGATGTTCACGTGTCTTGACATGTTTCTATGGTGAACAATGCCCAGATGTTTATTGTATGTCCGTTAATGTATTTATGCACAATATATCCCCAGGCAAGCTTTTTTAGCATAACATAACTGTAACTTATCTAGTCTCTTCATATTCAAGGTCCCCAATCCCCTATTAATTTACCAGTAGTTGCCTTCTCTGAACCCTTTGCATTTCAAAGATGTCCTTTTTGTACAAAGTATTCCAAAATTGCACTGCATATTCCCAATGCTTTGTAAAGAGGGAGAATAACATTTTTCTCCTTGAATCCATACATCTCTTATATACGAGACAATACCATGGTGGATAGTTTTTTTTATCCACCAAAACTCCAAGATCCCTTTCCAACAGAGATTCACTTAAACACGAGCCATTTATGCAAAGCAGCACAAGGATTTTTAAGGACATTGTGCAGGATTTCAGGTTTCAAACTATTTAGGGTTTTGGGGGGTGATTTTTACCATATATACATTTCATTGAGGGCTGGACTTGTCTTAACATACAAAGATAAAATTTTGTTCATCTAAAAGACTCAACTTCAAAGTCCAATATAATATTATTCTGAATAGCTCTAATTACATTAGTGGAATAAGCAAATCTCAACTTTATAGAGGGAAGTACACCTTGCCAATACCAGACAAATGCCTCCAAATGTGGCGAGTATCGGCAACACAATCTGCGGTAAACAAGTGAACTTAAAAGATAGTATACTGAAAAAAACAATACAGTTTAAATGGTAGTTAATCCCTAATTTACCGTCCCTCCCTTGGTCCCTTCAGAGCCTACCTGAGCCCATGGAAAATGCTGGCCATCTGGAAGATGAAAGAAGTCCGGTAAGCTCCGCCCCCCGAGAGTTGCTGGACCGTTTCCAGCTTGTGTCCTAAATCTTCAGTGCAGTTAGGTCCGTGCACGTGCTCCCATGGTCTTTTTTGCTCCGAATAATGATAACTTTTTTTCTTAATAAAAGGATATTAAAGTCACCAATGAGTTCCATGACCATATACAATATAATTATGATATGTATATACTATTTACAAAGATAAATTTCAAAAACAATATTGTCATATACATCTTGTTTCTGTATAAACAGTTAGTTGGGTGTGCTGTGGGCACCAATTGTAACTGAAGTGTATGATTAATATATTACATGAGACTCTGGAGTTCGGTTCATGCTAATACTGGTTATCAGGATATAAAAACATATGGATGCCAAGTTTCTTTTTGTTTGTGTGCCTTCATTACTGTCTACATGACTGCATCTTGCCTCCCATTGTTTTAATCCACATTTTTAGATAGATACCCATTGTATTTTCTGATGACCTCAAGGTAACTAAAAGACTGCAGAAAAGGGGTTAATCACTGCACCCCTCCCCTTTCTAGAATCGCCCTGGTGGGGTAGGTTAGTTACACATTATTGTGTCCATAAATGTCACATTAGGAACCACAAATGATTAGGGGTACACATAAATACTCGGCGGTTAAATTTGACACAGATACTGCTGGATATTACCACTATTTTGTTGGTGGGTCTGGGGAAGAATTAAAGGGGAAATAAAGTTTACTTCATTTTCCCCGAAACATATTATACTCCTGTCCTTACCAACGATATAATCCTTTGCTTTTCATAGAAAAAAAGTACTTTTTGCGGTGTATTTGTTAGCTAGCATGGATGTAAGAAACTGAATATTACTTTTCAGTAAAAAAATAAAGATTTAACCTGTGGCCATTGTGGGATATGGTTTCTAAAACAATGCTTTACAAAGAGCCAAAAAGCACATGCAAGGTAACAGGTGCATTTAGAAGCTTTATCTTTTGCTTGGAACAGAATAAAAAAAAATTGTAAAATCGATTTGAATATTTTGCAATATACCCCAGGAGGCTGTATACAATTCATCTGCCTGGTAAAAATTGCAAGTTAACAAGCAGCTTCAAAAGTCTTATCAGGGACTTCTATATGTGTGTGGAGACATCTGTAGAAAAAACACTCAGGAATACTGGAGTCAGGGGCATGGTTATTTGAAGACTACAGTGCTGTGGTTTTTACTGGGGACAACATGAAAGCTTAGTTACAGAATCTATTACTCACATGGTACTTAAAAGCAACTTACTAAAGAAGAATCTACAGGTGTTCTGGGAAGAAAAGCTTTCATATTAGGATTTTAAAAATGTATTTTTTCTCCCTTAAGTTATAAACATGTTTACACTGCCACTGTATAGTTGTACAACTTTAAAATCTTTGACAATGAATGGCTGTTAAAGAGAGCTTAGACCTAAGTTTAATATCAGCGGTGGAGCTGGGGATAAGCTGTATATTATTTAGTTTAGGGAGTCTCTTGGATTTATTGACCTACTCCTAGCATTTACAGTATAGAACATCCAACTGTTTTCTGCTACAATTTTCAAATGCTCATGAGAGCAGCATTAGCTTTGTTGGTCTTAACAGAAGATAAAAGTATGTATACTATGCAGGTGCACTGATTATGCTATGGACAAAGTACATGTTATTTTAGACTTATAAAAATGCAATGCAATGACAGCATATTGTTTGTTAAAAAAAGACAAAGATATCTAAATGTCTCAACATGATGAAAAACATCATTTTTGGTTTGTTGATTTGCCCTAATTAAAGTATCTCAGAATCAAAATGGAACTTCATAAACATGCTACTTTATACACTAGTATATTAATCCTGCTTCCCGAGTTGCCTTCTTATTACAGTATAAGACAGATAAAACTCTAATAAAAAAGTTATCAAACTTTAAAAGATTTACATCCTAATTTAATTCATAAAAATGATCATGGCTACTTCTAGAAAATAATTTTACTAATGGACACAAAAGGATCCTCATCTCTGAACATATTAAATACATTAAAGTCATACATGAAAAAGATTGCTTTCACAAATCCAAATTCATTAAAAAAATTCTAATCCCTATCTCATGCAAACTGCTTTTCAACTATTTGGAATCTAAACTTATTTTCTTATTCAATGAATAAAATCTCAGGTTATTGCAAACATATCGCTGATTTCTTTCCCCCTCCTGGATGTTACTGTGAGGATGTAAAGTGAGGTTGTATGTGGAACACTTTATATACACATATGATACACATATAAAAAGTACCCACTATCTCATTAATTAATACCACAATGCACAGTGATGTAAAACTAGAACATAAAAAAATACTCTCTAGTAAAACTAATATTACCTAGTATACAATAAACAAAATACTAATCAATAAGAACATAAATAGAAAAGCTAAAGAGAGAGAGAGGGAAAAAAAACCCCCAAAAATCCAGTGTACTCATGGGATTTACTCTCAAAAAATGTTTAATTGGCCATTGGAAAAACTGGCAACATTTCAGCCCTGTAGGTGAGGCCTTTGCAAAGGCTTGACAAAGGCCTCACATACAGTGGTGAAACGTTGCGCGTTTTCCAATGGCCAATTAAAGGCATTTTTTTGAGAGTAAATCCCATAAGTGCACTGGAGTATCCCTATATATCTCTTTTACTGGTTGAACGGGGGTACTTATGAATGTTTAAGAATCAACACTTCAAGGGAGAGTGCCCACATAGTTTTCCCCCAAAATTATAATAAGTAACAATGGAGCCGCACACTATGGATAGAAGCAGATGTAATTAAAGGAGAACTATAGTGCGTTTTAAACTTTTCCCAAAAACAATTAAAATGAAAAGTACCTGGGACAGGGAGGCAGAATTTGTACTTCCTACCTCCCAATTATTTCTAAGACAAGCACATGAAGAAAACTGCTTCTGCCAGGCTTCCTGAGTGCTTCAGCACTTATTTATACAGGAAGGCCCAGGGCCATAAACTGGCAGATGAAAACTGATGTGCTGTAACTACTCAACGAACACTATTGGAAGGGGGATAATCAATCCTACCTCCCTGCCCCAGGTAAATTACATTCTTAAAATTAATTTTTACAGTATAAGTGTCCTTTAATTTAGACATGCTTACAAATTGGGAACTATTTTGTAAGCATGTCAATAAATTAATTAATCTGCTTCTATCCACAGTGTGCAGCTCTTCTAATGATATATATATAATATATAATATATATCTATATAATATATATATAATATTATAATATCTATATATATTATATATAAAATTTCATGGGGAATACATTGGTTTTTTCCGGGGGTACTATGTTGGGGGGGTGGGTAAAATAATATACAAGGGACAGTGTTAGTGTTGTGTTAAGCACTAAATAATAAAATAATAATAAATAAATAATTATAGCAATATACAAAATCTGTAGTAATGACTAAAGTTATAGAAATGTAATAAGGCAAAATCTATAAATAAAATAAATTACTTGCAAACTCCACCACCTCTGTATTGTAATGGTATCTACAAAATGGGTCTGTTAAGCCACACCCCAGAAGTTTTACAGGGAGGCAATGTAAGCTTACAAAGAAACATATTTATCACTCCCTTTTAGTGTTATCAATGGTGTGCTTAATATTAGACTGACAGAAGTGTTAGCGAATCAAAACATTTCTGAGTGTTAGTAGAGAAGTATGAAGTGGATAGTGTCTGTCTTATCTAGATGTTAGGCTGACTTTATGTAATATTTAACATGTATTTCTATTTTCTAAAGCATTGACACCAGTACAATCCAAAAGATGTGTGTATATATGTCCCCTCTAATACCTATTGGGGTACACCGAATAGGTTCCCTTCTGCCTCTTAGATTGGTAAAATTTTCAATTGGGGATGACACTAATAGAACCAAGATTCATAGGATTTCTTTTATTTTATTTTTAACATCTTGCCTTTATTTTTTTGTAGACGCAGGAAAAGGTGGCGTACCGTGTTAGCCAGTCAAAATGTTTATAGGGTAACCCTTTTGAAATAAAAATAACAAAGTGGTTTTGTACAAATCTCTAAATTTTAGTAGAAGTGTGTATAAAGATTTTATATCAGCTGTATCCACATATGGCTAAACATACACCCACATATATTCCCACTGTGCACCAACGGGCATATTTTGCTAGTGTCCCTCCGAAACGTGTCCTCCGAAAAGTACGTTGTGATGGAGAACCCGAAGTAAGCGGATTGATAGAGCGGGCCATTAGCGTTGCAGGCTGGAACACCACCATTACAGTGTATGTAGCGATGTTAGTTTGGAGTGAGCATGGAGCATGGTCGCAGTACTACAACGGAGGACGTCCGGAATCAAGAAACTCCCTGCCTTTTGAAGCTTGCAGTTGTGGAGGACCAATTGGTGGTAGATTACTTACCTTAGGCTGTGTTCCAATTACTCCACTTTTTGCTTCCAGCTTGCTTTGCTATTTCTTGCTTTATTCTTATGGTGTGGGTTACCCCGACCCTCGAGATGGGGAGGTTGCGCGGAGGCGCACATTAAACGCATAACGCTATTGCTTATATATTGCTTTGTACTCAATCGCTGCTACATTTGGGGAACTCTTTTTAGTGTTGGCCTATTTAATCTGGGGACGCCCGGATGTTTGTGTGTATATGTATATTTATGGTGGGATTTGATGATTGTTGTACTATTTTTGAATAAATGATGCATTTTTCATATTTCTACTTGTTGAAGGTTTTTGTAGATATCTTCTATTTATCTTTATTCCCAGGACTCTTTTCTGCGAGTTCTCCTACATTTCCCATTTTTATATGCTTGTAGAAGTGCCTCAGGGGATGCCTGAGTTAAGTGGGCTTATTAGCCTGTCTCAGTTCTATCTGGGACTTTATTTTATTGATAAACAGTTACACTTTAGTCTTTTTGTTTCTGGCAGGATTTGGCCAGTGGGGTTGCTGTGTATGAAAGTATAAAAGGGAAGGGCAATCATGTGCTCAGCCTTTCTGACTTGAAATTCCCAGAGGTCCTTGATAACAGGTAGGCTCAGTTAATGTGAGATTATATTCTGTTATAGATCACTCCAGGAGTGATGGATAGGAGTAGGGTAGCTAGTGAGCAGCCTGAGTCAAACAAGGAGATTTAGTAAGGACTAGAGTCCTGGGTATACCACCCATGGATAGGGACATAGTGCCAGATACAGGGGGTAGAAGATTCCATACAGTGACCTGAGAACTCGGGTGGCATTTACAAGCTGTTTTTAAACACATAGAACACATAGATTCTCTAAAATATCTGCAAACTCATTTAAAGTGATGAAAATCCTTTAACAGTTCATATAGGGACAAATAGATAGATCCAATACACTGAATAAATAAAAATATTTAAAAACAATCTTAGGTGTGTAGCTAATCCTCAGTGCAATGTAAATCAGTGCATGTACAGTCAAAAATAAAGCAGCATAATAGCAACTTGGTCACTAGACTGCTTTACTAAGTTAGAACCCAATAAAGTGCAGAGTACAGTCTGCTAGTGAGTGGACAGATCAGGGGAACAAAGCAAACTATGACAGCATCTGAGTCCAGGGACAGACTATAGCATGTATCGCTACAAGCACCTCGGGACAGCAAAACACACGAATGTCGAACGCACCGCCTCTAACGGCTTATCAGGCGGCTGAAGAGAGCACGCGCTAAGGATCTTTTAAAGGTTGCGCATGTCCTGTACTTCAAAGCATTACTACGCAGAGATTTCCAATTGATAATAAGAAATCCCTGCGTAGGTGCTTGGTGAGCCAAGGGACAGTCTTTTTAACTTGAGTGCCCCCGATAGAGACTGGTAATATAAGTTGCTCGCAGACACTGCTGCATATAGTTGCTGACAGTGACTGCTACATATAAGTTGCTCACAGTGACTGGAACATATACATTACCCAAAGTGACTGGTAAATATACGTTGCCCACAGTGACTTTACATATAAGTTGGCCACAATGATGTTCAAGGACAATTATACACACCTTTTCACCAACCCATAGATTAATAGTGCTGGGCTGAGGACCTAAAGTCCTCACTCTAGGTACTTTACCTAATTCTGTTTACTTACTCAAAAGTCCCTCGGCACTCTGGTCTTTTCCTCCCCACTGGCAGTCCAGTGACAGTCCATGATGGCAGCCAATGGGAAGACACGCCTCCTTGCAGAGCATGTCTTCCCATGGCTAATGGCTACATGCAGACTGTGGAAGAGTACAGCAATGCCAAGGGAAGCTTAGTCTGCGTTAAGTACCCAGGTGAGTTTTCGGTCTTCACCTGGGTATTACTAAGGCAAGAAAGAAGTGGAGCAAGGGAGGGTTAGTATAATTGTCTTTTAATATAAGTTCAGGGGTGGGGGAAAAGTCCAGTTGCTGTTTCTGATACACAGCACATAAGGGGTGTAGTATTAAACCTAGGAGACATTAAAGTTTCTTTAGGTTTTCATTTTTCAACACAGGCAGAGTGATGGAGTCCATTTTGACTATTCCACTTAATATAGGAGTACCAGCTCTGTAATGCTTTTATAACTTATAATTATTTATCTGTTGACTAATATGTTAGTACTATACTTTATATACATTTATTTATGGTCATTTAGATGTTAAAAGTGAGAAATACACACATACATATACACTTTATTATAATGCGTGTGAAACGTGCGCTAATGCTACTCTGTTACTTGATAAAGCAATTACTAGCTCCATTTATGCAGCAGAGTAACTGGCCCCTCAAGTGTCACCAACCTGATGGCTGTTCTGACCCCCTCACACAAAAATAAATCAAAATACAAATGTTCGATCGTAGAATACCATGTGGTAGTAAACTACAATGGTATTCTATGGGGATCATAAATCGTTATCGTAGATCGGTATTGTAAATTTACAATCGTTAAAACCGATCTTTAATCTCTGATCGGTTTAACGATCGTAAATTTACGATACCGATCGTTAAAGTTGCAGTATCGATAAAAACCGAACCGCGGCTTTATAAATATGGCCCTTGAAGCTGCGTACAACGATAAAGGGACAATTCCCAACGTATAAAGGGACAACTCCATCGCAATTTTTCCTTTACTGCTAAAGTTTGTTGCACAGAAACCAGCATCATCCCAAGTCCGCCGAACATTCATAGTCGCCTCAAGAAAGCTCAGACCTGACCTAGGGTCGCAGTCGGTCCCCTGATTGGAGTTGGCCACGGATATAGAGAAAAAGCTCACAACCGTGTGCAGCCTGATCTTTAATAAGTACTTAAAGATTCTGTCTGTTATCTTTTAAAGTTCTTTACAGTGTGACCCAGCTTAACATTCTGTTGAAGCAAAGCTCTAAGCACTCGCATTATACTTCAGATAATCAGCACCTAAAGTAAATGATACGATATTGCGAGTGCCTAGAGTTTTGCTTCAGCAGAATGTTAAACTGGCTTGAAGATTGTGATTTATGACAGGCAGTGGAAAAAGCCTCGAATTCGTGACCATGAAAATTCAATGAGAACCTCAAAAATATCTCAAAAGTAAAAACAGTTGTTTTGGTATAGGTACATGGTTCCCCAGACCATTTCCTAGGTCCTTGAGCAATTTTCTCTAACATACATTGATATTTATACCTTAAAATGTTACTTTTCATTTTTTATCTCCCATTGACTTCTGCGGTACATTTTAAATTTTTTCCCAAATATATGAAAACAGAACGGAACTCACCGGTTTCGAACTTCTCTAGTGAGGAATTGTTTTTAGTGTATATGTTTTGTATTATAAAAGGATAGCCTGTAGTCTTTAATTCAAGCAGCTGTGTCTCATCCATATTAAGTATTTTAAATATTATAAGTGGGAGCAGAGTAGTTTTCTTTGTTTTTGAACGCTTATACCCTGTCAATTCATAAAATAAGGAAATAAATCTTACAAAGGAGCAATCTATTGTTCCTGAAATTTTTACTTTTATTAGCAAAGTGACTATTAAATAGTTTTAAAATATGAAGCTTACAGAGCTTGAGAATTGCCAAATCCCAGGAAAGCAGCACCCATGTAATTTATACCTAGGATCCCGCAAAGAATACAATGGCTTACCTTTTCCCAATTTGATTTGATTAAATCACAAAGACGTAAGCTCTGGCTTTGGTATAGTTTTAGAGGGTTGTTTTACTGAAAATATGCAAGCTCTCCAGTACAGATATACCGTAGTTTTGAAAACTAGTGCTTCAATTAATTGTAAAAGGGTTTGTAAAAACACCCATTGAAAACATTACAAATCAGTAAATATATTGCCAACATTCTCTAAGACTATTTTTATTAAAGTTTTTCCAGGTTGATAAACCGATTAGCACAATGTCCATACTATTAAGTCTGGTTCCACACACTGGGTAAAAAACTCATAAGTGTCAGAATGGTAGGTAAGATAAAAAGTTCTTTATTTACAAGGAGAGTAATATGGTCGCACAGCTGATGCGTTTTGGGCTTAATTAGATACTCCTCTCCAGGATGGATATAGCTAACTGTAACGAAACCAAAAACCTCCCCTTGGGAGTCGTTACTACAAAAACTCCATCATTATACATATCCACACATATAATTTGTGTGTTTGTACATACTCTCTTCTTCTATTAGAGTGTAGTCCTTGGTGGGGATGGCCAGATACCTGAGATGGAATTACCCAACTGTTCTATGTTGTTAAACTACACCTCCCATAGGACTATCGCTACTTTAATATATAGTAGCCTGCTTTTTGTTTCATCTTACTAGAGCCAATCTTCAAGTTTGCAACGAATAATGCTTTATTCAAACTGTAACACTACTACTATAAAGATTATTACCGATAAAAACATGATGATCAATTTGATATCAATTTACACGTTTGGGCTAAGAGATCCTTTTCTGAGTTATTAACTAGACTCTACTAAGCTCTTTTACCACAGAAATCTAAATAAAACACAACAGGAACAATAAATATAACAGTTTGTCTGTAACAGAACCTCATTGAGAAACTTTTGGTTCATACTGCACTCCTTAATGCCAAATTCCGATTTACTGCCCAGGTCTGATTCTTGACTTGACTGTTCACACGGTTATAAATGTTCCTAAATCCGATTTTGTGAACAGAATGTGGACCTAAATGAACTGGCAGGCACACCACTTAGAACTTTAGTCCCATTGACAAAGCACTATAAACAACTACTTTCTGTATTTGATCCATCAACCAGTTTTCTATCCTTATACAAATGTGCCACTCAAACCCAACGATTTAGTTTATACGTAAGTCGACTATGGGGAACTGTATCAAAAGCTTGACAAAATCCAAGTATACATCTACGCTATGCCAGAGTCCAAATTCCTTCTCACCTCGTAAAAGCCAGCAATTTTGTTTGACAAGAACCTTTCCTTATAAATCCATGCTGATTACTACTTAAAACGTCAGTCCCTGAAATATTCCTGTATCAAACTTTCCAGTACTTCCCACCACTGAAGTTAAACCAACAGATCCACTTTTTTTCAATCCAGAGGACTTTTCAGACATGGAGAGAATATGAAAAAATAATAAACAATGACCGGGACCCAAGGATGTAGTTTATCCGGGCAGGGAGCTTTATTGATCCACCATATTTAATAGTTCTGAACCATACTCAGTAAACAAAGTGCAATGCATCCTTTAAGCCATTAGACGTTTGCATTATCAGCATCCTCTGAACTATCTTATCCCCATTATTTTAACGGCCCCACATTTTAGTCCTCATTTTTTTACAAATAATCGTGCCGTGCTTAAAATTGTTTAGAGTTGGTCTTCTTGTAATGGCGATTCACACTGCATACCAGAGGCTACAATGCACTGATGATGGCTCAATAAAGACGAATCCGGAATGCAGTAAACAGCATGTCTGTAAATTATGGTCAATTGGGCCAAAATATTGTCTCAAGAAATGTAATTGCCCACAACAAAACTAGTTATCTGTTGGCAGAGATATTGGGTGTATCTTTTCCAGTGAGTGGAAAAGAACTGCCTCAAGTGTGTGTTTAATCTGATATCACAGTACTGTAATTGAAAAATTACATTCTTTATATTGGACAGCGTCCAGCTCTAGAGTCAGGAAGGAAACCCCCCCCCCCTTTTTAACTGTTTTTTTTTTTTGCTTTCCTCTGGATCAACTGTTAGGTAGGGTAAAAAAAAAAGTGAATAGGTTGGACTTGATGTTTTATTCAACCTAAAAAAAAAACTGTACATTTAATGCCTAAGTTTTAGCTACAAGTTGTATTTACAGTGTGACATACTTAAAATATAAATGATAAAAACAGGATTCTTTAACCCACTCAGCTACAGCCCACTTGTATTTATTGCACAAATGGCTAGAGTGGGAGAGCTGAATAAAACATAAAGCCATATTAAGGTACTGAAAGTACCATCTGAATTACCTGAGCACAACAAGCATTTGTTCTTCCAAAATGCAAATTCAGTAACCAAATGCATTTTAAGAGGGCTAAAATTCCAGCTATAGAATATACATCCATGTCCCAAGTCTGTTAAAAGTCCTGGGCGGCTATTTTAAACTAATGCATACATTCCCATACTACCATTGTAAAAAGGAGCTAGTGACTTACAGACAAAAAATAAGAAATTGAGCATAATTTAGACCATATGGATGTAACGTTTTAGTTAAAAGTCCATTTTTTTTCTGTTTGCAAGATTTATTTACATTCTCCCCCTTCCTTAATCTCACTGCAATTAGCATTTTTAAACAGTTTTTTTAAAATAGTCTTTAAATAGAGATGTAATGTGGGTTCGATTAGAACCCAGTTTCAAACGAATCTGAGGGTTTCGAAGTCCCGACGAAAGTCACGGAACCCAAATTTTTTTAATTCGGTTTTATCAAATCGAAAGTAGATAGTTATCGAAAATTGAAAGTAGATAATTACCAAAAATCGAAAATTTAAAGTAGACGATTTTCGAAAATCGAAAATCAATTTTTCTAAAATCTAAGTAGAGATATTTTATAAAATCGAAACTCGAACGTCTGAACTTTCAAACTTTCCGAAAATTTCGAAAATTCTAAAACGAAACTCAACAGTTTTCAACATCCTATTTTTAAATAGCTGAACATGCGTATGTGAGTAAAGGTGCATGCAATCAGCTGTTTTAAATAACTGGAGTCCGGTACCAGGGCTTTAAACAGCTGATCACATGTACCTTTACATTTAAAAACAGCAGGCAATGAAACAGTACAAAAAAAAGTCTACTGCCTGAGTTAATTGATTTCTTTTTGTTTGCTTCCATCATGTTTCTAGAAAAATATATATGTACAAACTTTATATATAGCATCTATGTTTTTATTTACCGACCTGCAAAAAGATCTAAGGGGTCTAAATATGTCTGGCTCACTGCTAAAGTGCTAGAAACACACAGACCATTGGGTCACAGATTCAAATCCCAGACTTTGTTTCTTTATGTTCCTAGCAAAAGCTAGAGATTCTATATAGTTTATTCCACGTAATTGCTCTTGTGGGATAGAGGTAGAAAGCTTTGTTTTTAGCAAGACACATTATGTAAGGTTGCAGTTTGATCCCCCAGACTTAATTTATTTTTTACTAATATGGTAATTTTCTGTTTCTTACAGCCATGCTAGCTAAGAAATAGACTGCAAAGATACTTTTCTCTTTTGTCTTAAAAGCAAAGGAATTTATCATTGTTAGGGACAGGAGCATTTGTAATATGTTACACTAAAACTGCACTGAATTCTGGGTTAGAGGGAGGAGGAACTCTGCGCTGTAACATGAATCCAGGAAAAAAGGCTGCAGCTTCCATGAATTGTACTGCCTACACTTTGCTAGGTGTGCCCAGCTAAGGTGGGTTATAAGAGCTGAGTCCTAGTACCCACAGGTTAATTTCAATAAACACCCGCAGCACCACAGCAATGGGAGAGGTGAGACATGCTTCAGGTATCTTTGTGAATGTGCTCTTTCTATTGGGGCAAAGGTTTTCTCTTAAAGTCACACTAACAGATAATGAATCCCAAGAAAAAGAGCAGCGTCTCCCTATCTGCTATCTACCAGAACTCCCAAATCTTTTTTCAGTTGAATGCATCACCTTACATTTATCACATTGAATTCTATCTGCCATTCTGCTGCCCATTTTGATAATTATCTAGGTCAGTGCAGCGATTGCACATCGTTTGAAGTTTCCAAAGCTCTGCATAGTTGAGTATCTTCAGCAAAGACAGAGACCTTGCTCTCAATGCCCTCTTCTAAGTTATTTATAAACCGATTAAAAAGAAGTGTTCTACACAAGCAACCGATATTGAAGCAATGTTCCAAATGCACTCACACCTGGTAGGGGGCAGGCATCTCCAACCCCCAACCCTAGGGATATAGGAATACAGTATACAAACTAGATGAGTTACACTCCATGTGTTTAATGGTGAACCACTAACATCAAAAATCACAATGTTTCGGCAAGCAACTGATGGCACCCCTTCAATCAATCCTTAACTCTGCTGCCAGGCTCATTTACCTCTCTTACCGCTGCAGGCTGCCCTTTTCTGTCAATCTCTCCTCTGGCTTACATAGAGAATCCAAATTAAACTGCTAACCTTATCCTACAAGGCTCTCTCCAATATTGCCCCCATACATCTCTAATCTGACAAACAGATACTACCTAAGGTGTAACCTCTGATCTGTTAATGATCGTCTACTCTAATCACTTCTTCCCACGGCCTCTGCTCTGGAATCCCTTCCTTGCTTTATACGTCACTTGCCATCACTTCATATCTTCTAATGCAACCTCAAACCTCTTCAGGCAAGGTTATAAACTGGAACTGGAGACTCCTACCCCTCTGACAGACCTATAGTTGACCTGCTAGTTATACTCCACTGACAACTTAGTACAGCTACTGATCTGCTTCACCTTATGTTTCATCCCATCTCCTCTAGACTGTAAGCTCTTTTGGGCAGGGCCCTTCCTATTGTACACAGTAATTCTGTAACTTACCACACTGAATGCTGCTGACCGCATTTGAATTATTTGCACTTTGTATTACTTGCACTACCCTTTATGTAACATGGATGTTTTTCTTGTGTATATTAATGCAACTGTAAAGTGCCACAGAAGATGTGGTGCTATATAAATCTAATAATAATAAAATCTAAATGTATTAATGCCAGTAATTTTAAATATTTGTGAATTTTAGAAACCTATTTAGCCCAATCTTGCTAGACTACCACATCTGCTGGAAGATAGCTATCTGGCACTGTTTGCTGCAGCAAGTCTGTTATCTAGTAGAACCCCCTAATATTTTTCCAACAGAGATTTACTAAGCCAGAGCCATATATGGTATTGGAAGCACAAAAGATTGTTAAACCCCAAATGCATTATCTTACATTTCTCAACACTGAATCTCATCGCCACTCTAGTGCCAATTTTGACAATCTTTATTTGCCTACAGCAATTGCACATCGTTTGAAGTTTCCAAGGTTTTGTGACATGAACAAACATAGAAACCTTGCTCTCAATACCCACCTCTAAGTCCTTAGAACAGTTTTAAATAGAAGTGGCCACTGTACAGAATCCTCAGGGAGTGCACCTATATTCTACCTGCTCAGAATCCACAAGCCTTTTTTATACAGAATTATAGGCACCCCACATAGATGAAGCTTTATTGTCACTACTCTTTGTACAAGATCTAACCAATTATCTATCCAAATATAGTTTGTCGCCTATGTGGCAGAGTATCAAAAGCCTCAGCAAAATCTCAGTATACCATATCCACTGCTATGCTAGAACCAGCAAGTTAGTTTGACATCTATTTTTCATGAATCCATGCTGATAACTACTTATAAGATAATTTTTTAATTTTCAAATTACTACTTCAGCCACGTGCTACGTTATGGGCTGCAACTCACTTATGATGGTGCAGCTGTTTTAAAGGAAGAATATAGCTAGAGGGGTTTATTTTAAACTAGGTATGGTGAAAGGGTACTGTAGACACCCCAATTCTATACAAGCAGTCATAGTCTTCAGAATTTATGGATTCCTTAGAAAACAGGTTGTAGTACACAGTATTGAATAAGGCCTATAAGAGGGCCTTTAATCCAGGCGGGACCATGTTGAGGAAGGAGAAGGGTACTGGAAGGGTTAAAGGAATAGTTCACTCTCAAATTGAAATATTCTTTATATACTGATTGAAGATCGGGAGGTTAAGGAGCAGTGCCTTACCTCCCATATTCAATCAGTATTGCAGGGCCCGAGAACGAAGATGGGAGCTAACTTACCTTTACGCGATCACTGCGGCCAAGTGGAATCTCCGACCCCGTTCACTCTCCTGTACAGCCATAGCACACATGCACGTAATGCGTGCTATGGCTGTACAGGAGATTGAAGCGGTTGGAGATTCCAGCTTGGCCGCGGTGGATCGCGTAAAAGGTAAGTTAGCTCCCATCTTCGTTTTCGGGCCCTGCAATACTGATTGAAGATAAGGAGGTAAGGCACTGCTCCTTAACCTCCAATCTTCAATCAGTATTAAAGGAAAAGTTCAATTTGAGAGTGAACTATTCCTTTAAGGATATTTTCCTTTTTCCTATTGCATTTTTTTATATGATTGCTGATCCTTTTGAGGAGGGATCAATACATCAGGTACTAGATGTGGATGGAAGGCGGTCCTAAAAAGATCAGAGAATTTAAGGGACTTTCCATCACCCATGTTGGGGTAAAAGAAAAGCTTGGACTGGGTTAGCACTTTTATAGGGACACAAAACCCAAAAATATTACTAATCATATCTATAATTATCATGGAAACAGAGTACTTAACCATGATCCTGAAGTGCAGCTATGTCTGTCCTCGGCTCCAATCCTACGATACATCGATACATACCTAGTTCACAGTGCATTGCCTACTTTGACACAGGAATGAATGTCTCCAAATTGATTATAGATTTGATTTTTAACCTTAAACGAAAACCCATGAAGGAGTTTCATTATCCTTTAAATGTAGTGGTAATAGGTGCACATTTTGCACCTTTATGGAAGTAGGGTCCAAGTTTCAGGAACAAGAGTCTTTGAATCATGGGGTGTGTTAACTGTAAAAGCAATTTTGTTGTGTATCTTATCATCCGTAAGGGATGCTCTAAACAATATGTGGGCTGTATCATAGGCATTAGGCATGGGCAATGCACATGGGTTGAAGATCTTGTGCTAAAGTTAGGGCTTTTTACATGGAGAAGTGACACTTCACCATTGTTTTTTTTAGTAAGAAAGTTAAAACTGCCAATGCAGGACACACTCCGGGGCCAATAATGTAACTGCTCCGGACCTCCAAAAGCTGACCGACGTACGTTTCGCCTGTGTACAAATCTTGTCCCAGGCTTCCTCAGGGTCAGGTTTGAGACCCTGAGGAAGCCTGGGACGAGATGTCCATTAGTGGTAATTAATCTTCTGAATCTCACAATGTGTGGCCACCTTTACCTGCAGTGTAATGGTAATTAGCTACTGATAGATTTTCTTTGCACTTTTTATTTTACCGTATTTTAATTTCTCTCTTGGGAAATTGTATTTGTGCATCCTTTTGATAAGGAGCTTTTGTAATTATATTCTATACTTTCTCTCATGTTTCAAGGCTTCAAAATATTGCAAGCTAATATTTTTCTCTTGTGTACAACCCTAAACTTTAAACTTCTTGAAATGACATCAGATTGTTTATTGATGACATTTTTTCTTTAATATGGTGTGCTGTCACATGTCTGTTTGCAGCAGTGTGCTACATCAAAACTGTGACTGACATCTGGTTCTTGCCAGGGTGCTGCATATCATATTATGAATGTCCTTTCTGCCACTCACAATTCTTAACTTCTAACCATCCCCAGTGAAAATACACTGTAAATTCTTAACTGACCCTCATTAACTTGATAACTGACAACTTGGCAGTTGCATTTTTTCTTTTTTTTTTCTTATTTATTTTCGTGTTCAGAAAGAAAAAAAGACTTGTCACTAGCTTAGCCTGCAACTGAACAATAAAAAAAACCACACCAGCATTTACAATGGAAAACAATTCTAGGTATGAGCCATGACCAAACAATATTGGAAGGATCATATAATTACAGCGCCTGACTTTGATTACTCACAGCTGTGACCTGCCCCTCCAGCCTGCAATAAACACATCTGCACTATGAGTAAGTCTGCCATAGTAGATATTATTGTGTGTAAAGGGCCAGTCATCATTGCTGTGTGCTAAAAAAAAAAAAAAAAAATTTCCCCCAATATCTGTATTTGCAGTAGCATTAAAATGGAGGTGGGTTGTTAAGAGGACATATATATTGCTCTTGACTTTTAAAGGGATACCTTAACTCTAGTGTTTAATTTCTACATATAAAAAAATAAGTAAGTAGATATCCGTGACATGCTATCTAAAATTGAAGAGGCACTAATAAAGGAAATGTTTAAATAACATTTAGGGTCGCCCCCTACAGCCATAGTAAAAAAAAAATGTTTATTTACTACGGTATTTTGTGCATTCTTAGTGGGATGTAGAAATGTACATGCTTTGTCATGTTTTTGGACTAAAATACAGTATGTAATTGAATGAACTACTTCTAGAGGAGTGCTCCAACCTTACTGTTTGTTTTCTACGTAAAACTGATAGACAACAGGATTAAGGATGAGAAAGCCACAAGACAGTGGGACAAAGTATTTGTGATATTTCACAAATTACATTGTTTCCTTATTGTTTATTAAGGAAGTAGTAATGAAAAACTTTCTGTTGTACAGAAACACTTTTTTGTGTATGAGACTATGCAATGATATTTCACTGTCTTAAATAGTATGTGGTGAAAAATCATATGGATAACTTATATAAAAGTTATAAGAGTTAGTATCTAGTATTATTAAAATTAAACGTGAGCTTTAATTACTAATGGTGTTCATGTCACAAGTACATCCCACATGCACATAAGCACAGAAAGGGATGTTCTATCTTAGGTCACCTATTTGCAGTCATAGTTTAGACTAAAATCTGTGGGCCAGAAGTAATTATTTTCCCTGCTGATAATGGAAAGGTCCAAAAAAAAGTGCTTGCTTGTCTATTACCATACAGATATGTGTTCTCTGTTTTCCCAGTCTCGCAGCTACCCTCCTTTCTGCTTCACACTACCCTGAATATAGAGCATGGTCTGTTTCATACAGTTTGCTATGATTACTCTTGTCCACAGATGACTGCTCATCTCCCTTATTTCAGAATATCTGATATGTAGGGAATGGTTTACTGTGGGCCCTCTGAATCTATTGCAATATTAAAACTCTAATCTATAACCTATTACAGAGGACTGTCACATTTAAATTAAGAATATTTGTTAATGGAATTGATGCTGCATATTTTTATTTTTGCTAAGCAAACAAAAATAAATGCTACAAAATTCAGTACTTTTTTGTGTGTGTGCATATTACTACACAATATTTAACTGCTTAAATTGCGAAGATGGAATGAATACATTTTAGGATTACAAGTGACAGCCCAGTATTACAGTTTCATACACAAATTTAATTTACAATTGTTAATAATGTTTTTTAGGCCTTTGTCATGGATTAGATGTGATATAAAAAAGGAGACAATTTGTCACACACTGGAATAAAAGCAAAATGCATCAAAAGTATTGATTAATATTGCTTCTGTTTGCTAAGCTCCAGAGTGAAACTGGAACACGTATGTCAAATCCCCTCAAATCCAAACCTATGGTTTTAGAAACCAGTTTTCTGTAGGTGTTGTTCTACATGCCACATATTAATGCTGCCCATATCCTCTGTACAGATATGGGGAAAAAGTAGGTTGTCTGCACATTTGTGCTTCAAAAGGTTATGTCTTATGACTTAAAATAAAGAATATCATTAACAAGTACTAAGTAGTTTAGAAATTAAAAATAATCATATTGCCTGAAAATTCAGTGAGAATAAAAAAAAAACCTAATTCTTCAGTGTTGCAAAATCACATTTTATATCACAAAACCTCACACATTTGTGTTTTTTCAACCTAAGTGATCAGATTCAATATATGCGTGAAAGCTTTGGTGGGGGTGGGTTCAAGAGAAAAACTCGTGCTTTGCAAGTCCCAGTTAAGACCAATATTTTTAATATTTCATTCCTGAAAAGCAGCCACAAATCCTATTTAAATTCATAGAGTTCTAATTATGTTTTAAAGATGTTGATCAAGGCAATACACAGATATAAAGGTATACATAAAACATGTACTATTGGAGTATAAAGCACACATTTAATTAATCGCCATTTTTATTTTTTTGAACTGAATAACACAAGGATAATATGTGTGTCTGTATATAGGATGCTAAGCCATCTGTCTACTTGCTGTTGACTTCTCAAAGAGACCCTTGTGGCAGGCAATATATAAAAATTTTCCTAGATAAATTAAAACCGATAAAGACATTGTTATATGATATTGGACACAGCATAGATGAGAAGCATTTAATGATAATTTTGTGGGACACCTGGTTACATGTATGTGGCATTACCTAGTCACACAGGAAAAAAAGATGTGCATAAAAGGGTAAATTTGGTAACTGTGGTCTCAAGGTAGAGTATATAAAATATCCACCATACCTTCAAAATCTTATATAATTTTTTTATTAAAGGGTCAGCAATATTACTTAATAATTCCTGTTTTCAGCCATACGATCATCTTGTAGTCATGTCGCCAGTCAAACTTTTCAAGCTATGTTTTCCTTTGGTGAGCTGCTGCTGCAAATTGTGGGGGCGGGTTGTGCTTGTAGGGAGTGTTCATGGTGGAACTAACAGTGTCTGCCTGAGGGCTGACTTGACACTGGCTCAAGATTGGAGGGCTGACTTGACACTGGCGGTCAACTGGAGGGCTGGACTAACACTGGCTGCTGAGTCTCCAGTTCACCAGACACTGTTAGGTCACCCCTCCATTCAGCAGACAGTGTTAGGTCAGCCCTCCAGTTCACCAGACACTGTTAGGTCCAGTTCTCCAGTTCGCCAGACACTGTTAAGTCAGTTCTCCAGTTCACCAGACACTGTTAGGTCAGCCCTCCAGTTCACCAGACCATGTTAGATCAGCCCTCCAGTTTAGTGCCCCTATATTAGGGATGCCCTCCAGTTCAGCATCCACTGTTAGGTCAGGCCTCCTGTTCACTGGGCAGTTTTTACTTAACAGTTTCGGTTGAACTGGAGGAATGACCAACTGGCTGCTGAACCCTCCAGCTCTCCAGTTCACCAGACCATGTTAGTCAGGGCTCCAGTTTACCAGAAACTTTTAGATCAGCCTCCAGTTCAGTAACCACTGTAAGGGAAGCCCTCCAGTTCACAAGACACTGTTAGGTCAACCCTCCAGTTCACCAGACAGCGTTAGGTCACCCTCCAGTTCACCAGACACTGTTAGGTCAGGGCTCCAGTTTACCAGAAACTTTTAGATCAGCGCTCCAGTTCACCAGATACTGTTAGATCAGCCCTCCAGTTCACCAGATACTGTTAGATCAGCCCTCCAGTTCACCAGATACTGTTAGATCAGCCCTCCAGTTCAGTAACCATGTAAGGGAAGCCCTCCAGTTTACCAGACACGTTATGTCAACCCTCCAGTTCACACGACAGCGTTAGGTCACCCCTCCAGTTTACCAGACACTGTTAGGCATCCCAGTTCAGCAAACACTCTTAGGTCAGCCCTCCAGTTCACCAGACACTGTTAGATCAGCCACCAGTTAAGTAATCACCAGACACTGTTAGGTCAACCTCCAGTTCAGCATCCACTGTTAGGTCAGGCCTCCTGTTCACCAGCCAGTTTTTACTTAACAGTTTGTTGAACTGGAGGAATCACCAACTGGCTGCTGAAGCCTCCAGCTCTCCAGTTCACCAGACACAGTTAGGTAGGGCTCCAGTTTACCAGAAACCTTTTAGGTCAGCGCTCCAGTTCACCAGATACTGTTAGATCAGCCCAGTTCAGTAACTACTGTAAGGGAAGCCCTCAGTTCACCAGACACTGTTAGGTCAGCCCTCCAGTTCAGCAGAAACTCTTAGGTCAGCCCTCCAGTTCACCAGACAGCGTTAGGTCATCCTCCAGTTCAGCACATCCACTGTTAGGTCAGGCCTCCTGTTCACCAGCAGTTTTTACTTAACAGTTTCTGTTGAACTGGAGGAATGACCAACTGACTGCTGAATCCTCCAGCTCTCCAGTTCACCAGACACTGTTAGGTCAGGGCTCGGGTTTACCAGAAACTTTTAGGTCAGCGCTCCAGTTCACCAGATACGACTGATCAGCGCTCCAGTTCACCAGATACTGTTAGATCAGCCCCCCATTCAGTAACCACTGTAAGGGAAGCCCTCCAGTTCACCAGACACTGTTAGGTCAGCCCTCCAGTTCAGCAGAAACTCTTAGGTCAGCCCTCCAGTTCACCAGACAGCGTTAGGTCATCTCCCAGTTCACCAGACACTGTCAGGTCATCCCAGTTCAGCAAACATCTTAGGTCAGCTCTCCAGTTCACCAGATACTGTTAGATAGCCCTCCAGTCTATACCACTGTAAGGGAAGCCCTCCAGTTCACCAGACACTGTTAGGTCAGCCTCCCGTTCAGCAGACACACTTAGGTCAGCCCTTCAGTTCACCAGACAGCGTTAGGTCACTCTCCAGTTTACCAGACACTGTCAGGTCATCCCAGTTCAGCAAACACTCTTAGGTCAGCCCTTCAGTTCACCAGATACTGTTAGATCAGCCCTTCAGTTCAGTAACCACTTTAAGGGAAGCCCTCCAGTTCACCAGACACTGTTAGGTCAGCCCTCCCGTTCAGCAGACACACTTAGGTCAGCCCTCCAGTTCACCAGACAGCGTTAGGTCACCCCTCCAGTTTACCAGACACTGTCAGGTCATCCCAGTTCAGCAAACACTCTTAGGTCAGCCCTCCAGTTCACCAGATACTGTCAGATCAGCCCACCAGTTAAGTAACTACTGTAAGGGAAGCCCTCCAGTTCACCAGACACTGTTAGGTCCGCCCTCCAGTTCAGCATCCACTGTTAGGTCAGGCCTCCTGTTCACCAGCCAGTTTTTACTTAACAGTTTCTGTTGAACTGGAGGAATCACCAACTGGCTGCTGAACCCTCCAGGTCTATTTTTACCCGGGGACGCTCGGTTTGGAGTTTTGTTTGGGGGATTGTTATTAATAGGGGGGACTTTTGAGGGGGAAAAAGGGAGGATTGTTATGTGTTATATGAGATGTATGGTGATCCCTTTTGGATCAGTAGTAGTTACCTGGCGTATTCTGCATTTTAAAAGTGGTCAATAAACAAAATTTTTCTACTTTTGCAACCATATGTGGTAGTGCTGTTTTGTGGGAGGCCTTGATATTGGGGTGGGGAATATCTCTTGTTCTCCCACTTTCTGTATTTTTCTATATGAACCCTCCAGCTCTCCAGTTCACCAGACACTGTTAGGTCAGGGCTCCAGTTTACCAGAAACTTTTAGGTCAGCGCTCCAGTTCACCAGATACTGTTCGATCAGCGCTCCAGTTCACCAGATACTGATAGATCAGCCCTCCAGTTCAGTAACCACTGTATGGGAAGCCCTCCAGTTCACCAGACACTGTTAGGTCAGCCCTTCAGTTTAGCAGACACTCTTAGGTCAGTCCTACAGTTCACCAGACAGCGTTAAGTCATCCCTCCAGTTCACCAGACACTGTTAGGTCATCCCAGTTCAGCAAACACTCTTAGGCCAGCCCTCCAGTTCACCAGATACTGTTAGATCAGCCCTCCAGTTCAGTAACTACTGTTAGGTCAGCCCTCCAGTTCACCAGACACTGTTAGGTCAGCCCTCCAGTTCAGCAGACACTGTTAGGTCATCCCTCCAGTTCACCAGACACTGTTAGGTCATCCCAGTTCAGCAAACACTCTTAGGTCAGCCCTCCAGTTCACCAGACACCATTAGGTCACCCTTCCAGTTCAGCAGACACTGTTAGGTCATCTATTCAGTTCAGCAGACACTCTTAGGTCAGCCCTCCAGTTCACCAGACACAGTTAGGTCACCTCTCCATTTGACCATACACTGTTAACCTAAAAGTGTCTGTTAACTTGGAGGGCTGAGTTAAAGTGGCTTCTGATCCCTCCAGTTCAGCAGACACCATCAGGTCCGCCATCCAGTTCACCAGGCACTGTTAACCTAACAGTGTCTGTTAACCTGGAGGGCTGACTTAAAAGTGGCTGATGATGCCTCCAGCCCTCCAGTTCAGTAGACACTGTAAGATCCATCCTTCAGTTCAACACACACGATTATGTCAGCCTTCCAATTCAACAGAGACGGCTCAGGCAAACCTTTGCACCTTTTATTGCATGATCAGTCCCTTTGTGTCTCATAGTGTTCAAGACTCATGAATTCCTAGCAGATAAGTACCTGCTTGGGGCACCAAAAGTGGCAAACAGTAGTACCAGGCAATTTTTTTTTCTCTTCCCATGAGATGACAACCCTCATTAAAATGCTTTTTTTATTAGTCACATTTGTGCTCCCTCTCATGCTGCAAACTGTGAGACTACACTAAGAGAATGGTGGCAGGTCGCTGTAGACAGCTATAGACTGATCAAATGGATGTGAAAGATCTAAATGTCTGTGTTTTGACATGGTATTTGCTGGCATGTGCTGTAAGTTGCACAATTTAATATATAGTAAGTTGGAAATCGGCATTCTAGCTTTTTGATATATATGCAGTTTTCTTTGCAGTGTTTGTAGAAATTTGTAGTGATTTCCGTACCTGCTGTGACACAGTCTTTCATCCACAGGCTCTTCTGATATGTGCCCCTGCATACTATAGATGACAAATCCAGTTTAACAAAATGGGAAATGTTTGATGGTTTACCTTTGCATTTCGATTGTTACAGTTTGTCTCAAGAATCCTTATTTAATTCATTTGTTTCCCTTATGGATCACCACAGTGTTTTAGTGCAATGATAGTTTAAGAACAGTACTTGTGTAAAGGAGGAGAAAGGAGAGCCAACCTAAAAATGATTTTAGTTCTCATAATTTTCTTTTACAATTTTTATTCTAAAAACAACATGCCTGCATACTGTAGTTACAATGTAACCCAAAAATTGCAGCCCTCCAGATGTTTTGAAAACTACAACTCCCAGCATTCACTGTCTGCATTCTGTAGCTAGGTAATGCTAGGAATAGTTGTTTTCAAAACATCTGGAGGGACACAGATTGTTCAAATGCTGTCTTCACCTCAGTCCAGAAACTGTCAAAAGCTGAGGGCATCTTCCCAATAGTCAGGCTTTTGTTACAAAATGGGGCAAAATCTTCAATTAAAGATTCACAATGATTGAAGATAAACCCAGGGGTTAGGACCGAGTGGTTTAGGTCCCCATCCTGTGTAGTCTTAATGTAAGGGAGTGGGTTAGGGTACTATTGTTTTCCTTTAATTATAATTAACTGTGAAGGGTTCAATAACAAAAAAACATTTATTACAAGTTTTGGTTTTTCATTAGAAACTCAGTACTAACTTTGTTTCATTTGAGTCTTAAAATTATTAAATATAAGTATTTAAGTATTTCATTTGCTTACAAAAAGTTTTTTTTTTTACTCTGTTGTTTCGAGTCTCAATCCTAGATACCAAATGGAGAAAGATATTTTTCCATTAATGAAATTTAACAGCGTACTTGCTATTTTATGGAAAAACTGGTAAAAACTGGGATGGATGGATATATGTTGTATAGCAATGAAATAATAGATATTAAATGAATGTTTCTACCGGAAAATTATAAACTGCACATAAGCATACCAATATTTGTCACATGGGTGACATTACCAAGCAGCAGGTAAAATTTTTGCAAGATAGGCAAGACTATGATATTTATTTTGAGAAACAGTAGATTTCAGGTCTTGAAAGCATCGAGTTGCTATGGCAGCAGTTGCCTGGAAACAGTGAGTGCATCTGTACTGTAAAAAAAAAAAGGGAAAAAATCGGGAAAAATACCTTGTGACAGATAAAAGGAGAGAAAAAGCATATGCGGTTGTAAATATAATCAAACCAGAAGATTAATAAGCTGTACTCTGCTAGATGCAGGTGATAAACATCAATAGTTCTTCTACTCATGAGCCATTACCTACTGATATTTAATATATCTGTTTTAAAGACTGATCATGCTATACATATGACTTCAGTTTGGAATTTCTAACTTACTAACTTTTAAATATAAAGAATTATTTCTAGAAAAATTTTGGAAATTGAATCAACATTTATTAAAAGAACAAAGTGACGATCCATGATATTGTATTATTGGGAGCCATAAACCTGAGGATGAAGTGTATAATGCCTCATCTTACGTTTTTTGTATTTTTTTACATTTTGGGTGTGTCGTCTGCTAGTGATAAAAAATGCAAAACTACTTCCCATATTAAATCTTGTTATGTTGCTTGGGTCATTAATGTTTCAAACCACAAATCCTACCATAACTCTTTATTAAGAGCAAATAAAGTGACCATTTGACCCAAAAGATCACATTCACACCAAGTTGTTTCTCACCTCTCCCTTTACTGTGGCTGTTGGTCTGCTCCCATAATCCACCTCTTTGTTTTGGTGGAATTCTAAGTGTACGCAGTACACTTCTATACATGCCCCCTAGTGAACAAGAGATGAAATTAAGGATGCTGTGTATCCTTTCCTGCCCCCTGGAAATTGACAGACAATCATGTTACAGCACAGACCTGCCTCTGTTAGGCACACAAGCACAGAGATCCTAAATATCGCAAGCATCAAACGGGTTAAAGCGTATATTGTGTTTGCTATTACAAACATTCAGGAAAGTAATATATGCAGTTTATTTAATATGCAGCATGGAGGCAGAAAGAAACTAATGTTTTAATTAGAAAGTTTGGGATTTGAAGTTGTAACTAGAGATATACTGGATTTTCCAGAATCCCGATTTCTGTATTTTTCTTATCCGCGTTCAAAAGGATTTCTGAAATTTTTGAACATTTTAGGATTTTTGAACATTTTTGAAAATTACTAAAAATTTAGAAAATTTTAGATATTTTTTAAATTCTAGAAATTCTAGACATTTCTAGAAATGTCATTTTTGAAAATACAGAATGCAAAAACATGAAGTGCATTAAGTTTCCATTATTGGACAGTGTTTTTAAAGACTGCAGGCATTGATTTTCCCAGATCATTAACCGAGCCCCTGAGCCATTTACAGTAAGTTACCATTGCTATTTACACCTTTATTTTAAGGGGGGAAAATTTGCTTATTTTTCCCCCCCTATTGACTTTAATGGAATTTTTGAAAATCCGTGAATCCTTGAACAGAATGGATTTTTGAAAGTTAGGCTATCTCTACTTTTTTACCTCATGGATAGTGTCTTGCTAAAAGTATAGCCATTAGTTCATTAACCCACCAGAGCTAACACATCGAGAATAGTTAAATCTGAAACTTTATCTTTTATTAGGAGCAGAACTGAAGCAAAAAAAAAGATGGTAAAAGTAGTTAACTATTAAATGCTATTTGAATAGAGACCGTGAATGTGAATGGTCAGGGGGCATAGCCAATAGGTACAATCTTGGCAAAAAAGGACCAAATGGTCACAGATCCTAAAATTTATGAATCAGAATTTTTTAATTAATTGCCACCCAAGTTAACCCTCCCTAGTTAATAGTACCCCTTACTTCTGAGTCAAACCTTATCAGCTAGAACAAGCCCTGCACTCTGAGCTATGGCAGGGATGATTAATGGGAAGACACAATCTGCCATTGGTAACACGTAAGATAAGGGGGAATGTATGTATGTATATGTTTATCTATATAGCGCCACTTGGGGATGCAGCGCTGTACAGAATTAAAATGCAATAGTTATACAAGGGGGATAAATACATCATAACATTTAGTACATAAATATATAACTCATAAATAGAAGTGCTGGGGCTTTGCCACAAGAGGTAATGAGGTCCCTGTGGGTATAAGTGCTGGAGTGAGACGTATGCAGTGCAAATAAAACAATCAAGATAGATAAAATCTAGATCTAGATAGATAGGATGTAAGGCTAGATTTAAACCTGCTAATTGAGGTTTCTTGACATAGAGAGAGGGGAATAGAATTCCAGATGATGTCCAGAGCGGGCTTTCAGAATTGTTCTCAGTGATAAGGTAAGACCCAGGGATGAGAACCTAGAAATTTAGGTCCTCATCCTGGATACTATCACTGGGAGAGGGGGTTGGGGGTGGCAGTCATGGGTTGTCCTTTAAACAGCAGCCTAAGGCCCCCAAATACACACATTTTGCCATATAGTACTTAAACCTGTGCAGTACAACCCGATCCCTCTCTGCAGTAGCTGGGACACTTGGCTGTGACACATACTTTACAGTTAATTGCTGACTTCCATTCCTAGAGATGCAGAAGAGCAACTTCCTCTGCTGCATATGTCTAACAGCTGGTGAGGGATGGGGGTATGCAAGTAGTTTTTTTAAAGGACAACTCCACCCTCATAAGAACATCTTTTAGAAAGAATGGCCTCTTTAAAATATATTGATATATTATAGTTTGTCCTATGAATTATTACTGTATGCCTGCTATGCTTCTGGATGCCTCATGGAAACTGAGCAATTAAGACACCTGTAATGAGCCTGGGCATGCTCATAAGAGCCAGATAGGGGATTAACTTTCAGTCATTGGCTGTGATGTCAACTGTCAAATCCATAACTGACAGTTGGTAACTGGAAGAACCAGGAAGCAGAACCAGGGGAAACAGGACATTGTGCAGGATTTCAAATTATTACCGTTTAGGGTTTTGGGGGGGGATTTACCTGTATGTAAGTTTTTATTTTGGGGCTGGACTTGCTCTTTAAGGCAAGTCCATGCAGTTCCCAGGTTACAAACATCTGAAATACATATAACTTAAGCTGTGCAAATGAAGCAAATGTAGGGGCATAAGGGCAAATACTGTACAGCATGGGGTTCTGCAGGAGCGTGCAGCCAGGTTGGCTACCCACCACTGTTTAATGGGCCCCCAACTCTCCCCTTTACCCACCCTGCACTGTACCAGAAGCAATTAAAAACAGCTAATCACAAAGCCGGCCGCCACAGCAATCCCATTTTAAAAATGCTGCAAACATCTGTTAAAATAGAGTGGTGGGGTGGCCATGCCCTTAAAAAAAAAAAAATGCTACTTTGGGAATGATCTTTAGCTGTAAGATTTATATATGTATTTATTGGATATAAATATAAATCTATATGCCATTCTTTGGGGGTAGTTAGCAAAAAAAACAACAACTGATAAGTAAATTTATATTAAGAGGTAAATCAAGTTGCTGGTGCATATGCATAATGTTAAAGGGTATCACCAACTAAAAATAGTACTGTAAGTCATAACTCCTTTACCTCCATTTCTTCAATTAAAGTGAAAAAAGGTAAGTACTATTTTTAGGTGGATACACCCTTTAAGCATATACCGCGGCTCCCAACTTAAAACTGACAAATACTTTATTTAGTATTTATGAATGGATCAGAAAGAAGAAAATTGTTTTGTGGAAAAAAGCTTGTGTTCACGCTTTATATGATTATATAAGAAAATTCTGCATTGTGGATTCCAAATACAGTAATGCTAAATTTAAAATAAATTCTACTGTAACTTAAAAAACAGTTCAGGGTATTTCAAAGGTAAAGTTTTTTTTTTACTTATAAGTGTGAAATTGGAACACAGCCCCAAAATGATGCATTGGTGGTTCCCGTTTGAATTTTTTGCTGGCTGTGTCTCTGTGTACATTTTAAAGTGTGGGGTACTGTTATATTCAGAACATTTATATAATCAGAACTATGTTGTTGTGGGGGTATTTTATGAGATAGATGGTTGTTTGGTTTGAAAATATAAATTCTTGGGCAATTAATTGGGGAATCTATATATGAAACTGGAAAACAAAAAGAAAAGGTTTTGAATCTAAACAGTAAATGAATGTAAACTGAGTACAAGGTTTTCAAGGGAAACACTTTGAAAACAAAGAACATACTTGATATCCAGATCTATAAACTGTCAAGCTCTTTTGTCGATCTATAAACTGTCCCATTCTGACTGGGGCAGACTCATTTTCAGGGGTCTGTCCTTTTGTCTACTTTTAGACCTTGCCTTTAAGAATACTTTATTACTGGACGCATATCTCTCATCCCGCCGGATTACAAGTCCCAATGACGTAATTAAGACTGGCACTGTGTTGGGACATCTACTATACCAAAAGGATGTCTTGATATGGACCTCCATATTTAACAGGACTAATTGCAGCAATGTGGCAGATGAACTTACATTTATCATATATATGTATACACATTGCTGATCAGCTATTTTGCCTATTATGTTTAATGTGGAAGGAGAGTGGCAATTAGGGATGGCCGGTTCGGATCCGCCACGGATTTATCCCGTTCGCGAATGGCGGATTTTTCTGGATTTTCCACCTTCCAACTTCCGAACCGCGGATTTCTCGTATTTTCGAAAATTTTCACAATTACAAGATTTTTCGTATTTTCGAAAATTTTCGAAAATATGAGGATTTCTCTTATTTTTGTAAATACGTATTTTCGAAAATTTTTGAAAATACGAGGATTACTCGTATTTTCGAAAAATACGCATTTACGAAAATTTTCGAAATTATGAGATTACCCGTATTTTCGAGAAATCTCATAATTTCGATCATATTTTTCATTTTAGTGGGTCCGCTCGCGGATTTTCGAATTTTCACGAAAATTTGCGGATCCTCGAGCGGACCGGATTTTGCGAAGTTCGGACATCTCTAGTGGCAATATGTACTTTGAATGGTGTCACTTTTGTTTAATTTGTATTTACTCACTAACATGTTGCTTGACAAATGGACAGACTGGCAGGGACCTATACAGTTAACCCTGATATGTTTCCAGACCATGTGACTAGACAGACAGCCTATCTGCAGCTTTGTTGTTACTGAGCGCTACCTTGCATGATGTCATGCACACTGACAGCGTTACGCTATTTAAGCGGATGCCAGATAGTAGTTGTTTGTAGCTGAGAAACCTCCGGTGTGACTAATGTGGAGCGAAATGAGTGCTACCATGTGGTTTTGGACTTGATTTTAACCCAACCTTCCCTCTTCCCTGTCTCTCCAGATGCTGGTTGTAGGTAGGGCTACCCCCATGATGCATACTGCCCTGATATTATGTGACTATTGATTACTGTTGACCTTTTTGCACAGCTGTGATTTGCACATACTCTAAGTATCTCATAGGGAATGCTGGGAGTTTTTAATAGCTTTTAATTATATTTGTATCCCTGTCAGCAATAAATGATTTTTATTTCACTTATTAATCAGAGTGCTTGCAACCAGGTGCTTTCTTGTCTCCATTTTGTGTCCATTTGTCTCAGACTGCCTAGCTTTATTCTGAAATGGGCAGAGATTTGGTGGTCCAAATCATGGCTTGGGTATTCTGAGCACAATGCTGAGGTGAGTAGTCTGTGAATAGTGTGCATCTATATCACATTTATTAATCCTGTTGTAAGGTGGCCCACTTTGTGTAGCTTTCAGAGTGCAACTGCTTTAAGTTGTACAGGCTCCTAGCATATAAAAAAAGTATGTACAACTAGCCCACCAGGTGATAGCCTGGCTGTTTTAATGTCCTGTTAAAAACATGTATTAGTAGTGTTTAAAATATGGTTATGTTGCTGATAACCGCAGGGACAAATAGCAAGGAAAGCTATTTCCTAAATCTCTGTAAATGTAGGTAGAGGAGGAATGTTAGGTGTGAGGTTAAACAAGCTGTTATCCATGTAGAAAGAAAGCTTGTATTCTGTGAGGGATAACTTACCATGAATGTGTGGATGCCAACTAGCATGGGGCACTAAGGACTTGAAGTATAAAATAAAGAGAAGAGGGGGCAACCTTGGAATGTTCCATTGAAAAACCTAAAATTATAGGTGCAGAAATCTGTAATGGCCAGGTTTTAACAATACGGTGACTTTATAAATGTATCTAATGCAACATTTTGATCCTTTTAGTTCAATAGATTGCTGCCAGAAAAATGATACAAAATCTAAAAATTAGAACAAATATTTCTCTGCTATGTTCAACAGTTTGAATAATCCTGCCCAGGGCTTGATGTAAAAAAGGGCAGACAAATTGCTAGACTGCACTGTGCAAGCCGTGTAATAAAGGTTAAGATATTACATTTTTAAAGCCAACAAAGTACCAAATCTTAAACTCACACAATGATAAGCTGTAATGGAATGTAATATGGGGCACTATTTATTTACTGCATTGCTACTTATGGGGCAATTATGAGCAATTGCTGCTCTTGATACATAGCCGTGTTTGTATTTGAATATGGATCTCTGACTGGAAATGTAATTGTAAAATTGAAAAATATTTGACTCTACAACACAGCAGGTTGCTGGGAGGAAAAAAAAAACATATAATATGCCAGTTAATAGCTGTTTAAAACATTACACAGAGATTCTAAAACTATAAGGTTCGCAACTCTGCAATGAGAACTGTTAATGTTAGAAGTCCAGTGCTAATTGTCAACCAAAATATAATGTTGAGTTTGAAACAGCATCAGTTCTGGACCCTATGAATAAGAACAAAGTGGTACTATAGCAGTCCATATAAGTTTAATAGTAAATGGAAGCTCCCGACAGAGAGAGGCTGGAAGTAGATGACACTTCTTGTTTTGTGAACTGTTTGGACTTCTATACTCCAAAGGTTTTGGAAATCTAGCTAGATGGTGCGTGAGCACTCTGGTAGTCGCATGAGTGTTTTAAGGGCATCTATATTGGGCAAATGAACTTTTTTCTTTCTTTCCATGTGTTCTATAATTCCCCCCATCCCCCAGAGTGACTTTATTTTCTCTCTCTGTCCTGAGAAAGACAAATTAGAAGAAGACGTGATTGCATTACTCTACTCCTATTTGTACTGTCAAATCCCTGTGACGTGACCCTTATATACATGAATATAAAGGGCATGTCCACCCTCTTTAAAAACTTTTAGAAACATGCAGGGCATACCCCCCCACCCCAACCGCTATATTCATAACTGTAAAAGTGCTTTCAATCTGTACTTACACCTCCTGGTTCCTGCGCTGTTCCGGCTCCCCTGCCTGCCGGAATTGCAAGCAGGGGGCCAGACGGCAGCCGCGGCTGTGATTGGCTGAGAAGCAGCCAATCACAGCTGCGGCAGCCCTCACTGCACTGGAACAAGGAGGTGTAAGTACAGCTTGGATGTGCTTTTACAGTTAGGAATATAGCAGTTGGGGTTGGGAGGGTATGCCCTGCATGGTGTCAAAAGCTTTAATAGATAGGTAACTGCCACCCATGGAGGGATAGGGAGGGAAAGGGGGGAAAGGGCCCTTCTGACCATGCTTCAGACCTTGCTGAGCTTAGCAGAAAAACAGGCACTGGATGAGTCACTGACAGCTCATACCCAGCAGTTTCTTGAACTTTGAAGAGGCATAACAGGAGAACCACAAGGAGCAGGGATGTAAGGTAAGGATTTTTTTTTTGTATTGTGGTGAATTTGAGTGCATTTTTTTAAATAAAGATATTTTTAATAATTTATGTTTGAATAATTTATGTATTTTGATAATTTGAAGACTGAAAAAGAAAAAAATAATCTATAATCATTATTTATTCCCTGAGACATGAAAATTTCAAGGGTTCCCCACAGATTGAGAAACACTGTCCTAGTTTCTACATCAGGTAGAGAGTGGCACATAAGGTACAGATTTCATGTATGATTTTTCAACGCTTGTTAATTAAGGACTTTGACAAAAGTACAGCTTTGAAAACAATGTGAGAACCATTTAGACGATATTACTTATTTGACTTTCCTGGTATACATTTGGGTTGGTGATGATTTTAAATCAGGTAAATAGTCTTTAAATTATTACAACACTAAATTTCTTAGATACAGTTACATTTTCAGGACAGATATATGAAATCTTTATCACAGCATTGATTGCTGTTGTACTGTTTAGTAAGCACTTTGCAATACATTTTATACCCAGAAACAATATTATAGATTTACCTCCTTAGAAAAATCTCAGTCTAACATACCAACTGTATTTGGAAGCTCTACTCAACACTCTGGTGACCAAGAGGCCTTGAAGCGCAAAAAGTTACATTGAACTGTAAATTGAAGAAATCTGAAGGGAACAGCGTTCATTTTTCTCATATCCATAGAATGTTATTTGACAGAGGCTTCCGGCTGCTCAGACTGGGATAGATTCGATAAAAGCAACACCTTGTGTAGTGTGCAGGCACTTATAAAATGCCGTGGACATGAAGCTCATATTTGTGTCATATCCATCAATACTGATTCATATATATTATTTTGTTTTTAATCTTGTCCTTTGAAAGTGCTTTATTGCAGCAGTAAATGTCACTGAAACGTTCAGCTGTTTAAATGTTCCATGCTGGCTGCCAGTATTGAATATTACTTCTCAGGGTATACTGCTAGCATCCTTCTGCTGTGTGCAACCTTTGTGTTTCACAATACAATCTATTCATGCTGTGATTTTGTTCTCCCGCAGTGTAGGAAATATGGATCTGGGAATTCAGTAACAAGAGAGAGCTTTGTTTATTTATTTATTTATTTTTCATTATGAGATTATGTTTATTATGGTACTTTTACAGTGTGATCTTACCTTTGCTTAACATATTTTATGTAGCTGGATGGGATGATTAACTCTCATAGTAATACCATTTTGGTTCATTTCTCAATAACAAATATAAGAAATGACCAAAAAATAAATTAAAATATTCATATTTCTCCCTTAAACCCCCCAAAAAATGATTACCCGGAGCAATCTGTTGGGCCATTATATAAACTCTTCACAACCCTCTCCTACAGTCTAGCCCTGTCTCCACCCATAGTTTGGCACTTGTTCTATGTGGAAACAATGGCTCATTACTTGCAGATGAAACCTCTCCTGTCTAATGGCCGGCACCTCATTCAGGATCTATTTCCTGAATGACCCATTTAATTGGATTTTAAGTCTTTCATTTGACAACATTTAAAGGGTCACTATACTCACTCAAACATCTTTTTTTCTTAAACTATAATTTGAGAGAAGTAATTAAATTATTAATACTTAGTGAGTGCTCCCCCCACCCTCCTTTACTAACTGCCTTCTTGTAGTGTCTGCGACACTTATAAATTCTGCACAGCCTCACCATGGACACTGCTCTGCTTACACATCTCCTTTTTCAGAATGTCTGCTGGCAGGCAGCTAATAATCGTAGTAAGGGATAGGGATAGAGCACATTATAATTTCTGTTTCTGGAGTGACGGGTCTTTCCCTGTAAATGCTGTGGTTTCAAATGATGATGATTTCTCAGAATCTACAGCTCAGATTCAAAATTCAAAAAAAGTTTTGGAGCAAGTTTGTGCTTCAAACAAAATCCCTTTCTAGACTTATTCATAAAATAGATTTCTGGTAGGGTTTTTATATGTATATTGTCTGAATCTACCAGGAGTATTTTAGATAAACACTGATAAAGATATATTTAGAATAGGTAACATCTGGATGGGATCGTAAGATGAGGTAGATATTTTCTTCCCCTTTTTGGGCTTTGATGACTTATACATACAGATTTCTTGTTCAGTATCTTATGATAATGTATGTTGTTAAACTGCTAGTTCCTTATCTCTGGGTTTGCAGTGGATCTTTCAAAGTTACAATCATAGCTCTGGTCTGACCCTGCCTCCTTGCATACTTTATGACTTGTTCAATGAGAAGACGCTCTGCATGAAGCACACATTTCCATTGGCCAGTCCAAGAAGAAGTGAGGCCAGACAAGCAATATGATCAGTCAGTGTAGGTCCCTACCCTGTTTTTTTTTTTTTTTTTTATTAAGGGAAAGGGGTTATTTTGGGAACTACACTAGCCATTTAAATGTCAACATACATAGGTCCATATTTATAAAAAGAGCAAAAATCTTTTTGATTGCTTTACTACATACGTCACTATAAATATTCCGGATTGTTGTTGAATTTATAAAGCATCAAATTTACGTCTCATTGTGGTGGCAAATTTCCCCCCCCCCATAATGTAGTTTATATTACGCAAACCTTTTTCTATATAGCACACCACTAAATTCCTACACTAGACAGAGCCAGGTTTTAAATGGGTAGTTTTTTGTTTTTTTTTATTTGAATTTTAAAAAATATATTTCTACTACATATCATTACGTTTTACTATTCAGGACTTTACTCGCGATGCTATAAGTATTCTGCAGATGAACTTTAAGTACATTTTTTACTAGTTGAAATGCATTTACTGAAATGTGAATGTAGGTTTTGCCCTTGGCAAGACCCAGCTCTTCACATTACGTCTAGTGCAGCAGCGTTCAGAACAGAGTAGTGCTTCACTCAACATGAAAGCCATAATCTTCATCTGTATATGCCCAGAAATCAAGATCTTTTGTAATGTTTTCTAACACTCCATTGCCTTTAGAACAGTTTCAGCTGATTGGTATCATCGAACCTGAGCAGAACCACTAACTTCCAGCCAACGTGTGAATAGGGACGATTAAATGAACCTTTTTATCCAATGAGTATTCTCAATAACACCAGGATTTCAGATTACCTTTGTATGAACTGTCATTTATGTTCTGTGTTAATGTATTATTATGTATATAGCATGAATCATTGAATGACATAATCAGAGCACTGTTTGAAAGAAAATATTACTAATATTAAAGTGAAAAGTTTAATGGCTGTAACATTTACTCCAATCACTCAGTAGTTTTGCAGCTGTGTTAACAGATAATTTATGTCTGAAAGAGTTAAATTATCCTATAGTTAATATTTTATACTGTATATAGTTTCATATACCTATGACCGGAAGAAGACCTGGATGATATACACATTGTATATACATATGTCTGTTTTTTGTTACATTGCTGTATCCTTTATTTATAGCTCATGCCAGTAGCCTAGTGAAGCCATAGACTTAAATGTAGAGATGAACAAAACTGGCAATTTCGCAGGATCTATAAATCTGATTTGAACACAAAATATTCAAATTTTCCATTTTCAGACACATTTTTTCAATCTAATTTTCAATGTTCTAATTTTCATTTTTAGATTATAGGTTCAGAGTTTCAAAACTGGGACTCATCACTTTCTCCCATGTTTTTGCATGTTTCCTAAACTCAACACTTAAGATAGATAGATCCATTCTCTATGGGAGTCTGTTGCACCCTGATCAGCACAGCACCCTCCTTTTTTTTATCTCCTGACAGAATGCTATCCTTTCTAAAAGTACATTAAATATACATTCAGGAAAGCAGCTACCCCAAGCTCTTTCTCTGAATCTCATTTCAAAAGTCTTGAGGTGCCATGCATGCAAAAGAGAGGCTTGACCTGCATTCTAACTTCAAATGGTAGATATTGAGGAACCAAATACAGGCACAGGCTAAGCTGTGAATACAACTGTGTTTATTTTAACAAATGCATACTTCACACATGCATTGTGGTTGTGTGTGAAGTAGGTATTTGTGTAAAGGGTATCCCCACTGGTATAATAAAAATTTTGGTGTTCAGTTTTATTGAAAAAATGGGAGGTAAAGGATCTGTGTCTTACCTCACGTTTTTCAATAAAATCTGCAGGAGAGAAGGGAAGCAAATTACCCAATCGATCGCTCGTCCTCTCGGCTCAATGGATGGAATGTTTAGAATACCAATCAAGGTTGTAGATTTATGATAGCTATCGTAAATTAAAAGATCGCTATAAAGATCATTAAAGGCACAGTGTCGCTAAGAAGCTATACCGTGCCTTTAAAAATATGGCCCAGAGTCACAAATTTCTTGTAAATTATATCCTTATAAATAGTGTTTTTACTATGTCATCAGCCCAGTGTCCATATTGACTAAACAAAGAAATGTTACATTCAATAAATACAGCATTAAACCTCTATTACACACACTGCTATTGCACCCCACCTGATCCGATTTGGACGAGGGTTCAATCTACCCTCTACCCTCACGACTAATCAGTTGGTCGTGTCAAAGAACACACCACCAATACTGGCTACTGTAACTTATATTGATATTGTTACTGGTATTGATACATAGAGGTGTAGTTGATACAGAGATATTTTCAAATGGAAAATCAGACAGGAAATGTGGGTATTGCTGACTAGGTTGGACTAGATGGACATTAGAGATGGCATCCAGGTCTGACACGGAACACTGGATGTGAACGTTCTGTCAGATACCAGGTGGATTATTCGGATTTCAGGACTTTGGAATACATTTTTGAGGGTTACTACACCTCGAACATTTGATAAACCTCAAAAATACGATTGGAAACTCGAAAGTAGTACTGATCGTATTTTCAAGGGTTATCGAAGTTCAAGGTTATTTTCGAGGGCTACCGAAAATAACGTTCTGAACCCTCAAAAGTAAGTTCTGATTTTGGATTTTCAGATCCGAATGATCTGACTAATACTGCGTGATTATCTTTTTCTATTACCTTCTATTGTGCCTGCAGAATGTGAATGTGGCAACACAGTAAATGTCACATTATTCACAAATATCTTTTTGTCTTTGCTTGATTACATTTTTCTGTAAACTGCATTAAAACAAAAGACATTCATCTTCGATTGGTGCCTATGAACTAAGACATGCTTTGGATGAGAATGGCTTTTATAACTACTTTTTCATACTTAAAGGCCTCCAAGTGTTCCCATAAGCAAAACTATTGTAAACTCTCCTAAACCACAATCACATCTGTTTTCACAAATCTCAAACTATGGCAGTGCAGATTTTCTTTCCTTTAGTGATTGTGTGAAGTGTATTTGTCGCTGTCTCTAGTGATGCAAATCCATTTAGATTCATTAACTCTATGGGGGAATTGTCAATTTTGTATTGTTGTTCTTGTGTTTTCAATAATACACTTATTTATGCAGTATATTTTCATTTTAGTCTACACTTTGTTATGGTTACTTTGCTTTTGCTTGGGGCAGAATAATTTACAATTCAAAATGTTATTCTTTTTCTGGTCAGTTTAAACTTGAAAGATTGTTGTGTCATCAAACCCTTCTGTAAGATTCAAGGCACTGGTAAGTTCTCCTTGGAGGTTACAATGTACTGATAGTGCTGGTCTCTTATTACTGTCAGAGAGATTCAATAAAAGTTCTTATCCTTAAAAATGGTGCTAATTTTGCCCCAACCAATCAGATCTTATTTAACATTTGAAAGCTAACATGTGATTGGTTAGGGCAAAATTAGCACCATTTTTAATGACAAGAACTTTTATTGAATAACCCTGTATATTTCTTTTTTGTCTAGTAACCTGTAGACAGTTTAACCTGAGACTGTAACATATTGCTGCTGCGTTGCAACCCCCTAAAATACAACTTTATGGCAGCAACTTGCATCTTCTCTTTTTTTGCCATTCATGACTAAAGATTTATCCGTATGAATTTAAAGGGCCTTTTCAACTCCCCTATAGCTGGGTACAAACAGTTCCAATCTCTGGAAAATGACAGACAGAATCTGTAAATCTATTTCTGCCATTTTTCAAAGATGAGGCTAAACACAGTCCCAAGTGTCAGGACTGACATGTTTCCTGCGACAGAGGCAGACTCCCTATACTTTAGTACGTTTCGGAATGAAACGAGTGATCCAGATGCCAACGGCGAATGTTCATCTGTGCTGGAAACGCTCGTTCATGCGATACACACATCGCCTAGAAAGGGGCGATTCCGTCGGTTAGTATCTTTCTTGTTCATTACGCCTCATTCTTGATTAAATTAAGGTATATGAGCAAGGAAAAGGCCAAGTGAAGTAATTGTAATTTTTTTTTTACAATTGCTTTCTTAGAATCAAATTTAAGAAAATAATCTTTCATTTGCCTATTTATACTATCAATGACAATGTAGATTTTGATAAAAAAAATCAAATGAGAAGTTGATAATCCATAATAAATACATTACAATATGTGATTCAATCATTGATTAATGACCTGATTTAAACAACTATAAATCTCTGGGACACAGGAACACTTACTGGGAAAATATGTGTGTTAGGTAGGAATTTATAATGTTGTTTTCCACTATTTTTTTTTGTGTGCGTCTGGTTTAAGACACGGTCTGTATCCCTCATAGCATTTCATTTTAAATTGTAACTTTTCTTATGCAGAGATCTGGTGACTTACTGTTGCCAGCATAGTACCACCTTAAATGGGATTAGTCAGTGGAGAATGTTAAGCTATGTCCTCATTTGACTTTACAGGCACAAATGGAAGACCCAGAACTGAGATTTAACAGTGTGAAATTCTCTTTTTCCTGAAAGAACATAAATCAAAGGTCTCACTCCATATGTAAATAATGTGTTTATTTGTGAGCACGTATCAATATACAGTACAAACATTTCTGGTTATAGGATGCCCCCTTCTTAAGGTGTTCATCAGTAGATCACTTGAGCTAATGCAAAGAAAATTGGAACATTCAAAAACTTTCAGGGAGATGCAATATTATCCGCAAAGGACAAAAAATTAGTTAAACCTATGCTTCCCTATGTAATATGGGGTTAGCATGTGTTTAACTCATTATTTCCAGGGTCTGCACTGTTTTCTATTAATGGCACAGTAGTCCGATGCAATAAAGTAAGCAATAGTTTTTGGGCTACTTAGTAGCACGAAAATTAACATTATTTAAAAGCTGCTATTAACCTCTGCTATCCTTACCTCCCTCATTTCCACAATGCATTAACTCGGGCTATTTGAGCAACAAAAACCTGATAAGAGCAATATGGTAGTGGCAACACCAGTTGTTTGAGAAAGGGATGTAATATCTGTTTCTAGTCATTTACATTATTGCTAATTGACTGTGTGAGGAACTGTTTAAATACCTATGCAATAGGAATTTCGAAATCGCAAATCAAGGGTGGCATTCAAAACTTTGGATCAGGCAGCAAAAACCCAGAAGTGCCCTTGCCAATAGGGCCAAGCCTGTCTAGTTCCTGTTGTTATGAAGTGTTACCCTTTTACCCACTTTCCCTTGCACAATACGTACTCAGAGGGAGAGAATCCAATGTGGGGTGGGGTATGTCCAGGGTGGCCAGGCTACTTTACTCAATGGTGCTGATGCTATAAATAGTTACTCTTTGCCCACTTTCCCCTAGATAAAGGTAAATTCAGTGCAAATACATATACTTTTAAGAAAAAAGAGCAGTATTTTTCCATCCTAATGACCTTAACCTGTACATTTTGCATTTTGTCTGTGTATAAATAAATGCTTCCGAAATACTGACTTCCTGTTTGCAGGACCCCTAATAGAGACTGTTATGGTCTTGCCCTTGACCCAGCGCCTGGGTTGATTCTGTTGTTCAGTAGAGATCTGAGCATGTTTGACCCATCCAACAGCCATCAGAAGAAATTACTGTTAGGAACATTCCAATGTAGTGTGCACTCTGGGAAGAAGGACTGTCACAGAACCTGAAATGTTGTGACTGATGCACCTGGTGGAATAAAGAAGTATATCTCATTACTTTAGGTGTGCTACACTCCATTGTTTCTTGTACCTTGAGTTGTTGGACCTCTGCGGTAACAGGTCTGTAGGAGTCATCTAGCACATGGTGATTGGATGTGCATTGGATCTTGATAAACTGTGCTATTACATTGGGCTGTTTATCTTTTACTTGGAACAGAGTGGAAGCAAAATAATAATAATAAATTAAAATTATGTGACTATTTGTGATGGTTTGGAAGCCTTGTCAGGGACTTGTATATTGGTGTGGAGATAATACATCTGTATAGAATGTCTTTTGACATAGAATAGTGGGGTTGGGGTGCATTGCCAATAAGTGCACATACTCACAAGGCTCTTTGATGACTACATGGGCTGTTAAAGGACATGCCCAGCCTAAAATAAACTCTTCATAGAAATGTACACCAAACCCAGGTTTAGCATTATGCATACATGCCAAAGATGCCACTGAAGTGACCTAAACCTGTCCCTCGTCGCTCCTCCTCAGCTTTGTGGCTGACAGATGCGCTACTTCCAGGTTGCGGCTGTCAGTTAAGGCATGATGTGATGTCACACCAAAATTACCTTACAGCTGTGACCAGGAAGTAAAGTAGTTGTCAGAGCAGAGTCTGATTGCTCCTGTTTTTGTTCAAAACAGGAGCAAGGGACAGCGGGGGACTGGGTTAGGTAAGTCACATTGGGGTCATCGTTTGCATGTATTGATAATGCGAAACCTGGGGTTGGGGAGGTACATTTCTATGAAAAGTTTTTTTAGGCTGGACATGCCCTTTAAGTTGTATTGGCAACAACACAAGGGTAGACACCTTAGTTACAGAATCTGCTTCTTACAAGTATGTAAAGCAACTTACTAGAGAAGTGTCTTACAATGAATTGGGGGAGAAAAGCTTTCACATTAGGATTTAAATTCATTTTTTTAGGTCACCGGGAAGTGGGACTAAAGAAATAAACATAGAAGCAGATTCTCTTTTTAGTTCACAGTTTTAGGGAAGCCCATGGTAGGAAAAGATTTAAGCTGGCAGGTCAAAGACTGTTCAGAAAATAAAAAGAGAAATGTATTGAAATTGAAAACTGTGAAAATATATTAATAGCACATAAAAAAAAAGTGTTCCATTATATTAACTTTCTCTTCCAATATTCATATCTTACATTTAAGGTCTAAGGGTTTTCATTTCATTGCAAGAGGCATTGCATACAGTTAAATCACATTGTTTTTATCTGACCTTAATGTCACTTGAATAGAGGAATCCGCATTTGATCTGAAAAACCTGCATTGCTGATATATGTTCAAAGGTTATTCTGAATCAGCCGTTAACAACTGTTCCATAGTTTTAGACTGTAAAATGTCAACTTGCATTCACTTCCTGCTTTCCATATCTGATGCTCTGATATAGCAGAACTGATAAACTATGAGCAAGAGATTGCCACATCATAAGCTGCTACTGCTTTCCAAAGAGTTTGTCTAGGAAAGTATTTAAAAATGTTTACATAATTAACATTTCTATTTAATTCAGTAGATGAATTGTAGTTAATGATCCTTCTCTCTACTTTTTGGATTGTATGTATGTGCAGGTATACAGTATTGTATAGTATAGTATAGTATTGTATTTGAGGTTGAATAAAGACATACGTTCATCCAGTTCAACCTACTCAGCAATACCCACATTTCCTGCCTAACTGTTGATCCAGAGGAAGCCAAAAAAAAACAACCGACCAGAATAATGAAGGGGAAAAAAAAAAATCTTTCCTGACTGCAAGTGGCAATTGGAAATATCCCTGGATCAACTCTACTTAATGTATCAATACCAGTAACCTGCAACATTCTTTGTTTTCAGAAACTCTAGTTTTCTTTTGAAACTAGACTAGTTTTCAGAACCTGCCATCACAGCATCCAATAGAAGACAGTTTTATAGTTTTACCGTTCTCACAGTGATAAACCCTTTCCAAACTTCAAGACAAAACTTCTTTTCTTCAAGTCTTATGGGATGTCCGCGTGTCCTCAGACAAGTCCTTTTTGTATACAATGCCCATGATTGTGTATTGTATGGCCCTTCGTTTTCTGAACAAGCGTGCGGCCGCTGAATGATCAGGTCGTCCAAACGTTCATTCGCGAAAGACCGAAAATTTCCACTGGCCACGCTAGACTCCCTATAGAGGAGTCTGCCGCGGCCGAGGGAAACACACAGTCCCGAGCATTCTCCCTATGATGTGTATAGGGAGATTGCTTGGGACTGAGTCTATGCAGATCTTTGAAAGATGACAGACAGGATCTTGCAGATCCTGTCTGTCATCTTTCACTGATCTATACTGTGTGTACCCAACTTTACAGTCTAAAAACAGACTGAATTGGGCTGGCTGGAAGCAGCTTTTTATATCCTCAGCTATGGCTGGTTATGGTCACTTTAAAGCCCTAAGCAAACCTACCCTGGTACCCCCTTCCCAACTTAGACTTCCCCCAACCACCTTTTGGATTATTCCTTGTGAAGGTTCTCAGTGATCCAGGTCATGGTATATCTGTTGTATTTTGCTAGTCATCTGACTGGCTTTCTCAATTCAGAATGACTTGTACAACTCATTCTGAATTGAGAAAGCAAGTTGGATGACTAGCAAAATGTTTTCAAGTCCAGTTGATCTAACTGAATACAACAGATATTCTATTAGATTATTCTTTGCGTAGATTGGAAAAACTCAGACAAGATGATTATATTGTATGTAAAAAGTGAGGCTACAGGAAATTGGATTGGTAACCACTTGTTGCTCTATGGCTGATCAGAATCCCTGTCTTTAGGGCTGGGTAGACACACGGTGATTTTTTGTGCAAAACATTCAACATTTTCGTATATTGGTTGGTCGGCCTGAAAAATTGGTGATGTGTGTGCTGTCGCCCATTTGCCCGGACGCGGTGCCTATGGACTGCACGTTCGGTCACAGTGTAAAAAAAAAAGATAAAAAACTTTGAATGTCACCCTCCACTTTTGAATGGTTCTCCCAGAAGTTCATTTAAGTTGCCTATGCCTAGAAATTGCTCTGTCCAAGGCCTCCCAGCATGCTGTGCATAGTAAATACAACACAATCAAAAAGAATACAAAATAGTTATTACTATAAAATTTCCATATTAAAGGGCATCTATAGTGAAATATATACATTGCTCCAATCCAGACACAAAAAAAAGGATAGTGCATGCTTCATTTATCCCACGTTCCTCTGTGGCTTCATGTTTGCACACAGTGAGATTTACTGCAGAGCTCCCCACTCCCCCTCCTCTCTATGTTCATTCCCCCCTTCATTAATCCTCCTACACTTCACTCTAACCTTTGTAAACCAAAAAAAAATCCTTGGTATGTAAGCCTGTAGAGAGCAAGTATCTCAGTTGTTCTGGAGATACTTGTAAGATAAGGAGCAGGAGGGGGTGAGTTAGGGGAGATCAGAGTCCTGCCTTTGACAGGTTATAAATCGGTGAAAGCTTGTGAGGAGTGGGACCTAGTGCTGTTTTTTCCTCTTCATTCTCCTTCCCTTCTGTTTTTAACCCAGTATTTGCCAAGAATTTTAGTGAGCAGGAAGGATTAATTGGGAGACTGGATGTAAAACTTGTGTAAGCCTACACACTACACCGACATGCTATTAGCGTATTTGATTGACAGCACAAGCAGGGGTGGTATATTAAAATCCTGACTTATTTTAACTTATATATCTTGAGACAGAGGAGGGAACTGAAGAAAATAAATGTACTCTAGGGGTTGGGGGGGAATTATAGAACACACAAAAAAAATTGCATTTTCCCATTATAGATGCCCTTTAAATATCTAATGTTACAAACAAATGTTACAAAAAGGTCTGCACAGATAAAAAAAAAGCACATCTTTCAAACCTAATATCCAAACATTAATCCATGAGCACCAGTGGCGATGCTACCATGAAGCGAACTGAAACATTTATTAATGGCGCGTGTCCCTGAAGAAGAGCAGATAGGTGGTGGCCATGACTGCTCCTGGTTGTATGGCTTTTATTTCTGCTTGCTTGCGCCGTGCACACTCACATGAGCAGAAGGGGAGAGGGAAGTAGGGTAGTGGCGGCCAGCCTGTGTTCTGCATTGTCTTCTGTTGTCTCATGTTGGATTCAATTTAGTGTGGGCTTCAGGCTATGTTGTATTTACCACTCATTGCATTCATCTTTTACCAGTCACTGTGGGTATCTTATACCAGTCACTGTGGGCGTCTTGTGTTTACCAGTCACTGCGAGTATCTTATACCAGTTACTGTGGAAATCTTATACCAGTCACTGTGGGCATCATGTACCAGTCACTGCGGACATCTTATACTTGTCACTGTGGACATCATTTACCAGTCACTGTGGGAATCATGTACCATTCACTGTGGGCATCATTTCCCAGTCACTAAAGATGAAGTTTGGGTCCGAACAATTCCAAAGTTCCAATTGAATATCTTCAATTGGAACTCACCGAACACTCCAGCCACATGACCTAAAATTACCAACCACAGGGGTGCCAACCCCCTGGGTGTAAAAGTCGGCTTCCTGGGCAACATTTTGTTGGTGTGTTGTGCATTACCTTCCTCTTGTGCTGCGATCCGTGCAATTTTACTTAATCAATGTTGATCTCATGCACTCTGAAAACAGATTATAGCGCAATGCATGCAATGTGGCCACCCACATTTTTTATCTCTTTCCCCCCCAGTGCCTACCTTTTCTGCTAGAAACTTGCTGGTTTCCTCTCGTCAGGGCGGACTTTATCCAGGAGGAAACCAGCAAGTTTCTAGCAGAAAAGGTTAAGTCGGGGGGGGGGCACCATGAAAGTTCATTAAAGGGCATGTTCACCTCTTAAATGAAAAAATAAATATTAATTTGACAGATGTATGACTAATTTGTTATGCAACAAAATGATGGTTTTCTCATTCCCTCTGCCTCTTAAAAGTTTCCGCTTTCTCGTTAAGCTCTCCAAGCTTTTTTTTACAAGCTTTTACATGCTCAGAGAAGGCAGCTAGGGGGAATAGCATTTAGTCTTTGGCTGTGATATCATCTGTTATATCCATGACTGACAGCTCATAACTGGACAAACCTGGAAGCAGAAAGAGAGCTAACCGAAGATCAGGCAGCATTTCCGATTACCATTACATTTCTTTTGCAGTTTTTGGATTTGGGGGGCTCTTTAACTATATACAATTTTTTATTTGAGGAGTGAACTTGCTCTTAAAGACTCTGATAAATGCAGTAAAAGAAACCTTTATTATAAACCCACAGGATAAAGCTAACTTAAAAACAATTAAAAATTCCCAGTGATATGGACACAGGATAATTTAGACCTAAATCCATTTTCACACCCACTTTTTCTTCTTACCCTAATTTGGATATCTTTTATCAATGTGTTTTGCAGGACCTAGAACATCTTACCTTTGATCGGGCACTACATTACAAACTGGGCCAAGGTGAAAAGCAAACCCTTAATGAAATTTGTAGAAATGAAGCGATCCAATAAAGGAGGTAATGTAATTATCTGGTCAAAGGAAATGTAGGTAAAAGAAGCTAGGAGACGGCTAAATAACAATATGAATTATATCCATCTACCTACAGATCCTATGTTAATGTAGGATCTATTTAAAAATTGTTAATTTATGATCATTATCGTAAATTAACAATAATCTTAAATTAACGAAAACTATCTGAACTTAACGATACTGCAATCCTAGATTTACAATCCCCATAGAATACCATTGTGGTGGCTTACTACTGCATGGTATTTTATGACTAAACGTTCATTAATTAACAAACGTTTGTTGTAAATGTCCTTAGCCTCTGCTAGTATATCAGGGACACAGCAGACTTGCTGATGAAAATACAAAACATAGAAGCAGGAGTTGACTGCCTACTAGCTACCTGTGCCATAGGTGCCCTTTACAGTAATATTGGGCACAGAGAAGACTTAGAGGCAGACAAATACTTACAGGGAGATTCAATAAAAGTTCTTATCGTTTAAAATGGTGCTAATTTTGTCCCAACCAATCAGATCTTATTTAACATTTGAATGCTAACATCTGATTGGTTGGGTTAAAAATGAGCACGATTTTTAACAATAAGAACTTTTATTGAATAACCCTGTTAATGTTTTGGGAAGCGATGACAAACAGGCCAAAAATTAACTTCATTTTAACCTTGCTTAAGGGCTAGGCCACACTAGCGCTTTTCGCTAAAATGGAAATCGTGGGAACGTGAAAATCTCCGCGATTTCTGATGCGCATGCGATTGCGCGCCCGTTCACGTTTTGGTAATGCATGTGTTCACGATTTTTGATGCGTTAATGCGTGCGTTTCCATAACGGAAAACGGCAAAACCGCATGCGCAAAACGCACAAGAATCGTGTACAAAATTGCATGCGATAACGCTCGCAATTGTGTGCGCGATTTGGTGCATTGTAGTGTGGCCTTGGCCTAAATTTGTTCTCCAACACAATTTTTTCATCTTTGACAGGGAATATCTTACAGGTAAGAGGGACAGCGATGTGTGCAAAATGTCCTCCCTCATATGCCAACCAGTTTTTGGGTTGGTGGGAGAGGGAGCATGTTTTTTCAGACCCTATTTATAGATGATATCTTTATTGTGACGTGGTCCCTCTGACCTGTTGAATGACTTTGTCATGAGACTGAATAATTAAAAGCTTCAATATCTTTTTAATCAGAGACATCTCCAATACCGCGGTCAATTTCCTAGACCTATGTATCATCAAAAGTGAAGGCAAGCTTACTAACAAACTATACAGGAAAGAAATGACCACTAACTCCCCCCTCCACTACCAAAGTGCTCACCCAGGGCCACATCTACCATTAGGCAGAGTGAGACAGGTGGCACCTCTGCACTAAAGAAGAAAGGCAGCACCTCTGCACTGAAGAAGAAAGGCGGCAGACTGGCAGTGGTGAAAAAAAAATCCCCCTAACTGGCCAAAGTGCACGAGAAGTGTGAACGCCGCCCGCATGACTCCAATACACGGTAGCTTGAAGTTGCTTCAACTTCAGTGTAGTACTACAAGTATGGCATTTCTAATGTATTGGAACAGTTGAACCAACATATATATAGCACAGGCTACAAAAGAAGTAAATTTGAGCAACAAAAACCTTAAAGGAGCAACCAGCGAAGCCATGGCCATTGGCAAAACCATGCCCATGGACAAAGTCACTCAAAAGTTTGGCTCAGGAAGCAAAAACCTTAGAAGTGCCCCTGTGCTCACCTGCAGAGACTACTTAAGAGTATACCCAAAGGAAAATTTTTAAGGGTACCTGGAAACTGCACTACTGATCATAGCTATGAAGTAGCAGCAACAGATTCATCTGATAGATTTAGACAGAGAGTCTACCCCAAAAGACTGATAGAGAAGTGTCAATCTGAAGTTTAAATACTAGACCAACCACAATTATTGCATCCACCTCAAAAGAGCAGAGATTAATAAATCTGATTTATCACTACACACAACAGCGATTGGGGATAGATCAGAACCTTCTATAAAGTATATCAAAATTAGGTATGGCACTAGTCAAACCCCAAAATCCCTAGTGTAACGGGGAGGTGCTGAACAGATATATATAACAAATCTGGAACAAAAGAAAAGAAATCTGCAGCACACAGCTTATATAGTGTGTAATTATATACATTCCTTTATTTAGTATGTAAACCAGGGCCACATCTACCATTAGGCAGAGTGAGACATTTGTCTCAGGCAGCACCTCTGCACTGAAGAAAAAAAGGTGGCAGAAAGGCAGGGATGAAAAAAAATTCCCCTTAACCGCCAAACATGCACGAGAAATATTTCGCCCGCATGACTCCAATACACGGTCCCTTGAAGTTGCTTCAACTCCACTTCAACATTTTATGCGGTTAAGTTAGCTTTAGTTTGTTAGGCTAGGTAAGTCTAGTTATGCTAGTGAGGGCTTAACGTGGTGATAGGCTTACAAATCTTTTGTCTAAAATCTTTTATACTGCAGAAAGTATGGCATTTCTAATGTATTATAACAGTTGAACCAACATATATAGCACAGGCTACAAAATAAGTTATTTTGATTAACTAAAACCTGAAAGGAGCAATATGGCAGTGGCAACACAAGCTATTTGAGAAAGGGATATGTCTGTTTCTGGTAATTTACATTATTGCTAATTGACTGTCTGAGGAACTGTTTAAATACCTATGTGATAGTAAGTTCAAAATCGTAAAATTTTACCCATGTCCACCAGCGAAACCACGGTCATTCGCAAAAACACGCCCATGGACAAAGCCACACCCACTTTAACACGGCGGGGCGCAAAGGGCAGCATTCAAAAGTTTGGCTAAGGCAGCAAAAACCCCTAGAAGTGCCCCTGATGTAAACACATACATATCAGGGATAAATGATGTGCAAAAAATCAAATTAAAATACACTATATACACGAAGTAGCACCTTTGAGAAAGCCCGGGGTGCCGGGCGAAACACGTGAGGGGGACCTACCATTTCCAATGTTATAGCAGCCTCTATGAACAAAGCATTGCCTACACCTGAAACTCTATGGGTTGCCTCTTTATAAGTGTTGAGCCACATACAGAGACAGATAAGTATATATGTTGTGGCTATGCTTAATAACCTTTGTCATTGTGTCAGGTACTACCCACTTAGTTAGATACTGATTTGTGAACTACACTCTGCACTTTATACCATTTTGCTGCTTTACCTAGATGCTGCTACATGTATATTTTAATTTTTTATTTTGTTTTTTGCACATCATTTATCCCTGATATGTATGTGTTTACATACTAAATAAGGGAATGTATATAATTACACACTATATAAGCTGTGTGCTGCAGATTTCTTTTCTCCTCTCTAAATCCCCAAGGGGGCTAAACGAGGAACTGGACTTCACTCTGTTTATATGAAATGTTTTTTTCCTTCCTAGTATACGACGCCGTGTAAGCTTAATGGATATGTGAAGCCATAAAATCACAATGGTCTCAGGACTCAGACCATCTCCCCATAATAAATACTGAGATACATTGCCACTGAAGGAGGCTACAACCTTTGGATTTAGATAATGAACCAGGTTATTACACAGATGACCTTTACTGCACTCATAAAACATTCTAAAATGAACAACCATAAGGAACATTCGATATATATGTACTTTGCAATAGCTGAACGCTCCATCAAGATGGACGTTATGTCTGGCTAATTTTTCATTTGAACTCCCAGGAAATACACCATTTGACTCTTTAGGAGGTTCAGCCTTCTTGAACTATTGGGGTGATATGTATGTGTTTACATACTAATTAAGGGAATGTATATAATTACACACTATATAAGCTGTGTGCTGCAGATTTCTTTTCTCCTCTCTAAATCCCCAAGGGGGCTAAACGAGGAACTGGACTTCACTCTGTTTATATGAAATGTTTTTTCCTTCCTCTCCTATATACAGACTCCGTTTAAGCTGGATATGTGAAGCCATAAAATCACAATGGTCTCAGGACTCAGACCATCTCCCCATAATAAATACTGAGATACATTGCCACTGAAGGAGGCTACAACCTTTGGATTTAGATAATGAACCAGGTTATTACACAGATGACCTTTACTGCACTCATAAAACATTCTAAAATGAACAACCATAAGGAACATTCGATATATATGTACTTTGCAATAGCTGAACGCTCCATCAAGATGGACGTTATGTCTGGCTAATTTTTCATTTGAACTCCCAGGAAATACACCATTTGACTCTTTAGGAGGTTCAGCCTGCTTGAACTATTGGGGTGATATGGTCCCATTATGAGATATGTATTAACAAAAGTGTGCCCGTTGGTGCACAGTGGGAAATATGTGGTTGTATGTTTAGCTATATGTGGATACAGATGATATAAAATCTTTATACACACTACTATAAAATTTAGGGATTTCTACAAAAAAAATAAAGGCAAGATCTTGGTTCTATTAGTCTCACATCCCCTAAATGAATATTTTGATCTATTTATTCTAACATTGTATAGAGTGTTATAGTTGAGTACACCACAGTAAAATACAACTGTTGTGCAGAGCTTGAATCAATCTTTCCCCATAAATGTCCAACCAATAATAGATCAATAGGAGATCCATTGAATCATTCTATAATTGAAGTTGTCAGTCTGTCTTTAACCCTCCCCATTAACTCACAGCTGTCACCAGGGATTCTGTTAGAGAAGGATCACTGTTGGTAAATGTGTTAGAGAGGGATCACTATTGGTAAATGTGTTAGAGAGGGATCACTATTGGCAAATGTGTTAGAGAGGGATCACTATTGGTAAATGTGTTAGAGAGGGATCACTATTGGTAAATGTGTTAGAGAGGGATCACTATTGGTAAATGTGATAGAGAGGGATCACTATTGGTAAATGTGATAGAGAGGGATCACTATTGGTAAATGTGTTAGAGAGGGATCACTCTTGGTAAATGTGTTAGAGAGGGATGACTATTGGTAAATGTGTTACAGAGGGATCACTCTTGGTAAATGTGATAGAGAGGGATCACTATTGTAAATGTGTTAGAGAGGGATCACTATTGGTAAATGTGATAGAGAGGGATCACTTTTGGTAAATGTGATAGAGAGGGATCACTATTGTAAATGTGTTAGAGAGGGATCACTATTGGTAAATGTGTTAGAGAGGGATCACTATTGGTAAATATGTTAGAGAGGGATCACTATTGGTAAATGAGTTTCTCCCCTACCTGTGTATACTCTATACACAGGTAGGGGAGAAAAACCAGCCAAGGGGGTTGAATTGTGCTCTGTCTTTGTTTTTGCAATAATATGGATTGGTATATATACACCTGTATATACTGAAATATGCCAATAGGAGAAGAGAAAGCAATCAAACAAATGTTTCCAGGAACCTCTGAAACTGAACATGTGCGCAAACACTGCAAGAGACGATAAGTGGTGTGGGAGTGAAAGAAAGGGGAATTTTGGAATTTTAGGAATATGGATTGGTATATACTGAAATATGCTTTATGTTTTAAATTGGTTTATATTGGTTAATTGCTGATGCTAAGGCCAGGAATACTTGAGAAATCCAAAGCAAAACTGGCGAACTGGGCACAACTAGCAGGAGCACTAGCCAAAGCATTGTATAGGAGTTGGCATTATAAGAATATTAGCCACTGCTCCAATTATAAAATGTGCCACTTATTTATTATTTTTATAATCTATTTATCAGAGATGATTATGTGATTCTGTGTGCGTATGTCACTGCAGTTCCTATGGACTCATCACTAGAGGGAGATGGTAAGGTGGTCTCTACAGTTCTCATTGACTCACCACTAGAGGGAGAAACACAGGAAACATGCAGGAGGCAGAACACAGCAATTACACAGACTGCAGGTAAGCTTTCTTGGGACAGAGGGGAGCCCTGGATTTGGGACAGAGGGGGGGACCCTGGATTTGGGAGATAGGGGGGACCAGAGCCGGATTAAGACCAAATGGGGTCCAAGGCACAAGTCAGATTTTTTGGGGCCCTCCTAATGTTCCATTACACAAATATCACTATTGCTCCCCTGTAGTTACGCCCCTGACCACCAGCACATCTCCCCGTTACCACCAACACATCTCCCCGTCACCACCAGCACATCCCCCTAGCACCACCAGCACACACATCCCCTGGGCCCTGGCACCACACCATCATATCCCCATGGCACCACCAGCACATCCCCCTCCCCAAGTCCCCCTGGGCCATGGCACCCATCTGATTGCACTCTGGACTGTAGGAGATGTGCTGGTGGCCAGGGGGGGGTATTTGCTGGGGATGTGCCCCTCCCCATCCCTTCCGTGCATAGAGCTAAGCTTGGTTAAGTTTGGCTTGCATATTATATTGATGGTGATGGTACCGGTGTGCTGTGTGCACAAGTCGTCTGGTCTGGCAACTTACTTGGGAGTTGGGAACTATTACATGGCATGCCTCTTCTCGCACCCAGCCCTGCAGCAGTCAGCGGGAAACTTTATGCGCGCAGTGATGCGCCAACGCCCCAATGTCAAGCCAAGGAACTGAATCACCAATGATTGGTAAGGACTGTCAGGTTCATTCATTCTGAAGTCCTCATTGGATGTCAGGACCGGGCCCCTGGTCCGGATTAGTACAGCCGCGGCTGGGGGCCCGGCGCTACAGATATACCCAATATATATGCCCCAAATTTTTATTGGATACTAAGGGCCTCGTGTGCCTTGTGGATAATCCAGCGCTGGGGGTGACCCTGGATTTGGGACAGAGGGGGGACCCTGGATTTGGGACAGAGGGAGGCTACCCTGGTTTTGGGACAGAGGGGGCCCCTGGCTTTGTGACAGAGGGGGGACCCTGCATTTTGGACAGAGGGGGGCCCTGGAATTGTGACCGAGAAGGGACCCTGGAATTGGGACAGAGGGGGACCCTGGAATTGGGACAGAGAGAGGACCCTAGAATTGGGACAGAGGGGGGACCCTGGAGTTGGGACAGAGGGGGGCCCTGGATTTTTGACAGAGGAGGGACCCTGGATTTAGGACAGAAGGAGGACCCTGGAATTGGGACAGAGAAGGGACCCTGGAATTGGGACAGAGGGGAACCCTGGAATTGGGACAGAGGGGGACCCTAGAATTGGGACAGAGGGGGGACCCTGGATTTGGGACAGAGAGGGGGACTGGCCTGGCAACACTGAGGGGGGACTCTGGCCTTGGGACACTTAGAGGGGACTCTGGCTTTGGGACATGGAGAAGGAGGGCTATGGCCTTAGGACACTAAGAGGGGACTCTGGCTATGGAGGAGGGGGGCTATGGACTTGGTACACTAAGGGTACACTCTGTGCTTCTAGCATCTGTTAATTTAATGGGCTTAACGTCTTATAAAATAATTTAAGAAAAAGGTCTTCAAAGAGGGCATTAATCCTGGGTTACTCTTTAGAAATAGCTACAGTGATGTTTAGATATAGATAAAGATTGTTAAAATCGACAAACTGCTATATTACGACATTGTAAGAAAAGTAAAACAGCATTTTAAAATACTGTTATAGTCTCCTGATGAAAAATTCTGTGGAGCGATAATACGCTACCTAGTGTTTAGTATTTTGAGGTGCAGTTACTATTTTACAATGTGGACTTAACGTATCACCATTATTGTAAAATACAGATACCACATGGTATTTTTCAACCACAGTAATGAAAATGAAAATTTGCAATTCTGTACCTTAATAAAAAGGTCCCAGTTGCCATTGTTTTAATGCATTCAGACTGCTAGTGGCTTGTACTAAGCTCTTTCTTTTGCTAATAATGAATATAATTCCGTATGTTGCCTCCCCTGTTTTTCCGCGAAAAACTTTTCAAAGATGCATTTGAAAGGATTACAGGTGTAGCAATGTCTTAAATTAAATGTGTACTATTGTTCTAAGTTTTACTGAATTACTGCGATATACCTACTTGTGATTAAAACATACTTGTTGAAGAATTAAAAATAATGTATTCATTTTTCAACAAGCTGAAGTGCAAGTGGTTAATTAAACACCATTTGTTTGGATTCTACATATGAATAATTGGTCTGAATAATTAATTTAATGCAGCTAGAGGGCTATGATTGGCTTTGTAATTTTACTGATATTAACTGAAGTGATCCTAGCTTGCGACGTTTTAAACATACAATGAAATTTTGTAGTACACCTTCAGTACACCACAGGTGATACGATTTTACTAATTAATGGCCCGAGTTAATTTTTTGTAGTAATATGCTAAATACGCTGGACAAATATTGTGCCAAAAAATATATATACAACCTAAATAAGTATCTGAAAAATAAGAAAAGGCATAAAATCAGTAACAGCTAAAATTTGGAAGGCGCTATCCTTCTATTGTAATGGATGAACTTTTAATAAGCCTCACCAATAAGGACTATTTTGATTGGACAATGTGCTCACATGTGAGGGAAGGGCAAAACGTGATTTCCTTTGTTTGATGTTTTAAATGTGGTGTATTGCACCAGGTGTTCACACTTGACAAAGGACCACGTGTCCGAAACATGTTATAGTTGTGAAAAAAAAGCATATGGAAGATATCCATGCAAGTCTTCAATGCCTGGAAGTGCTCATTAACCCTTTTCAACCTAATGAAATCAGTAACAGACTAGGCTTAGAAAAATAAAATATTAATTATTTTAACAGCTGACCACATTTATCATTTACTTCTAGGGAAGCTGTCCTTGTTAGGTGCGTATTATAAATACTATTATACTCTATATTTGTATAGAAAGGAATGAGCAATAGAGGGAGAGAGCAAGGGGGCTGCCTACAAAGCCATGACGTAAAATGTGTCCTGCAGGTCTCTCTCGTGAAAATAGATGACCTTGACACCCCGTATACCCTGTAAACCATAAATATTGCCTAACTTTGTGTATTTGTTTATGTTTACCCCTTATCATATCAGAACTTGGTAGGTACTATGTATGGTATATATGCTTAATTAGGGTTACCTTTAAAGGACAACAATTAAAAAAATAACATCACCCCATTACATGTCCACACTTTCAGTAGCTGAAATCGCTTACACACGTTTACAGCCATGCTGCCCTCAGATAGCACACAGCAAAGATGAGTGCTAAAAGCCCGTCTGTTAGATGGCCCAGGGCCGAGGTTTACACAGCACTTGTCATTGGCTGGTGGTAATGTCTGTTACAACCTCTCTCCTCCTCCTCTGCCAGTCAAACAAACATGAAGTGCAATGTGGTTTGGATACAGCTTACATAATCAAGCTGATCAAGGGTGGGTGGAGGAGTGTTTTATTGCATGCTAACTTTGAGTGACAGTTAGAGGTAGACAGAATTTGTTATGCTCCCTTCACAGCAGGGCTAATTGAAAGCAGACAGAGGCTCTAAATCATGGGGTATGGGGTGGGCTGCATACCTTACCAATTAAAAAAATGCATTGAGGCATTGCGATAATCCTTTAATTGATTTCTTCCATAGACACTATTTCAGGATATGGAGTTTCTCAAGCAGAGTGCAGTTTTAAAATGTTCTAATGTTTTTTATGCACTGACTATATTCTATTTTATACGTCTTTATTTGTCCCCTGTGATATTAAAGGGATGTGTAAATAAACAAATTTCAATTTCTTCTTTTTCCTTTATGGGGTTATATATGGTTAGTGTTACCAATGGAATCATTCATATTATTGAAGGCCAAAAAAGAAATAGAATAGGTGCTGGGATTTTATACCTATTTATGGAATGCTTTAACTCCTTATTTTTATTGTAGGGCTTTGCTGTTCTCACCAAGGTTACATAATCATATATGCTGTAGGCGTATTGAAGTCTTTACTCTGAGATGCAAATAATATGAAAAAATGTTTCTTGCTGTTCTTTCAACAAAGATTGAGCTACTTTAAATAATCCAGAACAAAATGAATTTCTACCTCTAATAAGAATTGGCACCAAAATGGGTAGATGAAGGTCAGGTACAGATTTTTGGGCTCATCATACAACCATCTATCATTTTTAAATACATTTTTTCCAGTCTTCCCTACTGTGAGAGGCTTATCTAAAAAGATAAACCAATAGTATATATATATATAGCTGAAGATCCCGATACAGATGCACCTAGGCCCCCCTCCTAAAAAAGATTTACCAGAGGAAAGCCTCAGAGCAACATGTTTAAAAGCACTAAAAACACATAGATAAACAGAAAGTTTAGTTAGCATATAAAGTAAATATCTCTCAATGTAAACTTAACAATTTATTAATTAAGGGAGGATCCAGAGAGACGTCGCTACCTGAGGAAACTTGCAAGTGTAAAACGTGTTGTGATGATGTCACATACCCGATAGGTATTGCGGAACCACGTGACCTAAGACCAGAAGCAGAGAGCCAGTTACTGTTGGCTCCGAGGGGGCAAGGTGGTTAATATTTCTATCTTAGCAATCATATGATCACACATTAACCAAACATATTTTAATAAAATATTAAACTATGATTGGTTAAGATTTCAATCCTAGCAATGGTATGATCACACATTAACCAATCATATTTTACTAAAATATGATTGGTTAATGTGTGAAGTATTAAAATCTTAACCAATCACAATTGGATTTGGTCCTTCCATAACCTATATAAAGAGTAGCAAACCCCTGCGGAACTCAGAAGTCATCGGAGTGAATTGCACCTGAGGAAAGACCACACTGGTCTGAAACATGTTGTGTGGTGTCTCCTGAATAAATCACTGGTAGCACTGCTCTCTGGCTCTTGTATGAAATTTTCTTTGATCTTTGGAAGTATAGAGGGACTGGTGACCCCTTGACACAATTGAGCCTACTTAAGTGACTCAAGGACCTGCTACCTGGGTACTCGTGTTTTTTTGTCATCGGAATGATGACAGAGGAAAGTAGTTGTTGGGATCAAGATGCGGTGGCAAAATCAGCTACGTTGGTGTTGAGGCGACAGTGGTAAAAAATGAACCACATAGGATCGCCACAAAAACGACTGGCTTTACAAATACGGTGGTATTGATAATTTCGTGGCAATGTGTGGCGGTAATAAAATGGAAAAGTTAACGGAATATAATATATATATATAATTTTTTTTTACTATATAAACTCATTAGATGTTTTATCTGATATTGTCAATTATTTTATTGATTAACTGGATCATATCCTTATTGTCTATATTTATAAATATATATTATGTAGAGTTGTATCTGGCCAGCTATTTGCATTTGTTTACATTGAGAGTTACATACTTTTTATACTAAATAAATATTCCTTCTAAATCAATGCATTTTTCGTGCTTTTATACAGGTTGGTCTATTTGTCAGTATGTAAAAAGATTGGGTGGTAATCAAAATGTTTTTAGGTTCACAGGTGATCAAGTCTGAAAAAAACAATATATTATTAGGGAAAGAATTTCACTCGGATGTAAGTGTTTAATGCCAGATATCAGCTGCAGCCGCTGGTGAATAGGGATGGCCGGTTTGCGGATCCGAACCCGGATCCGCCGCGGATTTATCCCGTTCGCGAACGGTGGAAAATTTTCGAAATTACAAGTTTTTCACGTTTTTTCGAAAATTTTCGAAAATACAAGGATTTCTCTTAATTCCTTACATACGTATTTTCGAAAATATTTGAAATTACGAGGATTACTTGTATTTTCGAAAATACATGAAAACTCGTAATTTCGAAAATTCCCGAAAATACGTGAAAAACTCGTAATTTCAAGGGTATTTTTAATTTTAACAGGGTCCGCTCGGGGATTTTCGAATTTTCGAATTTTTTCGAAAATTCGCGGATCCTCGAGCGGACCGGATTTTGCGAAGTTCGGACATCTCTACTGGTGAATAGCTTGCGGTGGCTGCACAAGTGTCTTTTGTGATACTCGTGCAGCTGCTGCAAGCTAGGGGTTAAATTCACTCCAACTAATAATAAATTGGTTTGCTTGACGTGAGGGCTGTCTCTAGACTATTTGGCACCTGAAACAAAATTACAAAAGCTGACACCCCCTCGCCGCATCGCCAGAAGGGGTGTGGTTTGACAATTTGAAAGTGATTGGTTAGCCCACAGTGACTGGAATCAAGTATGCCCACAGTGACTGGTATTAAAATTTTCCCACAGTGACTGGTATCAAATTTGTTTTACCCACAGTGACTGGTATCAAGTTTGCCCACAGTGACTGGTATTAAGTTTGCCCACAGTGACTGGTATTAAGTTTGCCCACAGTGACTGGTATCAAGTTTGCTTTGCCCACAGTGACTGGTATCAAGTTTGCTTTGCCCATAGTGACTGATATCAAGTTTACCCACAGTGACTGGTATCAAGTTTGCACACAGTGACTGGTATCAAGTTTGCCCACAGTGACTGCTGGTATTAGCAAGTTTTCATACCCGAGGCTGAAGTCCAGCACAGCGCAGCTATTTTCAACTTTTAAGCCCCAGACCCCTTCTCTTTCAGTGAGCACCTAATATAAATTTCAAATCTGGTTTTCCTGTCTGTGCAGTCTCTCTCTCCCTCTCGCACAAGGAGACAGGAAACCTTCTATGACAGAGACATAGAGCGCGATGAGGATCATCCAGACAGGTGAACCGAATTTGGCCTTAGTAAAAGGTGCGCACCAAAAGTGAATGGGCTGGTATTAAAAGGGACAGTGCCTCTATCTGTCCCCCACCTATTGGCACGGGCCTAGTTGGAAATCTGGCATCAAAATGGCCGCTATCTTTTTCCATTCCCACTTCCTCAAGGTGAGGCTTTTGATAAATTAAAAAGTGGCACCTTAACCTTTACTTTTTCTAGGGGAAATGATTTCTAAGAAAACATCAGCACATATTTCTTTTGTATAAGTACCAACCCAGTGCAGTCATGCACTAGATTAGTTGGGAAGGTCTTTACATTTTCTGTGAAGTTCCGGCTCTGATCTTATTTTAGCAGTTTTCAAGGTTGGCTTCCAACTGGTTGTACCAGGGGAGTTTTTGGTATCTGGCTATTTATTTTGCATTTCCATTTGCTTTAATGATATAGTTTATTCCTCTAAACCTTTTTCCAACTGGAAACCAGATTGTGAAGGGTCAAATATCCATTTATAGTCTTTGGGAAACAAGCAATACAGTAAAAGGACATTAGGGTCATAGAGTCAGGTTGAGTTCTTTTTACTAGCAGAAAGCTACATTTTGATTAAATTGAAAGTATACTAAGTGCCTATTTATTCCTCAACTCAGTTTCCATGGAGATTCTTATATTCTACTATGCAGTCTGTTCCCTATGTTGTAGATCTGTGTCATCGACTGCACAAAAATGTCCCTCTGCAGCTTTTTGTAGCTGTAGGCAGATTCTAGGCTCTAGGCAGTTGGGTTCATTACTAACCTACCACTGGAGTTTTCCCTTTCAACTGTGGGGACAATGCACACCCTGAGTTACCCTGACAACCTTCTGGACTTTTGTAACTCTCTACAACCCCCTGACATCCAACTTCCAGATTGGAAACTAGTTCCAACCTTACCAAACAGGATACCCCAGTCCTGGTTCCCTGTATCAGCAAAAATCACCAACCTACGTAGAGCTGATGTACGAGGACACCATATATCCCAAGATACTACAAAATCAGCTGGTCTTTTAGCAGACCTGGCTCCAAACTGAGTAGGGGGTGCACTGCCGCATTACAGTTAATTTATTTGCAGAATCTCTGCACTTTGCCACTGATCTCAAAACTATATTACCTTCCTTTTTAAGGTTCATGTGACTTTATCTTCATCAAGAGTCAGGTCTGCATTGGTTCTGGGAGTGAGGTGTATATAACCATGTTAAAGGCTAAAGCTTTGGCTGCAATATGTAAATATTTGCAAATAGTTGCTTACCTCTGGTATAATAAAATACATAGGTAGAAATGTTTTATTATGCTTTCTTTACAGAAGAAGTTTAGAACTGGATGAAGTGTCTGTGTATGTGCAGTGTCAGACCACACCCCCTGACCTCAGTCACATGCTTCCTTGCTTTATATGTGCTGTAAAAGGATTGGCTAGAGATTATTAATGGGTGTGACCAACTGTAACAAGTTTGTGCCATAGCTAAGGACTGGGCATGTGTATAACATAATGACCAAACAGAGTGATACTAGAATGCTGTGAAGTAAAGCACAAACCATATGTTACTTAGGTAAATTTCCTAGAACCTGCATCAAAACGAAAGGAAAGACACAGATTACTGGTTTTATATCAATGTGTTCTGCCTTCTGGTTCAGTGTTGTTCTGTGGCATTAGTTGTCCTTTTATGAACTCAATGATCCCAGATGATGGGTTATGTCTGCTTCTACTTTGTACCCCCCCTCCCGTATCTCCCCTTTCTCTCCTCTCCCTCTTCGGCAGGGAGTGGGCAGGGAAACGGTTATATCTAGACATTGTCCTGTATGTAATGTAGGAAATATTCCCTGGTGTATAAATAGATGCAGAGTTAGGAGTATTCTCATATGCATATCGTTGAGCCTTCCCAGACACTGAGCTCTGTCACCCATTCAGAAATAACTGTCCAGGCTTCCAATCTTGCCCTAAAGCTCTATCTGTACATCAGTCTTGGCAAGTACACTGAACATTTTCTCTTTAAATGTTAAGAGATTAAACTCCCCTGCAAAGAGAAGACTTCTCCTTTAAGAAGCTAAACGCTCACAGGCATGGCCTGACCCCCGCCATGCCGTGTCTTGTTTTTGCAGGTGACTCATCTGATGGGCTCTGAGGCCTTTAAATTCATCAAACATCTCTATCCTACAATCTATGGTATGGCATCAGAACAGAGGAGGATGGGCACAGCCATTTTAATACACAAAAACTGCTAATTTCATCTCACAAAACACCTAATCGACAAGACAGGCAGATATATCATACTCCATGTCTCACTTCAGAATATTGATATGGTACTGTGTAACTTGTAATTTCTCAAAAGGGCCTTAAACCATATAGCCACATTTTAACTGTTGCTAGGAGGTGATTTTAACATGGCATACTCCCAGAAAAGTGATAAACTGACTTTAAAGACTCATCCAATCAGGGAAGAGACACTATCTAGAGGATTTAGACAACTGATGAGATAACCTCTATGACCTATGGAGGATAGAATATCGAACAGTTAGAAAATATACCTTTTATTCCCCTCCACATTAAACACATTCACATAAAGACTATTTCTGGACCTCTGCTCCCTTACTCCGACTGGTCTCCTCCTCCCACGTCTCCAGCATGTCATGGTCTGATCATAGCCCAATCACACTCACTCTAAAGACACAATCTCAGTCACAAGGGTACATATTATAAAATAGGGATCTAGACTTAAAGGGTATGTCCACCCTTCTAAAAAATTTTTTACCAAACATTCCCCCTGTCCCCCCAGCCCCAACTGCTCTATTAGTATCATCAGAAAATGCCCCAAAATTTACTTACCTTCCCTCTTTCTCCGCCGCGCTGCCAGGCCCTCTGCTTGCGAGAAAATGCAAGCGAGGGGCGGGCTGGCAGTCCGTCTGTGATTGGCTGAGCGGCAGCCAATCACGGACGCGGCTGCGGAGGAGTTCAGTGCGGCGGAGGAAAGAGGGAAGGTAAGTAATGTTTTGGGATTTTCTGATGATACTAATAGAGCGGTTGGGGCTGGGGGGACAGGGGAATGTTAGGTAAAAGATTTTTACACTAGGGGGAGGAATCCTAATCGGGAGGGAGGGGGAGAAGGGCTGCTGTACGCATGCCAAACTTCTCCCAGAGGCCAGATGGGTGGGCAGTTTTTGGGACTTTGGGGGGGACTACAGGAGAACCATAGGAGCTGGGATGTGAGGTAAGGAGTAAACTACACTACCAATGGGGCCAGTATGGGGGGGGATTATAGTTTTGGGGTGGACATGCCTTTAAAAAGAACACTAAAATTGACTCCAAGAATTGACTCAAAACGATACACTAACCCAACCATAATGTCCCTCCAAAAGGTCATGGCCCTTTGTACACAAATAAAACTTCTTGACACTGCTAAAGTAGAAAAATCTCTGCTCTGGTCCCATCAAAAAATTTATGAATTTGGTAATAAAGCTTACACAATTGACCATTATTTATAAAGCAATACTGCACCTTTAACGATTGTAAAAACAATCATTAATTTATGATAATGTCTGATAATGATTGTAAATCTACAACCCTCCATAGAGTACCCTTGCGATATTTTACTATAGTATGGTATTTTATGACTGAACATAATGAACGTTAGCGTAAATGTACGATTGCGGCTGTACATTTTCGTCCGCCGTCATACATTACCGATAACGCATGGTATCGCTAACTTGCAATATCGCTTAGAAAATTGTTTATTAATATGGCCCAGTACTTACTAGAAGGCTTCGTAACTTCACAATAGACTCTGCCATACACCAAACAGATACAGATCAGGTCTTTAAGCAACAAGCCCAGCACAAACAGCTGATGGATTCCCGCAGTACTATCAAAAATTATACACCAACCCACATTCTTCTCCCTTATCCTCTAGACAGGACCAAATACAACACTTCCTCAGAAATTGTAACCTCCTAACTATCTCTTCCTCACAATTGGAAACACTGAACAAGAATATCTCCATACAGCAAATTCAACAAACCCTAAAAAAATCTACCAACAGGCCAATCCCCTGGCCCTGATGGCCTCACATTCAAATATTATAGAACTTTCCTAAGCACCTTGATCCCTCATATGGTTAGTTTGTATAATTCTATACTAAACGGCACTCCCCCTCCCCTGGATTATATTTCATCCTATATAACACTTATTCTGGAAAAGATTTATCAAACAGGGCCAACTATAGACCCATTGCTCTACTCAATGCTGATAATAACACTGCTGGAACAAATACCATCAGAGACGCACAGCTATCCACTCGGGGGGGAAAAAAAAAAAAAAAAAAAAAAAAATCAACAAAAAAAAAAAAAAAAAAAAAAAAAAAAAAAAAAACAACAAAAAAAAACAAAAACAAAAAAAAAAAAAAAAACAAAACAAGAGACACATATAATCACTAAAAGGCGAAAAAAAAAATTGGGTGCTGGAGATTAAGTTATAGTCAATACTCAAAAAAGAAAAAAAGGGAAAACCTCTTATAAATGCACTCAATAATGTATCCCCCTCACAGTAGCAAACAATGGGAAACAGCAATTAAGACTTAACTTTTAATAGTATATCTAAAAAACCTACATATAAAAATAGTAAAACTCCATTTGACAGTGGTGAGAAAAAGGGATACGTACTAGTAGAAAGTGGAGGGTAAAGAAAAGTCAAATACCAACAGGGGGAGATATCTCTCCACCCAAAAGGGAAGGAAAAGTGTATCCCTAGGCACAAGTGCCCTCCTAATCAATTTAAAATAGTCTATAGAGCCCTATTTTTCTAAAAAGAAGGAAAATTCACCAGACTGTCAGAGTGAATAAAATAGATATGAAAAAACACCTCTGTAATGATCCCTGGTGTGCTGAGTAGTGCTACCACCTGTTAGAGGCGATTAGCTCACAAAAATGGAATCAGTTTACATGTCACTGATTCACCATTGTATTGTATAAGTGAGCTAATCTCATATCATACAGAGAGGGAAAAACAAAAAAACATGGGCCATAACGCAGAAAAAGCCTTTGACAGACTGGCATGAACTATATGCTCCTGACTCTAATGACTTTTGGCCTCACCGGGAGGTTTCTACGGACTTTGGAAGTGCTTTACTCTTCTCCCACTGGGCAAATTAGGGATGGTCTCACGAAAATTTGTATTCAAATGGGAACCAGACTAGGCTGCCCTTTATCAACCCTACTATGCTATGAGCATTGAGCCGGGACTTCCTCGATCTCCATGGTCTACATGTAAACAAAGAGCAAATAACATCTCACTCTATGAAGATGACATCTTGTTAACACTCACCCAAACCTCCCTACCCACTTACATAAGATCCTCCAGACTTATGGGAAAATCCATGGTTAAACTTAACCAGGGAAAGATGGAGGCCCTCTTGGTGAATATCCACTGACTATTCTACAACCATAAAATCACACCTATATTTCAAGGTCTCTATCTGGCCAATTACGATCCCATGGTACGAAAGATCAGTGACACGCTAACTTAATGGAAATCATATATGATCTTCTGGGGTTTGCTGTATAACCTCAATTAAAATGACCATATTTTAAACTCACATACCTATTCTCAACTCTCCCTATAGATGTACCCTCAAGATACTTTGCCATATGCAGAATGATTTCATGAAATTTATCTGGGATTATGGAGCCACAAGAATCTCGCGTCAGGTTGCATTCACAAGGAGGTTGGGGTCCCGACTTAACTAAACTATATTACCTCTCACTTCATCATCTTACACATTGGGCTTCAGAACAACCTCAGGCTAGGTGGGTAGAAATAAAGGGGTTCAGATTCAGCACTCACGTTTGCTTACTTTACCCCCCTATCTCTATCAAAGAAAATATACAGGGCAAATGAGGGTCATCTGCAACCTCTGGCGAAAGTTAATAAAAAGCACTCTCTTCTAAATAAAGCCCTTTTTCCAAAACTCCAGACATACCCACCGGTTTAATCACAATGCTCTTATCTGTTACGTTACTGTGACATAATGAACAAAATCACTAGACGGTTTTACACATTTAAAGAATTGATCCTTAAAAGAAGATAACTTCTACTTTATCTTACATGTATGCCAGATAAAACACAAAGCAGACACTCAATAAACAATTCCTAATGAACCCTCTTTAACCCACCCATACATGGTTAAATGGGAAAAGGCCTTGGGCATACCCCTAACAAAAGACAAATGGGAAACAATATGGGAAGAAAACATATATAAACCCACACAAAGAGAACAGCTACAAAGTGTTTCATTGCACTATTATCCGGAAAGATTACATAGCATTGACCCCACAATCCAAGGACAGCTGGAGGTGTGGATTGGTCACAGGAACACTTTTTGTATATTTACTGGTCATGCCCAAGGCTGACACAATTATTGTACAAATGCTAGTAGACACTTTGGTATGGCATTCAATACCACTCTCTCCCATACACCACTCTTCTGTCAGCTCCACATCCTGAAAAAGATTTAATCAAACAGGTCCTTACTGCAGCATGATGCCTCATGCCGAGACATTGAAAACAAGTTCAAATGACCACTCTGCGGAACTTATATAGAGAATAATGATACACAAGTTATGGAATATTATGCAGCCAACTCAAAGATAAGAATTGGGAAATATGAAGTTGTTTGGGGACCATGGCTCAGATACGCGGACCAACGGAGGGGTCTACTGGATCTCTACACCGGGAATGTCAACTCATAGCCTTTACTCTCTACTGCTTGCTTGACCAAAATAGCATAAGAAGCGATGGACGAAAGGAAATATAATGGAGACCTGGATTTGTGGTATGTCAGGAGGGGTGCTAGTTTTGTTTTATTTTGCTTGTTCTGTCTTATGTTCAGTTTAAAAAAGAAAGAGAAATTAATCACTACACACATAGCAGATGCTATACGCACACAGACCCTGCTAAAATTAGGCATTACATTTAAGTTTACTCTACAGTCTGAGCTGCAATTTAATGGTAAAATGTGTGTAACAAGAAAATGCACATTGATTGAGTACTGCCAAGCTAATTTACCTCACCACGGATTGAAACATCAAGAGGGATCGGTCACATAATTATACATTTTCACGAACATTCCCCTTTTATTTTATAACTCTTTATGTAATGTTGTATTATAAAAAATGTGCAATTTAAAAAAAAAAAGATTTGTACAAAGATTTTGTCTAATAACTTGGGGGAGGATGTTCTTGCAGTATAACGCTTCTAGGGGACACGAGAAAGAAGAAAATTATATTTATTACAATAAGAAAGTTGTTTGCTATAAGAATAAAATAGAAACAGTAAAAAAATGTTTTTGTTGTTGTATTGTTTTTTCAGAAAGACTTTGGGTTTTAATATTAACGTGTCAAAATTAATTTGCTGCCTTTCTTCGAATCCTTTGGAAACAGTAAGACAAAAGTCACATATTCTGATGTGTCAGTGCTAATAAGCACTTTCAAAAAGTCAGTTTTTATCTACTCAGAGAACTGGACAAAATGATCAATGAACACTGATCTTTATTTCTTCACAGTCTAGCTGGAGGGGCAATTTTATACAACAATGGAAACACAGCTGCATTAATAAGGACGTTGTCACTGCACCTGCTTTTTGATCAATGTACCAGTATGTTTAGGGTGGCATGGAGTCCCCATTTAGCCTTCAAAATGAAAAAAATATTCACAGGTTTTGGGGGGGAAAAATACACAATTTGATTTGTAACCTACGGTCAAGGAATCCTGTAATTACCACATGACTTGCTGTGGTAAATTATCCTTAGTTTCCAATCTAACATTCCTCAGATTGCAGAGCATACAATAATTACACCGCAGAGTTTGCCGGGTCATTCAAACCATAATTATAATGTGATTTGTATTGTTTATTTCATGGCAACATAAAGAAATTTGTACAGTAATTACTTTAAGTGCTCGTTCTGATAATTGTAAGGTTGTATGCAGAAATGCGTGGATGCTGCTAGATATTTCAAGGGGCAGATCTGTTCTCAACTCCTTCCCTTTCACATAACTCAATGCCCGGAACAAAGTGTTAGCGGAAATCAATATGCAATAAAGTACATTTTCTTTGCATTTAATTCGTACAATTAAAAAATTGATATCATTGTATCATCCAACACTAAATGCATGAAGGAAGAGAAAAAACCACATGAAAGCATGTAGAGTTACAATTGTGTTATTGATAGGTTGAACGGAGGAGATTTAATAAAACTTTGATGATTATATACCTGATGGGTTGTCACATCTGACATCACCTGTCTGACAGATATACCTGTGGTTAAAACATCAATTCATATAATCTTCATTAAAAATGGTACATTCAATCAGCTTTCACATTCCCATCTCTAGTCCAGGCATAAAGAGTTCTAAAGAAGTAAATCACAAATCCGTGCTGCAAGAAAGATTGAATGTTCTAATTTAAAAACACCTGCGTATCGGCTAGTCTTTGTTTAAAACTGGCATTGGTTATGGATGGAGAGTATCCAAAGGACACATAAATACCAGTTTCCTAGTCCACATAGACATCTGCAAGTCAGGAATACATATCTAGTTTCTGGAGTGTGGAAGGAATGTTCTTTTCATTTCAGGAAGCATTTTAGCACCTCTTGAAGTAAGACATGACTTTATTCTCAAAGAAGGTGTTCAGGTGTTTGCTGCATGTGGATACTCTTATTATAAAGCTTGTGAAGCCATTGTCTGCATCTATTGATGACTGCAGTCACTTTTCTCCTCAGTTTTTGTAAGTGTAATGTGTTGTAATTCTCATTAGTTTTCATTGTTAGGTGACCCTCCTTGAGCTGAAAAGTCAGAACACCACAATGCAAAGAATATGAAAAGAGAAAGGAGAAGGAGAAAAAATGTATTCCCTATCTGTATACAACAAACACAAAAACCACTGTTATAGCAAAAAGGGGGAGGGGGATCAGTAAATAAGTATTAAAGGAGAGTAAAGTCTTCAGGCATTTTTCAATAGACAGAACACATCTCAAACCTATCATAACAGGGTCTCACCTCTCCATTTGCTGTGGCTGCTGGGTGATTTATGAATTTACCAGTGAGTACTAGGGGCCATCTCCCAAATCTACCTTAGCTGGTAATCCCCCAGCAAGTGTCTGCATACAGGCACATTCTCTGTAGTGCTTAACAGATCAAAATACTGAAGTTGCAGCCTTGCTTCCTAATGTTGACAGACAATATCATAACAGCACTGGGATCCTCCCTCTCCCTGAACCAGAACAGGGATTTCAGTTTGTTTTCAAACCCATTTAATGCTCCTGCCTAACAATGATATAATCCTTTACATTTTATACAAAAAGAAAAGTAATTTTACAGTGCATTTTATAGATAGATGGATGTAAGAAACAGAATATTAACATTTTAGTAAAAAATAAAAGTAAGTCTGAACCTGCAACTTGTACATGTATCCTGTCTTTCTAAAAGCAGAGCTATACCTCTAGCCTAACAGAGATTTTATGTAGAAAACTAGTGTTGTAGAATCTTATCTTTTACTAGTAACATAATGGAAACAAACAAAACAAAGGCCAGTCTGGGGATTTGAACTTGTGGCTTTCGAAGACTATGGGCTGTGGGTTGTACTGGCAACAACATGGAAGCCTTCTTAGTTATAGAATCTATTTCTCACATGTATTAAACAACTTACTAGAGAAGAATCTTAGAATGCATAGGTGTTCTGGGGAGAAGAGCTTTCACATTAGGATTTGAAAAAATTAAGTTTAGTTCTCCTTTAAGTTTTTCTGCGCATTCTTTGTGTGGAGTACCATTCAATGTGTAAATCAATTTTTACAAAGAATAATGTGCAGTATTGCAGTTGGCAAGAAGAATTTTGCATTACTACCTGATCAAACATTTGCTTGTCCTTGGGTCCATACTCATGTGCAATATGTGATCAATGAAACAAGCAGTAACACATGTGAATAATGGCTGAAACAGTGTACATGGCCTACTTGTTGGTGTGTTCATCAACTCACATTTGTGTTTTCGAACGCAACTAAGGGCCAATTCTAATAACTTATTTGTCAGCCATATGACAACAAGAGATGGTTTTCTGTATTTTATATTTTTCCATGGAAGTATGCCTCTAAATATAATTTGTTTAAAAGAGCCAAGTTCCTGTTCTATTTAATTTCTTTTCTTCTCTTTATTCTTCCACTTTTTTGAACTGTATCTCCTACCACAGTTCTCGATATAGTAAGAGACACAAAATTTTGTACAGACGTGCAGGACACATAGGAAAAGCGTTACATCGTTATTAAGAATTTTTGGGAGATTTTTTCCCATTGACTATAAATGGGTACATTCCTCAAATAAGATATTCTGGTCATGTGATGAATATGAATATTCTGACCATGTGATCAATTAAATTTCAACCATCACTTTCTTTATAAACACAGAGGCTACACTAACTACACAACACAAAACCACAATTTTAAAACAAAAGTGCTAAAATGTATACAATAACAGGCATTCCATCCTGTGGTCTCCAGGTGTTTGCAAACCATCTGCAGGACCACAGGAAAGTGATCACAAATGCAAAAACACACACAGGTAAAGGTACACACACCCAACCAAACTCTTTACTTCCATGGCAACCATATATAAACACATACCCCCCTTAACACCACAAAGACACAGGTGCTCACACCTACTGATACACTGATACACCCTCACACCCAACCTATTGTTCCGTTTTCATGGCAACCATACCTAAACCATAAAAAAAGTTACAGTATAAAAGGAAAAATACCCCTAAAACAACAAAAATATAATAATAACAAGACACAGATACACACACTTACTATAGCAACATATACAAAACAACACAAATATATGATCTTATCACCATGAATTATACATTTAAATGTCCCCTTTCAAGCCATAGCATAATTATTGCCACACAAAATGCAGCTTTCAAGCAAAATTAAATGTTTACTTTCTAGTTTAATGTTTCTATGGGATATTACTCTGCCTTTTTTTGCTAATAATATTATTCATTATAGAATTATTAATATAATTTAAATATTTTAAACCGTTCCTTTGAAACTCTTGAAGCAACCAAGGTGTATGAAAGGGTGCAGACCTGTTTCTGTCCCAGATCATTCAAAGTGGATCACTATGGGAAGTGTTTGCAGGATTTTCAATTTGTAAGTTCCAGTTCATGTTCAGTGAGTGTTTATTGTAACGCTGATATATAAGTTACTTATATTTTTGAATTTGAAGCATTGAATAGAGTAGGTTTGTTAGTTTAGTGTGGTTTTCTACAATAACTTGATGGGAGGGTCAGTGGTAGAATTCAGTAAGTAGGCTAGTTCAAGCTTGGTCCAAACAGGCAGAGATCAGAATACAGGCAGCAAACAATCAAAATTTGAACAGGCAACAACTGTACAGCTATGTAACATGCAGCCTGAGTCTAAAGTGACCATCACTACAGTATAGTATAGTATAGTATTTGAGGTTGAATAAAGAATACGTCCATCCAGTCCAACCCATCTAGCAATATCCTCATTTCTGCCTAACTGTTGATCCAGAGGAAGGCAAAAAAACCCACCAAATTTATGAAGGGGGAAAAAACCTTCCTGACTCCAAGTGGCAAACGGAAATTTCCCTGGATCAACTCTACTTTATGTACAGTATCTACTGGCATTCCTACGATGTTCAAAAACAACACCTAGCTTGATCATTTTGCAATCTACAGTATATTAGGATTGCAATATTGGGAACATCAGTATGTAAAACTGCTGCTCTACTCCTGATCTCCCGATCTACAATCGATTTGGCAATCATGTTTGATCAAATGTCTATTGTGTAATATGGAGTAGTGTATGGCCAGCTACTTGTTTACAACCTATGTCATATAGAACATACGACCAAGTAGCTCTTGCAATAGTGTAATTCTAAATCATCACTTATTCTTCTATAATTCACAAGTCATATTGTCATATAGCATAACAAATACTGTAGACTTAGCACAATAGTGTACATATTATCTTTGAAAGTAATTCAGAAAAGAGGCTTACATTTGTGTACATATTTAATCAGAATATGAATAACGAGTCCTTTATCATTGGTTCTAAGCATCATATTGGAAATGATGTAAAATGTTCTGCTAGGTCTGTTTCAAAAGCCTTAAGCCTAGGGGTTTTCATTCATTTAAGGCTGGCTATTTATGAATATCTTTAGATAAAACACAGATTGAAAGCTATTTGACTGTATATGAATTTATACTGTATCCCATTATGTTCTTATAAATGGGGCACCTTAATTATCAAAAAAGAAAAAAAGGGAAAATCTCCTTATAAAATTCACTCAATAAATGTATCCCCCTCACAGTAGCAAACAATGGGAAACAGCAATTAAGACTTAACTTTTAATAGTATATCTTAAAAAACCTACATATAAAAATAGTAAAACTCCATCTTGACAGTGGTGAGAAAAATGGGATACATGCTAGTAGAAAGTGGAGGGTAAAGAAAAGTCAAATACCACAGGGAAGAGAACACTATCTAGAGGATTTAGACACTGATGAGATAACCTCTATGACCTATGGAGGATAGAATATCGAACAGTTAGAAAATATACCTTTTTATCCCCTCCACATTAAACACATTCACATAAAGACTATTTCTGGACCTCTGCTCCCTTACTCCGCCTGGTCTCCTCCTCCGACGTCTCCAGCATGTCTGGTCTGATCATAGCCCATCACCACTCACTCTAAAACACAATCTCAGTCACAAGGTACATATTATAAAATAGGGATCTAGACTTAAAGGGTATGTCCATCCTTCTAAAAAATTTTACCACCATTCCCCTGTCCCCCCAGCCCCAACTGCTCTATTAGTATCACAGAAAATGCCCCAAATTTACTTACCTTCCCTCTTTCCTCCGCCGCGCTGCCAGCCCTCTGCTTGCGAGAAATGCAAGCAGAGGCGGGGCCAGTCGCGTCTGTGATTGGCTGAGCGGAGCCAATCACGGACGCGGCTGCCGGAGTTCATTGCGGCGGAGGAAAGAGGGAAGGTAAGTATGTTTTGGCATTTTCTGATGATACTAATAGAGCGGTTGGGGCTGGGGGGACGGGGAATGTTAGGTAAAAGATTTTTACACTAGGGGGAGGGAATCCTAATCGGGGAGGGAGGGGGAGAAGGGCTGCTGTACGCATGCCAAACTTCTCCCAGAGGCCAGATTGGTGGCAGTTTTTGGGACTTTGGGGGGGACTACAGGAAACCATAGGGAGCTGGGATGTGAGGTAAGGAGTAAACTACACTACACAATGGGCCAGTAGTGGGGGGATTATAGTTTTGGTGGTGGACATGCCCTTTAAAAAGAACACTAAACTCCGACTCCAAGAATTGACTCAAAACGATACACTAACCCAACCATAATGTCCCTCCAAAGGTCATGGCCCTTTTTACACAATAAAACTTCTTGCCACTGCTAAAGTAGAAAATCTCTGCTCTGGTCCATCAAAAAATTATGAATTTGGTAATAAAGCTTACACAATTGACCATTATTTATAAAGCAATACTCGCACCTTTAACGATTGTAAAAACAATCATTAATTTATGATAATGTCTGATAATGATTGTAAATCTACAACCCTCCATAGTACCCTTGCGATATTTTACTATGTATGGTATTTTATGACTGAACATAATGAACGTTAGCGTAAATGTACGATTGCGGCTGTACATTTTCGTCCGCCGTCATACATTACCGATAACGATGGTATCGCTAACTTGCAATATCGCTTAGAAAATTTTTTATTAATATGGCCCAATACTTACTAGAAGGCTTCGTAACTTCACAATAGACTCTGCCATACACCAAACAGATACAGGCTCAGGTCTTTAAGCAACAAGCCCAGCACAAACAGCTGAGGATTCCCGCAGTACTATCAAATTATACACCCAACCCACATTCTTCTCCTTATCCTCTAGACAGACCAAATACAACACTTCCTCAGAAATTGTAACCTCCTAACTATCTCTTCCTCACAATTGGAAACACTGAACAAGAATATCTCCATACAGCAAATTCAACAAACCCTAAAAAAATCTACCAACAGGCCAACCCCTGGCCCTGATGGCCTCACATTCAAATATTATAGAACTTTCCTAAGCACTTGATCCCTCATATGGTTAGTTTGTATAACTCTATACTAAACGGCACTCCCCTCCCCTGGATTATATTTCATCCTATATAACACTTATTCTGGAAAAGATTTATCAAACAGGGCCAACTATAGACCCCATTGCCTCTACCAATGCTGATAATAAACACTGCTGGAACAAATACCATCAGAGATGCACAGCTACTCCCCACTGGGGGGAAAATTGGGTGCTGGAGATTAAGTTATAGTCTACTCAAAAAAAAAAAGGGAAAACCTCCTTATAAAATGCACTCAATAAATATCTGTTGTATTCAATTAGATCAACTGGACTTGAAATGTAGTTCTTGAAGACGTTTCGCTAGTCATCCGTCTTGGCTTTCTCAATTCAGAATGACTTGTACAAGAATCTGTGGCAATTATGTACCCTGGAAAATCCCAATTAGCATATCACAGCCAGGTTTAAGGGTGTGATTGGGTGTGGGTGTGGCTAAGAGGTGTTATAGGAACGCCCAGAGTAAGGTGTCAAACAGCATTGTACATGGCGAGCAGTTGGTGTCGAACCCCCCCCACCTCTATTTAGGCTTGGTTTCTTTATTTTCCCATAAGGGCCTCCTTAACACCTCTCTTGAACCAGTCACGTTCCTTCGCCAGTATGTTAACATTACAATCTTCAAAGTATGTCCTTTATCCTTAAGATGCAAGTACACGGCTGAGTCCTGACCCGAGGAATTGGCTCTTCTGTGCTGGGCCATACGTTGATGCAGTTGCTGTTTGGTCTCCCCCACATACAAATCAGAGCATTCTTCACTGCACTGCACTGCATATATGATGTCGCTTTTCTTGTGTTTTGGTATTGGGTCTTTCGGATGTACCATTGCTGCCTCAGTGTGTTGTTTCGTTTAAAGCAACAGGGATACGATGTTTTTTGAAAATTCTTCTTAATTTCTCGGAGACCCCTGCTACATTGGGATGACCATGTTCTTCCTCCTGTCTTGCTTTTCCCCTTCACTGTTGGTATTCGGTGTTCTTTTCTTTCCTTCTTACTTCTTTTGACAAAGGCCCAGTCTGGATATCCACAGTTTTAAGGGCTCCTCTGAGATGTTTCATTTCTTTTAAGCCTTCGCCTCTGTGCTAGTGGGGATGTTCTCGGCTCTGTGTTGCAGGGTTCTGATGACCCCCAGCTTGTGATCTAAAGGGTGGTGGGAGTCAAACATCAAATTGATCTGTGTTTGTTGGTTTCTGTAAACCCTACTTCCAGTTTACCATTTTCCTTAAAACTTCTACCAGCAGTCCAAGAAAGCCATTTTGTTGTTTTGTACCTCTTCCCTTGTGAAATTAATGTTTTGGTCCACCGCATAAATGTGTTCTGTGAAAGCTTGTACTTCCTTCTGGTGGATTGATTTTAACCCGGTGTCATCACAGTAATCCTGAAACCAGTGGCTGGGTGCTATGCCCTTAAAGGTATTAAGCGCCTGTGTTTCTACCTCCTCCATGTAAAGGTTGGCCACAATAGGTGAAACTGGAGATCCCATAGCACATCCATGTTTTTGCTTATAGAACTTATCCCTGTATTTGAAATAGGTGGTATTCAGGCACAAGTCCAACAAGGAACACACCTGTTCTGGGTTGAGATCAGTTCTGCTAGCGAAACGTCTTCAAGAACTACATTTCAAGTCCAGTTGATCTAATTGAATACAACAGATATACCATGACCTGGATGAATGAGAACCTTCACAAGCGCACTCAATAAATGTATCCCCCTCACAGTAGCAAACAATGGGAAACAGCAATTAAGACTTAACTTTTAATAGTATATCTTAAAAAACCTACATCTAAAAATAGTAAAACTCCATCTTGACAGTGGTGAGAAAAATGGGATACGTACTAGTAGAAAGTGGAGGGTAAAGAAAAGTCAAATACCAACAGGTGGGAGATATCTCTCCACCCAAAAGGGAAGGAAAAGTGTATCCCTAGGCACAAGTGCCCTCCTAATCAATTTTAAACTAGTCTATAGAGCCCTATTTTTCTAAAAAGAAGGAAAATTCACCAGACTGTCAGATGTGAATAAAATATGATATGAAAAAACACCTCTGTAATGAATCCCTGGTGTGCTGAGTAGTGCTACACCCTGTTAGAGGCCGATTAGCTCACAAAAAATGGAATCAGTTTACATGTCACTGATTCACCATTGTATTGTAGATAAGTGAGCTAATCCCATATCATACAGAGAGGAAAAAACAAAAAACACATGGGCCATAACGCAGAAAAAGCCTTTGACAGACTGGCATGAACATATATGCTCTCGACTCTAATGACTTTTGGCCTCACCGGGAGGTTTCTACGGACTTTGGAAGTGCTTTACTCTTCTCCCACTGGGCAAATTAGGGATGGTCTCACGAAAATTTGTTATTCAAATGGGAACCAGACTAGGCTGCCCTTTATCAACCCTACTATGCTATGAGCATTGAGCCGGGACTTCCTCGATCTCCATGGTCTACATGTAAACAAAGAGCAATATAACATCTCACTCTATGAAGATGACATCTTGTTAACACTCACCCAAACCTCCCTACCCAACTTACATAAGATCCTCCAGACTTATGGGAAAATCCATGGTTATAAACTTAACCAGGGAAAGATGGAGGCCCTCTTGTTGAATATTCCACTGACTATTCTACAAACCATAAAATCACACCTATATTTCAAGGTCTCTATCTGGCCAATTACGATCCCATGGTACGAAAGATCAGTGACACGCTAACTTAATGGAAATCATATATGATCTTCTGGTTTTGCTGTATAACCTCAATTAAAATGACCATATTTTAAACTCACATACCTATTCTCAACTCTCCCTATAGATGTACCCCTCAAGATACTTTGCCATATGCAAAATGATTTCATGAAATTTATCTGGGATTATGGAGCACACAGAATCTCGCGTCAGGTTGCATTCACAAGGAGGTTTGGGGTCCCTGACTTAACTAAATACTATTATGCCTCTCACTTCTATCATCTTACATATTGGGCTTCAGAACAACCTCAGGCTAGGTGGGTAGAAATAAAGGGGTCTCAGATTCAGCACTCACGTTTGCTTACTTTACCCCCCTACATCTATCAAAGAAAAATAATACAGGGCAAATGAGGGTCATCTGCAACCTCTGGCAGAAAGTTAATAAAAAGCACTCTCTTCTAAATAAAGCCCTTTTTCCAAAACTCCAGACATACCCACCGGTTTAATCACAATGCTCTTCATCTGTTACGTTACTGTGACATAATGAACAAAATCACTAGACGGTTTTACACATTTAAAGAATTGATCCCTTAAAAAGAAGATAACTTCTACTTTATCTTACATGTATTGCCAGATAAAACACAAAGCAGACACTCAATTAAACTCAATTCCTAATGAACCCTCTTTAACCCACCCATACATGGTTAAATGGGAAAAGTCCTTGGGCATACCCATAACAAAAGACACATGGGAAACAATATGGGAAGAAAACATCTATTAATACCACACACAAAGAGAACAGCTACAAAGTGTTATTTCATCTGCACTTTACTCCGGAAAGATTACATAGCATTGACCCCACAATTCCAAGGACATGCTGGAGGTGTGGATTGGTCACAGGAACACTTTTTGTATATTTACTGGTCATGCCCAAGGCTGACACTATATTGTACAAATGCTAGTAGACACTTTGGTATGGCATTCAATACCACTCTCTCCCATACACACTCTTCTGTCAGCTCCACATCCTGAAAAAGATTTAATCAAACAGGTCCTTACTGCAGCATGATGCCTCATGCCGAGACATTGAAAACAAGTTCAAATGACCACTCTGACGGAACTTATATAGAGAATTAATGATACACAAGTTATGGAATATTATGCAGCCCAACTCAAAGATAAGATTGGGAAATATGAAGTTGTTTGGGGACCATGGCTCAGATACGCGGACCAACTGGAGGGGTCTACTGGATCTCATACACCTGGGAATGTCAACTCATAGCCTTTACTCTCTACGTGCTATGCTTTGACCAAAATAGCATAAGGAAGCGATGGACGAAAGGAAATATAATGGAAGCCTGGATTTGTGGTATGTCAGGAGGGGCTGCTAGTTTTGTTTTATTTTGCTTGTTCTGTCTTATGTTCAGTTTAAAAAAAGAAAAGAGAAATTAATCACTACAACATAGCAGATGCTATACGCACACAGACCCTGCATAAAATTAGGCATTACATTTAAGTTTACTCTACAGTCTGAGCTGCAATTTAATGGTAAAAATGTGAGTAACAAGAAAATGCACATTGATTGAGTACTGCCAAGCTAATTTACCTCACCACGGATTGAAACATCAAGAGGGATCGGTCACATAATTTATAACTTTTCATCGAACATTCCCCTTTTATTTTATAACTCTTTATGTAATGTTGTTATCATAAAAAATGTGCAATTTAAAAAAAAAAAAGATTTGTACAAAGATCTTTTGTCTAATAACTTGGGGGAGGAGTGTTCTTGCAGTATAACGCTTCTAGGGGACACAGAGAAAGAAAAGAAAATTATATTTATTACAGATAAGAAAGTTGCTTTGCTATAAGTAATAATAGACACAGTAAAAAAAAAAAATGTTGTTGTATTGTTTTTTTAGAAAGACTTTGGGTTTTAATAATTTAACGTGTCAAAATTAATTTGCTGCCTTTCTTCGAATCCTTTGGAAACAGTAAGACAAAAGTCACATATTCTGATGTCAGTGCTAATAAGCACTTTCAAAAAGTCAGTTTTTATCTACTCAGAACTGGAACACATGATCACATGAACACTGATCTTTATTTCTTCACATGTCTAGCTGGAGGGGCAATTTTATACAACAATGGAAACACAGCTGCATTTAATAAGGACGTTGTCACTGCACCTGCTTTTTGATCAATGTACCAGTATGTTTAGGGTGGCATGGAGTCCCCATTTTAGCCTTCAAAATGAAAATAATATTCAACAGGTTTTGGGGGGGAAAAAATACACAATTTGATTTGTAACCTACGGTCAAGGAATCCTGTAATTACCACATGACTTGCTGTGGTTAAATTATCCTTAGTTTCCAATCTAACATTCCTCAGATTGCAGAGCATACATAATAATTACACCGCAGAGTTTGCCGGGTCATTCAAACCATAATTATAATGTGATTTGTATTGTTTATTTCATGGCAACATAAAGAACTTTGTACAGTAATTACTTTTTAAGTGCTCGTTCTTGATAATTGTAAGGTTGTATGCAGAAATGCGTGGATGCTGCTAGATATTTCAAGGGGCAGATCTGTTCTCAACTCCTTCCCTTTCACATAACTCAATGCCCCGGAACAAAGTGTTAGCAGGAAATCAATATGCAATTTAAAGTACATTTTCTTTGCATTTATGTTCAGTACAATTAAAAAATTGATATCATTGTATCATCCAACACTAAATGCATGAAAGGAGAGAAAAACCACATGAAAGCATGTAGATGTACAATTGTGTTATTGATAGGTTGAACGGAGGAGATTTAATAAAACTTTGATGATTATATACCTGATGGGTTGTCACATCTGACATCACTCCTGTCTGACAGATATACCTGTGGTTAAAACATCAATCCATATAATCTTCATTAAAAATGGTACATTCAATCAGCTTATCACATTCCCATCTCTAGTCCAGGCTATAAAGAGTTCTAAAGAAGTAAATCACAAATCCGTGCTGCAAGAAAGATTGAATGTTCTAATTTAAAAACACCTGCGTATCTGGCTATGTCTTTGTTATTAAACTGGCATTGGTTATGGATGGAGAGGTATCCAAATGGACACATAAATACCAGTTTCCTAGTCCACATAGACATCTGCAAGTCAGGAATACATATCTAAGTTTCTGGAGTGTGGAAGGAAATGTTCTTTTCATTTCAGGAAGCATTTTAGCACCTCTTGATGTAAGACATGACTTTATTCTCAAATGAAGGTGTTCAGGTGTTTGCTGCATGTGGATACTTATTTATAAAGCTTGTGAAAGCCATTGTCTGCATCTATTGATGACTGCAGTCACTTTTCTCCTCAGTTTTTGTAAGTGTAATGTGTTGTAATTCTCATTAGTTTTCATTGTTAGGTGACCCTCCTTGAGCTGAAAAGTCAGAACACCACAATGCAAAGAATATGAAAAGACGAAAGGAGAAAGGGAGAAAAAAATGTATTCCCTATCTGTATACAACAAACACAATAAACCACTGTTATAGCAAATAGGGGGAGGGGGATCAGTAAATAAGTATTAAAGGAGAGCTAAAGTCTTCAGGCATTTTCTCAATAGACAGAACACATTCTCAAACCTATCATAACAGTGTCTCACCTCTCCATTTGCTGTGGCTGCTGGGTGATTTATGAAATTTACCAGTGAGTACTAGGGGCCATCTCCCATAATCTACCTTAGCTGGCTAATCCCCCAGCTAAGTGTCTGCATACAGGCACATTCTCTGTAGTGCTTAACAGATCAAAATACTGAAGTTGCAGCCTTGCTTCCTAAATGTTGACAGACAATATCATAACAGCACTGGGATCCTCCCTCTCCCTGACACAGAACAGGGATTTCAGTTTGTTTTCAAACCCATTTAATGCTCCTGTCCTAACAATGATATAATCCTTTACATTTTATACAAAAAGAAAAGTAATCTTTACAGTGCATTTTATAGATAGTATGGATGTAAGAAACAGAATATTAACATTTTAGTAAAAATAAAAGTAAGTCTGAACCTGCAACTTGTACATGTATCCTGTCTTTCTAAAAGCAGAGCTCATACCTCTAGCCTAACAGAGATTTTATGTAGAAAACTAGTGGTTGTAGAATCTTTATCTTTTACTAGTAACATAATGGAAACAAACAAAAAGCAAAGGCCAGTCTGGGGATTTGAACTTGTGGCTCTTCGAAGACTACATGGGCTGTGGGTTGTACTGGCAACAACATGGAAGCCTTCTTAGTTATAGAATCTATTTCTCACATGTATTAAATGCAACTTACTAGAGAAGAATCTTAGAATGCATAGGTGTTCTGGGGAGAAGAGCTTTCACATTAGGATTTTAAAAAATTAAGTTTAGTTCTCCTTTAAGCTTTTTCCTGCGCATTCTTTGTGTGGAGTACCATTCAATGTGTAAATCAATTTTTACAAAGAATAATGTGCAGTATTGCAGTTGGCAAGAAGAATTTTGCATTACTACCTGATTCAAACATTTGCTTGTCCTTGGGTCCATACTCACGTGCAATATTGTGATCAATGAAACAAGCAGTAACACATGTGAATAATGGCTGAAACACGTGTACATGGCCTACTTGTTGGTGTGTTCTTTTAAAGAAATAAACTCACATTTGTGTTTTCGAACGCAACTAAGGGCCAATTACTAATAACTTTATTTGTCAGCCATATTGACAACAAGAGATGGTTTCTTGTATTTTATATTTTTCAATGGGAAGTATGCCTCTAAATAATTAATTTGTCTTAAAAGAGCCAAGTTCCTGTTCTATTTAATTTCTTCTTCTTCTCTTTTATTCTTCCACTTTTTTGAACTGTATCTCCTACCACAGTTCTCGATATAGATAAGAGACACAAAATTTTGTACAGACGTGCAGGACACATAGGAAAAGCGTTACATCGTTATTAAGAATTTTTGGGAGATTTTTTTCCCATTGACTATAAATGGGTACATTCCTCAAATAAGAATATTCTGGTCATGTGATGAATATGAATATTCTGACCATGTGATCAAATTAAATTCCAGCCATCACTTTCTTTATGAAACACAGAGGCTACACTAACTACACAAACAAAACACACAATTTTAAAACAAAAGTGCTAAAATGTATACAATAACAGGCATTCCATCCTGTGGTCCTCCAGGTGTTTGCAAACATCTGCAGGACCACAGGAAAGTGATCACAAATGCAAAAACACACACAGGTACAGGTACACACACCCAACCAAACATTTTACTTCCATGGCAACCATATATAAACACATACCCCCCTTAACACCACAAAGACACAGGTGCTCACACCTACTGATACACTGATACACCCTCACAGCCCAACCTATTGTTCCGTTTTCATGGCAACCATACCTAAACCATAAAAAAAGTTTACAGTCATAAATAGGAAAAATACCCCCTAACACCACACAAAAATATATATAACACAGACACAGATACACACACTTACTATAGCAACCATATACAAAACAACACAAATATATGTATCTTATCACAATGAATTATTACATTTAAATGTCCCCTTTCAAGCCATAGCATAATTATTGCACACCAAAATGCAGCCTTTCAAGCAAAATTAAATGTTTACTTTCTAGTTTAATGTTTCTATGTGATATTACTCTGCCTTTTTTTGCTAATAATATCTATTCATTATAGAATTATTAATATAATTTAAATATTTTTTAAACCGTTCCTTTGAAACTCTTGAATTGCACCAAGGTGTATGAAAGGTGCAGACCTGTTTCCTGTCCCAGATCATTCAAAGTGGATCACCTATGGGGAAGTTTTGCAAGGATTTTCAATTATGTAAGTTCCAGTTCATGTTCAGTGAGTGTTTATTGTAACGCTGAATATATAAGTTACTTATATTTTTGAATCTTTGAAGCATTGAAATAGAGTAGGTTTGTTAGTTTAGTGTGGTTTTCTACAATAACTTGATGGGAGGGTCAGTGAGTCAGAATTCAGTAAGTAGGCATAGTTCAAGCTTGGTCAAACAGGCAGAGATCAGAATACAGGCAGCAAACAATCAAAATTTGAACAGGCAACAACTGTACAGCTATGTAACATGCAGCCTTGAGTCTAAAGCTGACCATCAACTACAGTATAGTATAGTATAGTATTTGAGGTTGAATAAAGACATACGTCCATCCAGTCCAACCCATCTAGCAATATCCTCATTTCCTGCCTAACTGTTGATCCAGAGGAAGGCAAAAAAACCCACCAAATTTATGAAGGGGGAAAAAAATCCTTCCTGACTCCAAGTGGCAAACGGAAATTTCCCTGGATCAACTCTACTTTATGTACAGTATCTACTGGCATTCCTACGATGTTCAAACAACCACCTAGCTTGATCATTTTGCAATCTACAGTATATTAGGATTGCAATATTGGGAACATCAGTATGTAAAACTGCTGCTCTACTCCTGATCTCCCGATCTACAATCGATTTGGCAATCATGTTTGATCAAATGTCTATTTGGTGTAATATTGAGGTAGTGTATGGCCAGCTTAACTTGTTTACAAACCTATGTCATATAGAACATAACGACCAAGTAGCTCTTGCAATAGTGTAAATTCTAAATCATCACTTTATTCTTCTATAATTCACAAGTCATATTGTCATATAGCATAAAAAATACTGTAGACTTAGCACAATAGTGTACATATTATCTTTGAAAGTAATTCAGAAAAGAGGCTTACATTGTGTACATATTTAATCAGAAATATGAATAACGAGTCCTTTTATCATTGTGTTCTAAGCATCACTATTGGAAATGATGTAAAATGTTCTGCTAGGTCTTGTTTCAACGCCTTTAAGCCTAGGGGTTTTCATTCATTTAAGGCTTTGGCTATTTATGAATAAATCTTTAGATAAAACACAGTATTGAAAGCTATTTGACTGTATATGAATTTATACTGTATCCTCATTATGTTCTTATAAATGGGGCACTTAATTCTTCTTTTTCTATTTATTCAAAATTTTTGTCCTACCTTAATGTTATTGTGATGCCAATGTGGTCCCCCTATCCTTTTTACGCTGTCTCTTTCTCTATATATAATTGTCAAAGTCTTGCCCTCTAACTCTGCATCTGTATCTAAAAATAAACCTTAAGAACGTCTACTTTCATATCATACAATCACGTTTTTCTATCAAGGGAAATGCTCACACAACCTAAATCTGTATTTCTGAAATGATAAAGAACATCTTATTTTGGATTATTAAGGTGACTTAAAATGCAAAAGAGGGAGATTGAGTAAAATTCTCTAAATCTCACATGTACAAGGGGTTATGTTTAAAACAAAATCGTTATTCAATGTTAAAGTCAGTTTATTCAGATTTCATTATGGAACAGTATAATATTGTGCATGTCATATGTATTTAGATATATTGGGCGTCATTTTCCCAGAGCCTGAGAGCAAACCCTCAGTAATAAATACCTAGCAAGTCCTGCATGGGTGTTTTGCTCATACCCTTGCATCTGCTGCAATGAAGGGGTTAATGTCACACCAACTGCTATTGAATCAGTTAGCGTATCTTTAACTCCTTTAATGAACACTGTGGCTCTGGGTAAATGAGCCCCATAGAGTATATATAAATATCTATTTCCTACAATTCGCTATCCCACTTTAGACATTATATAATATTTTTTTTTACAAAATAATACGTTTAATTAGCATTCTTTCTACTACCACATTTCATTTGTTAATATTATTTTCAGTTTTAGATGATTGCTTGTATGTTTAGTTGGTGAACCATTATATATCTGGATTGAAGATCTGAGATATTTGGAGGAAGAAACGATTTTCTTTCATAGACTCACAATTATCTTTACATATGACCTTCAGTTTATCAATATTTTCTGACTTTTTTTGGATTGTGCCATTTATTTAGTAAAATAATGTTAATCGGGAATTTTTAAATGGGTAATTGGACTAACATTTATTTAAAGTTCATTCTTCTCATGGAATTTTTTATTCATTTATCTCTAGAAAACGTGTTTATCTTTGTTATAATGTTTCACGTGTAGCACAATTCGTTTAAAGCAATCAAGACAACAAACAGCTTGTGAGTCCAACCAAAGCAATACAAGTTCCCCAACAAGAAATCATGCTTTAAGGCTACCTGGAGTAACAGTACACACATGACACAACAGACAGTCATTCTTGTATATAACAGGATCAAAATAACAATACATTTCTTTTCAGTGAAAGTAGGCTTATGTAGACACCATTAAAGAACAAGTATGCTGTAAAACCAAGTTAAGTTTAATTGGAAGCAGCAGCTTTAAAAAATCTTTTGCCCCCACCACTTTTTTTCTATGTAAAGATGCTAACATCGTGTATCTGCATTGTAGACTGTTTAGCTCCACCCTTCCAAGATTTCCTGGATCTTCTTAAGCCTCAAAAAGCACGATCTGTTTGGTCCCGTGCATGCCTACCTTGTCCGGTGGCCGCTCACTCTGCATCCTCTGCGCTTCTGGATGACATCACTACTCATCACCAGGAAGTGAGAGGTGGCAAGTAGTGACATCATCTGGAAGCACGGAGGATGCAGAGAGAGCGACCGCCGGACAAGGTAGGAGAAAGTGGTTGACTCAACTATAAACCGAGGTCCGGTTTTCATGCTTTTTTTTAAAGCCTGAAAACCTCAGTTTATACTCAAGTATATATGGTAATTAACAGGTAAATATAGCAGTTGGGGTTGCTGGCAGATAACTGACAAGTCATCAGTTAAATAAAGCCCCAGGACTGAATGGAATACACCCTCGGATTTTAAAAGAGCTTAGTTCAGTTCTATCTAGACCACTGTTTCTTATCTTTTCAGATTCCCTTTTGGTCTGGGGATGTGCCGCTGGATTGGAAAAAAGCCAATGTAATACAAATATTTAAAAAAGGTAGTCATTCACAGCCTGGTAACTATAGACCTGTAAGCCTAACATCAGTGGTAGGGAAGGTGATGGAAACTTTGTTACGGGATCATATCCTTGACTTTGTCTCCAGAGCTCATCTTATTAGTAGTAGTCAGCATGGATTTATGAGAAATTGAATTGGTTTTTATGAAGAAGTGAGTAAGATTTTGAATTCAGGCACAGCAGTGGATGTGGTATACTTGGATTTTGCCTAGAAGAAAACATTTGTTCATGGATAGAGAATTGGTTATTGGATTGCAAACAGAGAGTGGTGGTAAATGGAGCTACATCTATGTGGGCTAAAGTTCTAAGTGGAGTGCCTCAGGGTTCTGCACTGGGGCCACTTTTGTTTAATCTGTTTATAAATGACTTAGAAGGGGGCATTGAGAGCAAGGTCTCTGTGTTTGCTGGTGACACTAAACTATGCAGAGCTTTGGAAACGATGTGCAAGTGTTGCAAACAGACCTAGATAATCAAAATGGGCAGCAGAATGGCAGATGAGATTCAATGTTGATAAATGTAAGGTGATGCATTTGAGATTTAATAATCCCTGTGCCTCCTACACCATAAATAACTCTGTGTTAAGTGCATCTGTAATGGAAAAAGATTTGGGGGTTCTGGTAGATACAGACTTAGCTGTAGCAAACAATGCCAGGTAGCAACGGGGGAATAGATTAAAGAGAGAAAGATAATTTTCTCACTCTTTATAAGGCACTGGTAAGGCCTCATTTGGAATATGCAGTGCAGTTTTGGAATCCCATATACAAAAGGTACATCTTGGAAATGGAAGCAGTTCAGAGAATGGCAACTAAATTAATAAGGGGAATGGAGGGGCTTGAATATGCAGGCAGATTAGACAAGTTAGGGCTGTTTACATTGGAGAAGCAACGTTTGCGTGGGGATATGATAACCTTGTACAAATATATTAATGGGCCATACAATGAACTAGCTGGTGCATTGTTCACTAATAGCTCATATTAGAGGACTTGTGGACATACTTTAAGATTGGAAGAAAAGAAGTTTCATCTTCAGGTTAGGAAAGGTTTCTTTACAGTGAGAATGGTGGTCATCTGAGGATGACCTCATGGGCTGTATGTTTCTAAATGTGAAGCATTAGTTTGCTAAGCCACCAGAACTAACACAAAGAAATCAGGTACATTTAGAAAACTTGCATGGAACAAATTGGAAACAAAACAATAAACTATTAATATAAGGAGTTGACTATTTTTATTGCTCCTGGTAGACTGCAATTCATGCTGGCTGAAAAATAAACTGCAGCTTTCAAGAATTACACATTGGCATTTGTATAGAAAACACGTGTATAGAGACAGTGACTAGTGGGGTGCACATGCTCTTTAAATAATTAGATTTTTTTTTCAGCTGTAGGGTTTTAAAGTGTGTCTGTATGTGTGTGGAGTGGGTGGATTTTTTTTTATATAGGTGCTGTGCTAGATTGGGTCTGCACTCCAGAAACACAGATGGCTGCTAGTCTGTTTGCATAAATAGACCCTCCCCCAACTGTAAACTTTTTTTTTTTTTTAAGTCTGTGCAGGTACTTTTTATCTTTCCCAACATAGCATGTTGCCTGGGCCCCCCTGGGGCCAAAGGAGGAGCAGAGTGTTAGGTGATTTCAGTCAAACTATTGGAAGTATATGCAATTTAATGTTGCTGCTAATTAATCATTATTGCGTTCTGCATAATTGGAAAAAGGATTTGGCACAGTTTACTTGCCCTTTAAACATTATTTTAGATGTTTAACAGAGTAAAGCAAAGCAACACAAACAGAGAAATATACCTATTTCCTTACTTAAAGGAGGGAGGGAAATCTAAAAGCAACACAAGGAACTTCTTCTGTACTTAAGAGTGAAATTTATATAGGACAGCCTTAAAAAGGATGTGGTTGGTTTGTGGTTTGTGCAGTTAAAAATTTACATTACCCTGATATCTGCTTTAGTAGAAAATGAACTTAACGTGCAAGCATAAGACATACTCAGGGTTATTCAATAAATTTCTTATCATTTAAAATGGTGCTAATTTTGCCCCAACCAATCAGATGTTATCAGATGTCGCTTCTCCAATGTAAACAGACCTAACTTGTCTAATCTGCCTGCATACAAATTAATACCACAATATTCACAGCTTTGCCTGTGTTGTTTGGGTTTATCACATCTACTTCACTCATTTGGTTCTGTGTTAAGTGAATCCCTGTTGGAAAGGGATCTTGGAGTTTTGGTGGATAACAAACTTAAAGGTAGCAAGCAGTGCCAGGCGGCAACCGCCAGAGCCAGCATGGTATTGTCTTGTATAAAGAGAGGTATGGATTCAAGGGAGGAAAATGTTATTCTCCCTCTTTACAAAGCATTGTACAAGGCCTCATTTGGAAAATGCAGTGCTATTTTGGAATCCTGTGTACAAAAAGGACATCTTTGAAATGGAAAGGGTTCAGAGAAGGGCAACTAAATTAATAAGGGGATTGGGGGAGCTTGAATATGAAGAGAGACTGGAAAAGTTACAATTATATACACATGAGAAAAGGCGCTTGCGTGGTGATATGATTACTGTGTATAAATACATTAACGGGCCATACAATAAACTATTTGGGGCATTGTTCACCAATAGAACATGTCAGAGGTCCCGAGGACATCCCTTAAGGGCTAGGCCACACTGCTGCGGTTTTTTTTGCGTTTGCGATTGCGATTTTCCAAAATTATCGAAAACGCGGCAACGCAAAAAAAACGCGCGTTTTTTGGTGCGATTGCGATTGCGTTTTGGGTTCTGCATTTTTAATCGCAATCGCATGCGTTTTCCTATACTTGTTGAAGAAATCGCAATCGCAAACGCAACGAAAATCGCACATGAAATCGCATGCTATTGCGTTTGCGTTTCAGTGTGGCCTAGCCCTAAGACTTGAAGAAAAAAGGTTTAGGCTTCAAGTTCGGAAAGGGTTTTTCACTGTGAGAATGGTAAAGCTATGGAACTGTCTTCCAGTGGATGTTTTTTCCCCCTTCATAAATTTGGTGGGTTTTTTTTGCCTTCCTCTGGATCAACAGTTAGGCAGGAAATGAGGATAATGCTAGATGGGTTGGACTGGATGGACGTATGTCTTTATTCAACCTCAAATACTATACAATACTATATCACTAGATCCAACAACGCATTCGGTCTAGTAGGAACTTCTACCATCTGTGAAAGAAAATGCTCATATAGGAAATTTAAGAACTTTATACCTTTTGAGGTGCTGGCAGTTCCTCCAATCTATGTCAGGGTAGTTAAAATCCCCCATAACAAAACATGCCCCATACCAATAGCCTTCGCCATCTGCATATGGAGATTCGTTTCCACCTCCTCCCTGGCATTTGGTGGCTTATAACATACCCCAACAATTAATTTACTTACCTTCTTGCTTCCTGTACACAGCTCTACCCATCAGCCTGAAAGGAAAAAATCCTTCCTGACTCCAAATGTTAATTAAAAATGATCCCTCGATTAACAAGAACAAAATGGGAACTTCTGGGGGTGAGGCGTAAAATGGTGGCTCGATTTTAATGTGTTCTGATCCACCAATACATTAAGCACCTTAACAGAGCCATCACCAAGACGGGAGTGATCTCAAAGTAGCTGACACTGCATTTGTGGGTAATCGGTGACCCACCAATTCCCGAAGGTACGGCCCAGCCAATGGCACTAAAATAGATACCTGTCTTTAGACCTAAAGCATATAATGTGTAGAGATCACAGAGCCCAGAGGAAAAATCTGTTTCAGAGGGTAAAAACAGTGCAGAAATGAAGATTTAGACTAATGAACAGACCCCCAAAAAATACCAGACATACACTACAGGCCTAATAACTTTAATAACAAGAACTTTATAGAAATTAACTGTGCCCCACAACCCATTATAACCAGTCAAGCTCTTAGTATTTGAACAGAATACAACAGCATCTCTAAATCGCTGTAAAGTAGACAGAAAGAAGGAGGCACCAAACAGCACTGAAAAGGCAAGTCTAGTGCTCTTTTTATCGTAACATTTTTCAGACTATAACAAGTCTTTTCTCAAGCAACCAACAAATTACATGTAAAACAAATTGATACCTACAGACCAATCCCAAAGACCAACCCTTTAAAACAGTCATTGTGATTTATCCAATTAACGGCTTCCAGTGTATCCATCATTAAATGGCCATTTATGTGAATGATCTGAAATATACAGTATAATAAAGTGCAATGCAAGAATGTGATAAAATATATACATAATAAAATTAATAAAATTACAATAAAACCAAGTGTCATTTTGTCCTTCTTAAACAGATACCTTCCCATCTTTCTCTTTAAGTACAGTAAGTGTAGTCTAAATTTAAAATGTTAAAATAGGAAAATGTTACCTTCATTAAAGAAATTCAGTGATTCATTATATCAGTAACGTTGTGTCCTATGAAAGTGTATACCGTATATAAATTGTGTATATAAATTATATACGGTATACATTTAAAATGTAGTAGAGGGTTCTGTATTGGATTTTGTAACTGCATAGTCAAACAATACCAAAGCTTCTAAGCATAACTAGGGGATGTAACCCGGCATGGCAGGTGGGAAAATTGTGAGCCCCAGGAATCAAACACCAACTACCAGTAGTTCTCCAAGAGATTCTTCCCTCTTTGAAAATCTTCCATTTCCTACAGCCCTTTTCCCAATGGAAAAATAATAAAAAGGAATGGATCAACACAGAGCAACAGGCAGCCAACCATTAGTCTTCTGGAATATATCACAATAGGGACACATTTCTAAATAAAACATCCTTAGATATGGCAAAACAAATATAAAATAAAAAAACAGAAATCAAATATAGGAAATCCACAAAAAAAATCCACAAAACAATGCAACACATGGATGGAAAAACTGGATAACACTGAGCATAATATCCCAGGTTTGCATTCGGAAATAGCTGAGATTGACCTCGTTTGAAACCAGGTAAAGGCCGTAGCACAAGAAGTGGCCAGATTAATTTTACTGTTACTGAATGAAAAACTAGATATATTGACAACATCAATTGACACAGCACGGGCACAAATCTCAAGCAATCTCATCTTATTACCACTTTAGAGTCCCGCACAGGAGATAATAAACTATGTCTGGACCAAGCGGATATGGCTTTTTTGGACTACAGAAGAAGGAAATCCAGAAAGTCTCGGGGGTCGGAGCTAAGCAGACTACAATGCTGAAGCAAGATGTCAGGAACTTTACATCAGTAAAGGTATAGAAAAGTATTGTAGTGCCGTATGAGTCCAATATATAGATGCTAAAAAATAAGAGTACTGTGATACTTTTTCTATGGACTAACAGTTTATTTAATTGACAAGCTTTTGAGGGCTATACCCTCTTCATCAGGTCAGAGCAGTACTGATTTTAACAATTTTACTTTCTGTTAAACCTTTGTTATAAATCAGTACTGCTCTGACCTGATGAAGAGGGTATAGCCCTCGAAAGCTTGTCAACCAAATAAACTGTTAGTCCATAGAAAAAGTATCACAGTACTTTTATTTTTTACCACCAGTAAAAGGTAGGCTCAGGAGGGACCTACACAAAAAGAAAAAAAGGGGGTTGGAGGAGATTTTTTTAAGCTGCTGCTTCAAATTAAACTTAACTTGGGTTTAAAGCACAGTTATAATTTAATGATACCGGCTAAGTATAATTCAACATATTGTTTAACTACTTTTAAGTGCTTAAATTATGTATAGCCTAATCCCTGTCTATATCACAGCATTTTACCTTTTGCCACAAACAGACTACAATAAGTAAACTCCAATACAAAGGATACTGCTAATAGTACCGTAACCAATTATTACAATAATGTACTGGCTGAAATTACTGCCTGTGCTCTAGTGTATATTCAGAACAGCAATATGATTGCTAGGATAATGTTTCACATATTTAATTTATGCAAATGTTATAATTTGTTTTTAATGTTGTTACAGATTTTACAGGGTCAATTGATATATGGTATCAATGAGTGTCTAAGCCTTATAGGAGGCCTAAAGTCAAGTCACACCACCACCCAGGACTTTCTCCAATTCATTTGGATGCTGAAGGGCTGGGACAGCATCCATCATCCAAGAAAGGTACTTTTCACATATCATAATAAACATCACCACACTGAACACCTCAGACATTCTACATCTAAACCCAAAATAAAACTACAGCGCTAATGTAATATATATATACACACACTTAATATATAATAAACTATTAGTGCTCCTTAATTAAAGCACCCGGAGGGCACTATGTAACAATACCAAATCACCCTGATGACGGCAGTATAGCCAAGACTGGTAGGACACACCTCCCGAGGTTAAGAATACTTAGCTCACCAAACAGAGGCTTAGCAGCATAAGTGGACAGGAGTTTCCTACTGCATGTACCAAGTGAGAGACCCACATCTGTCTACTGCCATCTGGCACCAACCATACTGATTAGTATCCCCTTAATGGGTTGGGACGAAGGCGGACAGGAGCCACAGCTGCACACCGTGACTGAGTGAAGTTGTATACCTACACAATAAACTGTATGAGGCCTTCTGTAATGGGCAGCAGAGGAAACAAGATCGATACATTGTTTAGCAAGTTTTTCAACAATCTTTAAGTCTCTTATACTGCTACAACACGAGGATACTTGTTATCTATTTTCACTTACCTTTCATTTCTCACATGATATCGAAACATTTCAAAATATTCCTATTACCTGTACTCCGGATCACATAGTGCACTTTAAAACAGCGTACCTTATTATTAACCTTATTAACATATACCATGGAATCACGTTTAAACAAGAAACCCCATTATGGCACCTGGGATCTGATTGCTTCTTTTCTCTCCAGATATTGTGCTAATTCTACTATCCAGACATTGTACGTTCATTGTCTTGAGCCACATAGACATACATACTTTCATTTTTATATACCCTGCCGACAGGTTTATTAGCCTATAGGGAGGATTATTTTGTGTCTCCTTTCTGCTGGTGGGGGAGGGAGAGGGTTAATGTCATGGTTTATGTTACAGTATATTGATGTCTCATTTATGTAGGATGCATAATAAAATCAGCGTTTAGATTTATTTGTTTATTGTTTTATTATATTTATTATATACCTCAACACACCTATCAAAATAATAGGAAGGAGACTCCATGCAGTAAATAACTGCAAAAAATCTTCATTTATTTCAGTGCTTCATTTATTTCAGAAGCACTGAAATAAATGAAGAATTTTTGCAGTTATTTACTGTGTGAAGCCTTCTTCCAATTCGGTTTGATTGCTTAAATTATTTGCTAGATATGATACTTACCTCCACAACATTTTTTGCTGACGTCAAAGAAGCCGAAATATATGATTTAATAATCTCAGATGATGCACCAATAACACTTTTTGTTATTAAATTATTCTGGATGGCATCTAAAGCAGTAATGAGAGGCCATATCTTACCAAGCACAATGAAAGAAAGTAGCGAGAGAAAAACCAGAGGCGTTAAAAACAGGCCTAAAAGAGACTTACCAAACCTACATCCAAACCGATAATACTCACAACAAGGAATTATATCTCGCCTTGAAACAACAACTTGACACCTTATTATTATCAAAAGCTAAATGGTCCCTAGGCGCAAGGAAAAATAAATTTTTCAGATAGGGCTACAGAACGTGTGGGGCAACACTGCTAGCAAACATAAGAAAGCCATATCGAAAGCCCACATTTTAAAATTACAAAGAGCTCCACTACATCCAGAAACAACGACCCAACCAAAATAACCAAACTTTTACAAAATACTATGCACACTTATATCTGTTGTATTCAATTAGATCAACTGGACTTGAAGTTTAGTTCTTGAAGACGTTTCGCTAGTCATCCGACTGGCTTTCTCAATTCAGAATGACTTGTACAAGAATCTTTGGCAATTATGTACCCTGGAAAATCCCAATTAGCATATCACAGACAAGTGTTAAGGGCGTGATTGGATAGTGGCTAAGAGGTGTTATAGGAACGCCCAGAGTAAGGTGTCAAAACAGCATTGTACATGACAGACAGATGGTGTCGAACCCCCCCACCTCTATTTAGGCTTGGTTTCTTTATTTTCACATAAATGGCCTCCTTAACACCTCTCTTGAACCAGTCACATTCCTTTGCCAATATGTTAACATTACAATCTTCAAAGGTATGTCCTTTATCCTTAAGATGCAGGTACACGGCTGAGTCCTGACCCGAGGAATTGGCTCTTCTGTGCTGGGCCATACATTGATGCAGCAATTGGTACATCAAAAAGACCCAATACCGAAACACAAGAAAAGCGACATCATATACGCAGTGCAGTGCAGTGAAGAGTGCTCTGATTTGTATGTGGGGGAGACCAAACAGCAACTGCATCAACATATGGCCCAGCACAGAAGAGCCAATCACGCCCTTAACACTTGGCTGTGATATGCTAATTGGGATTTTCCAGGGTACATAATTGCCACAGATTCTTGTACAAGTCATTCTGAATTGAGAAAGCCAGTCGGATGACTAGCGAAATGACTTCAAGAACTAAACTTCAAGTCCAGTTGATCTAATTGAATACAACAGATATACCATGACCTGGATGAATGAGAACCTTCACAAGCACTATGCACACTTATACTGTGTTTCTTATACCAGAAACACAGCATGGATATTGGAAAAACAAGGCAATATTTAGATCAATACAAATTACCAAAATTAACCCCAGAACACAGACCCATTCTAAACAAAAATATAGAATAAAACTTAGGAGGATAACTCTTAACTAGCCAACAAATCACCTGGTCCAGACAGATTCTTACCACAGTATTATACAATTCTCTCCTCTCATATAGTACCTTCTGCCACTAAATTATTACAACTTATTAACAGCCTACCTAATTTTTAATAAAGAAAAAGTCACATTACTACTAAAATTAAACAAAGAACCATAACTTACACAATCCTATTGCCCTATCTCACTACTCAACATTGGCCATAAACTATTTACCAAAATATTTGTGAATAAGCTAGACATAATTATGCCAACACTAGGAACAGAAGAAAAACTAGAATTAGTCAGAGGCAAAAACCCCACAAAAGGAATCAGAAAAGCATTAGCAGCAATTGCTTACTTGATACACAAAACTCAATACAACATACTATCCTCCTTACCCTAGATGAGAACAAACCATTTGATCAAATGTCCTTAACCTTTCTTAACACAATACTCAAACAACAAAGGTTTGGCAGTAATTTAAGGTATGATATTACACATTTACAATCACACCAATCAACTCGACTACTAATCAACAGGTCACTAACTGGCTCTATTGGAATAGGCAGAGGGGTAACACAAGACTGCCCCTATGCATGCATTAAACATGTGCAAACCGCAGATTTGAACTAATATTTGTTACTGCAAATTCAGAACCTCCCACCCCCTGTGTTTCTGATCAGTCATTACTTCATATCTTGGGCTGTGCAGCAGGTAGAGATATGGTTGATGGCTCAAAGGTAGGAACCTGTCCTTTCATTTAATTACAATTTGTTTGAAGACCACAGTTCCCACTTTAATCTTTGAATGAAAGTTAAATAGAATGACCCACTTTAAAAGTGCCACCGGTCTTTGAAAGATCATATGCTAATATGATTTCCCCAGAAATATTTCTGTGCATAAAAAATGCAGTAGAAATTATGGTTAGGAATGTTCTAAGGAAGTGTGCATCCTGGGATGAGGAAAGACTATTGCAGAACTAAAATTGTATCTTATTACTGACCACAGCCAACAGGGCATGTATTTATTTTTCCTACAAAAGATATAGGGGGTTATTCAATAAAATATCTTATCGTTTAAAATGGTGCTTATTTTGCCCCAACCAAACAGATGTTAGCTTTCAAATGTTACATAAGTTCTGATTGGTTGGGGCAAAATTAGCACCATTTTAAACGATAAGAACTTTTATTGAATCTCCCTGAAAACCACTGTGGATGAAGTACGGATGGGGCCCATCATAGTTTTGCTGGGGGGGTGCAGTGATTCCTACAGTAGTTATGCTACTGACGATGTGTTATATGATTGTTACTTAAGTCAAATCTAACTTAAATTGTTTTCTTCTTGTAGATTTTCTGCAGTAGTATATATGAGAATTAATAGTAGATTTATAAAGTAATTACTCTTGGAAGTAAAAATGTATTTAAAAGAGTAAAAGAAAACAAACAAGAAATATCCCATCTCCCAGTAATATCTGTAAACCCTCCATGGAATATTACAGGAGCGCGTCTGCCTTGGAACACTGAATATGCTGTTTTATATATGTTTAATATTTAAATGTATCTTTTGGAACGTATGCATTCCAGCACATATTCACCATCTGCTAACTAATCCCATCAATATACTTCACAATCCAGCAACAATAGATGTGTTAATGAAACATTCAGTACCACATCCTGCAAAATCCCCACTGCAGATATCTTAATGGGAAATAGTAAAGGCCCTGTGGGGATATTTATGTACACCATAATGATCTCCTTTTTCGCCATCCTTTTCTGAACGACATCATTTTATTATTTTTTCTCCTTAACATTATATTTTTGTAACATGTTTTTTACTCTTTGATTCACTAATTGGCCTTCCCTTCTTTCATCTTTCTTCATCCTCGCTGCATGTCACCGGGCCTGATCATGTCACAGCCTGGTTTAGTATCCCTTACCTTTTACAGCTATTTCCCCCCCCTTATTTTAGATGACACCACACAATTGGCAGCTAACCATTTTTTTGGATTCTATATTTCACATAAGAGGAACCCATGACCTTGTCTTTGATGAGTGTTTAACCTTTCATTTTTACTGTGAAATCATTCTTAAAATTGCGATTCTACAATGGCTTCACAATAATTCTCTCTCTATATTTATATTCTCTTAGGTTAAATGTGTGAAAATCACAAGAAAGCATTTTGTAAAATGGACAGAGCTAGCTGATAATTGCTTAGGATTACACATGATGGAATGCTCAGGCCATCTAGCAACTCTGCACTGTCCAGAATAATTATACATCAGGTGTTAAAACATTTGCATTCTCATTACTCAGGTAAACTTGAGAGACTGTGTGTAATTATGTTAGCTGTCAGCTGGCGTTAAATACTTACATCCGAATAGCCCCACAATCCCTGGTAAATAATTTGCAGTTGCTGCACAAGTGTTTCTTGTGATACTTGCGCAGCCTCTGCAAGACAAGGAATATTGGTTAACGTGATTCTAACCCCAGATCCCTGCAGAGCGTTCTATGTGAATAAAGGTAAATGTTCCACATTATTACTCTCTGCACTTTTATACTGTAGGTCCAACAGAAAATTTAAGAACAGGTTTATTTATATTCACCAAAACTTTCCTCCCACTTGTCCCCCCCCCAATCTCCTATTCCTATTTCTTCTTTTTCCTTCTCATTACTTTTGAATTTTTAAACTTTCTCTTTTCTTAACATTTATTGTGATTTTATTAGTGACTGGAAGGCCCCTTACTTCTGGATTAAAGCCTGGTACACATGGCCTGACCAGACCCGATAATTTGGCTAACAATTAAAGTACTGTTGGTATTTGAGCCCTATGTCTTGCATCCCATTGTAGACCACAAGGTCAACTGTAATTTACTGGCAAGCCTTTGGACTGACCAATTTTGTCTAAATATCAGTAGGGACATAAAATTACCAGAATTATTTCAACTCGTACAACCAATTATGAATCACAAATAAGGTTAAGATTTAAGAAAAAGGATCCCTCTGCCTGCGGTCGAGACTCCCCCTTTATATCCAGTATCCTGAATATTTCATTTATCATGGTATGAACCGGCAAATATGTATATGTGGTTTTTTTTTTCCCCTTCATTTTTTCCCTTTTTTTTCATTAAAGAAAAAGTTATTAAGTATAATGAAGCATTAAAGTATTGGAAAGCACATGTATTAAGATATAAATATGACAAAATGTATAAGAAAAAGAAGAGATGAAAAGTTAATGCAAAAGTAAAAATTGTTGTATTTCTCTAAATATGTTTATTTAACAAGATAAATAAAAAATATTTTAAACAAAAAAAAAGATTTAAGAAAAAGGAGTATTTTCTCATTATATTAGATTTTTCTGTGCATAAATAAATACTTTCAAAGAACTGACTTCCTGTATACAGTAACCCTAACAATGTCTGCTATGCTATTGCTCATGACTCAATGCCTGGGGCAAGAAGAAGAAATGATATAGAACCTAAAACAGCAGCTCAGTATTGACCACAGCAGGACATAGAAAACAAAATCAATTGAGTTTTTATAGAATAAGAAATGGTATGTCTAATAGATGTGTAATTATTTAAGGGTACCTGTTTAGAGGAAACAACTACAATGCCACCAGTTTTTCCAGAAAGACTACAGTAAGCCCAAATGTGGTAATGCGAGCACCTCATCCCTATTTCCCAATGCTGTGGCTGTCCCTTTTAACTACTGACAGCAGTGTCTTATAATAGATCCTTCTATATGAGTTCTAATGCCATCTTGCTTATCAACATAAATCAAAAGCTTCATACAAATACAAACCTTCACTGTAAAAAAAAAATATAGAGTTAGTGTGGGTTATGCTTCCCTTAGACTACTTATATCCTATGGATACTGCAAGAAATCAAAGGCATCTAACTGGGACTGTATATGAGCATTTTACATCAACCAGCACCGTAGTGGTCAGCTGCTTTTAGATGACACAAACAGTGTTTGTAATAATGACTGAAAGAAAGGAAGTGCAAGGTATTCTTTGTACATTTAGATGTTCCTGATCTGCTGCCTGAATCAGCAGGTTACAAAGCAGATTCCCTTTGTTCTCTGGCCTGTCATAATGAGCATCAATTTAGGGCTATGTCTGAAAGAACTTTCATTTTAGAAAAACTGACTTGCCTGATGAAATTGTCTTTATCAGGAGCCTAGTTTCCATTGTACAAAACACTGCTTTCACAGATGGATTGGAAATAGATATATTTGGGGACTGAAATAGCTTATGTGTAGATATCAGATGTAACACTTTCTAAAGTATGGATCTCACAAGAATAGTATACAGAGTATAGTATACAGAGTATGTCTGTATACTATTCAGAGTATACAGAGTATGTCTGTGGTATTCAGTTAGATAAACTGGACTTTAAGTTTAGTTCTTAAGGATGTTTCTGTAGTGATCTGACTGGATTTCTCAATTCAGAATGACTTGTACAAGAATCGGTTGGCAATAAATATCCTGGAAAGTGTCCCAATCAGGGATTTTATTGCCATAAGATTCTTGTACAAGTCATTCTGAATTGAGAAAGCCAGTCGGGTGACTAGCGAAACGTCTTCAAGAACTAAACTTCAAGTCCAGTTGATCTAACTGAATACAACACATATACCATGACCTGGATGCATGAGAACCTTCACAAGCAGTATACAGAGGAGCAATTCATAAATAACTGCTATTTTTGATGCAATTCTAATCAGTAATAATCCTTATTAGAACAGATGTGAAATTGTGAAATTGACAGATTGTTTGTTGGATTTCCCTTTAAATATGGTAAAATTGCAGTACCTATTTTTCACTACCAAGTTTCTTGTTTTTTAATTATTCCTTGAATAATAATAGATACATATAATAATTATTCCAAGGTGTGTGATTTAATGCATTCAAGGTCAGCACAGTATCTGCTGCATATAAACAAGCATAATTGAAAAGACAAACTGCATGACTTTTTAATGAACTCCCATACACTGCAAATTATTTTTACTGTGTTGAGATTTATCATCAATAAAGGAGACTTCATTTTTGAAATAGATTCCCAATAGGGCCTGGTTCTAAAAAAAACCCTCCAAAAAACAGTGTCTCCTTTATTGATGGCTTAAAAGCCCATTACATTTTGGGAAGATTTATCAACCTTTACTGTTTTTGTTAGTGAAAATACTTTTACCCCACTCACCTCACATTTCAGTACAAATAATGTTCCAGTGATATATCAAGTAAATTCCCCCTTAACTTCTACCATAACTTCTACCTAGTTCCTTCTCATCATTTATACAGGAACTTTATTTATATTAGACCTACCTTGACTTTACATTGCTCACATATTGAATGGTGACAGGGATGTTAGATTTCTTCTTTATTAGCAACAATTGACACCTTTTCAGTTTTTATGGTACTTTTAATTTAACTCATATTTCCTTTTGTTACTGGGGATTATTAAATTTTCTTTCTTCCCACAGCCTCTTATTGTGCTATCATTATTAAAATTCTTTCTCCAGAAAGGACTTTCTCTGCCAGACATTCAAGCCATGAAATATTATGTTTGAGAGACTACATCAATACAGTTTATTAGAAAACACAGTTCACTGGCACCAGAAAAGGAACTATAATAACATGATCAAACTAAGGTAAATTGTTTTTGCTATTATACAATCTAAGTTTTATGTAGCTATAAAACTGTTTATGGCACAATTATTTCACAATTAAATTAAGGGGCGTATTTATTAAGCAAAGCCATTTAATCACAAACTTTTAGTAGTAGTATTTTCGACCACAGTAATCATGTTACCACGGTTGAAAACAATAACCATTCTAGGGGTAACTATTAATGATAGTGATCCTTTATAAATATGGCCCAGAGGGACAGTTTGCATTAGGTTTCCATTGTTTTGTCCTCTTGGTTTTTAAAAATATATATTTGGGAATATATATTGAAGAATTTTAGTCACAGAACGTCATTAGTTGCTTAGTAAATAGTTCAGCTGTAAATGTTATGGTTACTAATCTGTTCATCATTTACATTATGGCAGAGGAATGGAGGCATTGTATCAAATGTAAAGGGGATGATCTGGGAACCGTAATGTAGACCAAACACAAGCTGGTGTTTAAGTTTTTACATTACCAATTTCAAAATGAACTTCCATCAACTCATTTGACCAGGTATAGTATAGTATAGTATAGTGTTGAGGGTAAATAAAGACATACGTCCATCCAGTCCAACCTACTTAGCAATACCCACATTTCCTGCCTAACAGTTGATCGAGAGGAAGGCAAAAAAACTCCACCAGAATTATGAAGGGAAAAAACTGACTCCAAGTGGCAATTGGAAATATTCCTGGATTTACTCTACAACATTCCTTGTTTTCAGAAAATCATCCAGAAACTATCCAATGAACCTGCCATCACAATGTCCAATGGAAGACAGTTCCATTGCTTTACCGTTCTTACAGTGAAAAACCCTTCCCGAACTTGAAGACTAAACATCTTTTCTTCCAGTCTTAAGGGATGTCAACATGTCCTCTTTCATGTTCTTTTGGTGAACAATGCACAGATAGTTTATTTTATGGCCCGTTAATGTATAAATACACAGTAATCATATCCCCACGCAAGCGCTTTTTCTCCAGTGTATATAATTGTAACTTTTCCAGTCTCTCTTCATATTCAAGCTCCCCCAATCCCCTTATTAATTTAGTTTCCCTTCTCTGAACCCTTCCCATTTCAAAGATGTCCTTTTTGTACACAGGATTCCAAAATTGCACTGCATATTCCAAATGAGACCTTGTACAATGCTTTGTAAAGAGGGAGAATAACATTTTCCTCCCTTGAATCCATACCTCTCTTTATACAAGACAATATGTTGCTGGCTCTAGCTGTTGCTGCCTGGCACTGCTTGCTACCTTTGTTTGTTATCCACCAAAACCCCAAGATTCTTTTTCAACAGGGATTCACATAAAACAGAGCCATTTATAGTATAAGGAGCAGAATGATTTTTAATTCCAAAATGCATCACCTTACATTTATCAACATTGAATCTCATCTACCACTTGCAGCCAATGTGACAATCCATCTAGATCCACCTCCAACGATTGCACATCCTCTGAAGTTTTAAGGTTGACAAAATTGTGTCTGACACTGCTTGCTACAGCCAAGTCTGTGATCCAAGAAACCTTTAAATCTTCTTGTCATGAATTTACCTGCCGCTCCGGTCCCGCGCCGCACTGCACTTCCGGGTGGGCGGCGTCGACGTCATGACGTCACGCCGCCGACACGCCGGGCGGCGCGAATTTGAAAGCCGGTGTCCTCCGGACCCGGTGCCCCATTGTAGCATTCTGCTACTCCCTGGCTCCTGTACTTACCTGCCTTGGATCCTGCTCCTTATATAACTTGCCTGCATCCAATACTTACCTTGCCTGTATCCAGTACTACCTTGCCTGTTCCAGTGTCTCACCTTGCCTGCATCCAGTTACTTACCTTGCCAGCATACAGCCTTCAGTTCCCAGCAGCACCATGTTCCAGCATACAGCCTACAGTGCCCAGCAGCACCTTTGGTCCAGCATCCAGCCTACAGTACCCAGCAGCACCATTGTTCCAGCAGTCAGCCTACAGTTCCCAACAGCACCATTGTTCCAGCATACAGCCTTCAGTTCCCAGCAGCACCTTTGGTCCAGCATCCAGCCTACAGTACCCAGCAGCACCATTGTTCCAGCAGTCAGCCTACATTCCCAACAGCACCATTGTTCCAGCAAACAGCCTACAGTACCCAGCTGCACCTTGTTCCAGTATCCAGCCTACATTTCCCAGCAGCCTCTGTATCCTGCACCTTCCGGACTGTCAGCCTCCTCCTAAAAGCGTACTGTGAGTACCCGTCCGTCCGGCCATTTATTACACTTCTACAGATATTCACTTAGCACAGGGCCAGTTATGATGTAGGTTGCACAAGGATTGTTAAACCTCAAATGCATTACCTTACATTTATCAACATTGAATCTCATCTGTCACTTAATAGCCCAATGTGACAATCTATCTAGATCCACCTGCAATGATTGTACATCCTTTGAAGTTTTTAATGGTCAACAAAGTTTTGTGTCGTCAGCAAACACAGAAACCTTGCTGAAAATACCCACCACCAAATCAATAATAAACAGATTAAATAGAAGTGTCCTCAACACAGAAACCCCGTGGCACCCCATGAAACTTAAGCCATATTGATGAAGCCCATTAACTACTACACTCTGCATCCTATCCATCAACCAACTTTCTATCCATGTACAAATGTGCCACCCCAGCCGAACAGACTCTGATTCTACATTAGTCACTATGGGGCATTGTATCAAAAGACCTAGCAAAATCCAAGTAAACTACATCTACTGCTATGCTAGAGTCTAATCTCCCACTCACTTCCTCATAAAAGCCAAGCAAGTTAGTAGACAAAATAGACAAAATCTATTCCTCCTAAATCCATGTTGATTATTTCCTATAAGGTCAGTCCTGATGCATACTCTACAAGAGGTTACTGTATCAAACTTTCCACTATCTTCCCCACCACTGAAGTTAAACTTACAGGCCTGTTATTACCAGGCTGTGAATATTGGAATTACATCAGCTTTTTTCCAATCCAGAGGCACACATCCAGACATGAGGGAATCTGCAAAAATAAGAAACAATAGCCTAGATAAAATTGAACTTAGCTCCCTAAGGACCCAAGGATCTGGTCCAGGTGATTTATAAAAATTAACCTTATTTAGATGTTTCTGCACCATGGCGTCTGTTAACCAAAGTGCACATGGATTTTATGCATTATTATTGCCACTATACTCTACTACTAGAGAGCTATCTGTACTTGGATTTTCTATAGCGTATACAGAGGGGAAAAAATGTTCAAGACATTTGCTTTGTCACCACCCTCTGTATCTAACTTATCCCCATCAAAAAATGGTGCCAAAAATTGTTTAGGGTTAGTGATGCTTTGTTCAGCTATCCTTACTTTATTATTAATTTTAGCTAGCTTAAAGGACAAGTACACTGTAAAAACAAGCTAAGTTTAATTGTAAGCTGTAGCTTTAAAAAATCTTTCCCCCCTTTTTTTTCTAGGTCCCTCCTGAGCCTACCTGTGCTCCCCTCTGAGACTTTCTGTCTTTTCTTTGTTCTCTAGCCTCATAATACTGTGCTTATGAGGTCCGTGTGTGCACGCGCACGCACAGTGCACGTGACGTCAAGGTGCACGCAACGTGACGTCAGTGTGTGAAGTCATTGCACTGCTCCTTGCTTGTACAGCGCGGCGCAATGACATCACAGGGATGTATGGTGAAGCCACGCCGCCAAACGGACCGCACGAGCGCAGCATTTGGAGGCTAGAGAACATGAAAGATTTTTTAAAGCTACAGCTTTACAATTAAACTTAACTTGTTTTTACAGTACAATATCTTTTAATTGCTTTCTTACAAAAACAAATGTTGCCGTTTTTATAATTCTTAAGGGCCCTTTCCATTCCCTCTGACTTAAATGCTTTAAATGCTTTTTTCTTCTTTTCCATTTCCCTCTTTACATCAAAATTAAGCAACATGGGTGCAGACCTATTTTTTTTACATTTATTTCCCAAGGGTATAAATTTAGATGTAAAATGGCTTAAAATCCTCTTAAAAACAGTCCACTTTTGTTCAGTACCTTAACCTTATAATATATCATCCCAGTTGACCTGCTGAAGAGCTACTTTTAACCTAGGAAAATTTGCTTTCCTGAAATTAAAAGTGTTTGTTAACCCAGTGCACTTTTCCTTTTGATAACATACACTAAACAACAGTATTTCATGGTCACTATTTCCTAAGCCTCCAGTTACCTTTATATCTATAAAACGCTCCTCTATGTTAGAAATTACCAGATCCTACAGAGCTCCTTTTCTAGTATGAACTTCAACCACATGTGAGAGAAAATTATCCTGCAGCGAATTCAGGAACCCAACCCCCTTTTTGTGTTGGCAGTTCCAATACGCCAATAAATGTCAGGGTAATTAAAGTCCCCCATAATCAGAACACTCCCCAAACTTGCAGCCCTTGCCATCTGCATATGAAGCTGACTCACTTCCTCCCTGCTAGCATTGGGCAGCTTGTAGCAGACACCAACAATGACATTACCCCACTTCCTATTGCCCAATTTCACCCATATTGCAGGGCCGTAGGAATCACTATAGCAGCCACAGCAGTTGCTATGGGGCCCAGAACCAAAGGGGCCCCAGTCCAGCTCCCCTGCAGGCATGTTTACCTCACAAAGTTCAGTTCCACAAACCACATTTTCAGTTTACTTTCAAAGATGCCAACAGGTTTAAGTAAAATGAAAACAGGGTTTGTGGGGCTACTAAGTGATGTACATTTTTTCTTAACAGGGTGGAAATGTCCTTTAAAAAAAACCTAGCTGCGATTTGGACGGGTTAGTTTGAACTGCAACAAAGCTAATTTGTATGTGGGGGCTCCATCTAAAACGTTGCTATGGGGCCCTGTGATATCTAGCTACGCCACTGCCATATTGCCTTCGCTTTAACATCCATATTGCCAGTTATCTCTTCATTTAAATGTGGCCTCAACTCTTGTTTAACATAAACACATACTCCTCCCCCTTTTCTATTTTCCCTATTCCTTCTAAACAATGAGTATCCTTTTAAATTTACAGCCTAATCATGAGAATTGTTCAACCATGTTTCTCCAATATCTATTATATCATACTTTTCAGTCAACACCATTATTTTGAATTCTCCCATTTTGTCAGCCAGGCTTCTTACATTTGCAAACATACATTTTACATTATGATCTTGTAATTTATTTATACTCTTTAATACACATGCCTCCCTATCCCCTATGCTAGCCCAACCCCCCTTTCCAACCACCATTGGCCAATCTATATGCTGCTTACACCCTGGGCTATCTATCTCAGTAAGACTGATATTACCACCCCATACCCTAGTTTACAATCTCCTCCAGCCCTCTAGCCATCCTCTCCCCCAAAACAGCTGCAACACCATCAGTGAGGTGCAAACCATCTCTACTAAAGAGCCTGTAGCTGCAGAAAAGTCTGCCCAGTTCCCTAAAAAACCATAACCCTTCTTTTTTACACCAACCACTTAGCCACACATTAATACTCCCTAGCCTAGTATGTGGCTGTGGTAGTATTTCCAAAAACACTACCCTGATTATCCTTGCCTTTAACTTGGCCTGTAGCTCTCGGAAATCATTCTTAAGGACCTCTCCTCCTTCTAACTTTGTCATTGGTACCTGTGAACCATGTGAACCAAGACCACCGGGTTACATCCAGCCCCACCTGATTATATGTCTACATGATCCACCACATGCTGAACCTTAGCATCAAGTAGGCAGCACACAGTTCAGCATGTATGGTCTTGTCAGCGGATGACCGTATCTATCTACCTTTCTAATAATGGAGTCCTTTACCACAACCACCTGCCTAGCCTTCCTGACCCTATGTTTATCCTCCCTTGTAATAGAGATGGCAGTCCCCTGAGTGCTCAAGTGATTAGCCTGCTCCATGCATGCCAATTCTGAGCCAATTCTCTCCTCCCCACTTCCCATAGTAACCATCACAAAACTACCTCCCCCCTCAACCCTCGCCCCACCACGTGCCTGCTGTCCCCCCAGTTTTGCCAATCCATGCAATGCTGCAAACTGCCCCCTTAGACTCGCCACCTCAGATTCCAAATTGGCAACCCACTAGCACCTGACACAGACATAGGTCCCCTAGAATGACTGCTCCAGGTTCCTATACATGTGACATAGCATGGTATCAACAAAGCTGTCCCTTCTAATACACAAAACCAACACACCAACCTTGTTTAATGCCAAAACTTACTTTCAACTTCACCCCTTTAACTGGAAGAAAGAAAGATTTATCTACTTACAGTCTTAATCACAGCACACAATCAGCACAATCCTTATTTTCAAACTTTCACACTAACCATACAACCATCAGATGATTAAATGTCCTTCTTTTTCTATGTCCTTAAAAAAAGCTTCTTTATAACTGCTTCCACTCACGTTCGTTTCCACTCACAGGAGCTGACTTTTGTCAGGTCTAACCAGTAATTATCTCTTTACATCTGCACCTGCCAGAGCAAAGATTCATCAGGCAAATGTACTTTTAAAGTACTCTACGATTAAATAATTACTTGTATTGTAAGCACTTTATTGGCAGCAATGCAAAAACTTAAAAAGTGGAACACAGTATATAGGAGAATATATAAAAAAACAACAAGGAAATGCTAAGATTCCTGGATGATTAAAGTCTATAAAATGTATTTATGGTTTAATCTTCCTTTTGTTTTGACATACCCACCTAATTTCCACCAGTACAGAAAGCTTGTTATGATTAACTTCTGATCAAGCTAGTTAAATCATTTAGGGAATAAACACAATGGATCATGCTCACATTTATATTAACAATATGCATTAGTAAGTGAAGGATATGGTAAGAGACTCAAAAAATCGTGTCCTACTTCCACTTAAAGGGCATGTCTAAATAAAACTTTAGCTGTAAATGTAGAGGAGCCCCCCAAAACCTAGATTATTATTAATATTTGCCAAAGATGCTCCTAAAGTCCCTTACCTGACTGCTCCTTCTTTGATCTGCTGCTGACAGCCGCTCCACTTCCTGGTTGCGGCTGTCAGTAAAGGCACGACATGACGCCACACCCAATTGCCTGACAGCTGCAACCAGGAAGCAGGGCGTCTGTCAGCATATAAGCCGTCTGCTCCTGATTTTGCTTGAAACAGGAAAAGGGGGCAGTGTCTAGGCAGCGAGGGCCAGGGTCAGGTAAGGAACTTTAGGAGCATCTTTGGCAAATATTAATATTGCAAAACCTAGGTTTGGGGAGGTCCTCTACATTTATAGCTTAAGTTTTTTTTTCACTGGACATGCCATTTAATGTACAAAATGATTCAATAAAATAAAAGTAAATTTTCTCTTTCATAGAAATTTGCTCTCCAGCTGGAGATTTTTTTTCTGCTGATTTGGCTGCTAGCATCAATGTAAACAAATCCTATTTAAGAGTCTACTTCTCCACTGGTGTCCTGCTTCATTTAGAAGATTATCAGAAGACAGCAGGTAGAAGCATGGGGAAAAGTGCTAGACAGAAAACACATGTGCCAAGCCCTAGCCAAGTGAACAGCTGGCCAGTTTTAACATTAGATAATGCTATTAAGACAAAACTATACTGTTAATGAAAATTCAAAAAGAAAAGAAAAATATAGTTTGCTTCTCAAACCAAAGAGGGAAAAAAAACTTTCTAAGCATAACACATTTCCATTTAAAGGAATGGGTAAATACAATAGCTTTAGCCATCCTCTTGAGGCCCAGCCAGGTTAATCGAACAGATGCTTAGTACACAAATCTTTTGTATGCATTATGTATAAATTCATTTGGAGCCTAATTTAAATTAGCAGTTGGATAGCAGAAAGCTTCTTTTTACCAACATAGCTTTAAACATGGTGGCCCTTTACTACTGCCATTGACCCTCTTGTTTTCTCATCAATGTAAAGCAGTGGAATCCAGTCTTAATTAAAATATAGCTTTTGGCTGTGTGGATATTACAACGATTCTCTATAGCACTTTATATTAACAAATAAAAAAGTAAGATGGATTCCATTTTTCCGAATATTTTATTTTGCAAGATTAGCTGCTCGCATTCCGTAACTGTGATGAACAAATGCAGTACTGTGCTATAAATGTTATTTCCTGAATGACAATAATATAGACAGAATAAAGAATCACTAGGCTTACTGAGAAAAGGATATGCAAAATAATTCACATCCATATTCAATGAACATTTACACATAAACAACGTTCAAATGGGAATAAGTAATAGAAAGTTTTACAGAGTCTCTGAGAGCCTGTAAATGTGTTCATCTACTTTCATATTTCCCTACTAAGCCTGCAACAAGGATGCAAATGTTGTAGACGTTAGCTTATCAGCAAAGGTGTATCTGTTAAAAGAATTTGTCCTAATTAACTCTGAAATGTGTTTAGTATTTCCTGTCAGAGTTTGGTTTGATGTGTTTAGATGTAGCCTTTTATTTCTGTTAGCAAAATAACCACTTAAAAATTGAATTTTAAGTGGTAATTTTACAGTAAATAAGTTTTTCCTTGTAAGTATTTTTTATTTAATACAAATTTTTCCAATGTATTTATAATTAATTACACACAGTTGGACAGCTTTTCATTTTTACTTAATTAGAAGTTTTTACTTTAAATTTGTATTAAATCATAAATACTTATAAGGAAAAACTTATTTACTGTAAAATTACCACTTAAAATTCAATTTTGTTACATTTTTATCCCTACACATTTCACTGATGTTTCAAACCTGCAGACAACTCTACTGCATTATGTATAGTTACCTGGATTATCATTTCATCTCTACACAGGGAATAAGCAGATGGAGTATGTGTATTTCCCGGTTGTGTTGGAATATTTTCATTCATTTATTAAAAAAAGATCATCTATTTTTCCCCCCCGAATTTTCAATTTGTGCTATTTTACCGAAAAGTAGACTAATGGTCTCATTTCCAACTGTAGTGTGCCAACTGGTTTCCACCCCTTTGTGTTTTTGTACAGGTAATAACTGGCACATACATATCAAACCTTCAGAGCAGATTAATTTGTAAAATCCTAAGAGCTGATGGAAATCCAGTGGGGGAAGACTCCTTCCTATGTGAAGAAGATTATTAAAAGAAAGAATTTAAATCTACCATTTACAAATGACAGGGATAAAACGAAAAAGGGAAAAAGAACACTTTGAAGGTAAGAGAAATATATAAGGTTAGTGGAAAAAGGCTGTGCATTCCCTTTAAAGGTGATCTAATATTGCTGTTCTTTACTTCTGGATTGATTCATGTTTTAAAATTGTTTGGAACTCGTAGTCTTAGCTAGTTTCTTCTCCACTTATGTTAATCAGCTACTGACTGTCAATATGACTGTCCTTTCTCTCCTTTCTGGCTCTGAACAGAATGATCTCTTTGATGAGATCAAACATTGAAGCAAACATCAAGGGCACCTTCAAAAACCTAAGATTGTCCAAGGATGATTCCAAGAAAACCACACTTTGTACGAAATTACCCACCATCCTCTTAAATCTTCCTAAATAGTTTAGTGCCAGTAAAGAAAACTCCCTCTATGAAAAGCAAAATGAATAAGTGCATAACTAAATCTTTTGTCTTTACTTTGCTAAAATAAGCTAAAATAAATAAATAAAATGAATGTGGATGCAGTGAAAATATTTAAATATTTTGCAATGACTACGGAGATTTAGATGTGCAATCGTTGCAAGGGGATCTAGATAGATTATCACATTGGGCTGCTAAGTGGCAGATGAAATTCAATGTTGATAAATGTAAGGTGATGCAGTTTGGACTTAAAAATACTTGTGCTACTTATACTATAAATGGCTCTGTGTTAAGTGAATCCCTGTTGGAAAGGGATCTTGGAGTTTTGGTGGATAACAAACTTAAAGGTAGCAAGCAGTGCCAGGCGGCAACAGCCAGAGCCAGCATGGTATTGTCTTGTATAAAGCGAGGTATGGATTCAAGGGAGGAAAATGTAATTCTCCCTCTTTACAAAGCATTGGTAAGGCCTCATTTGGAATATGCAGTGCAATTTTGGAATCCTGTGTACAAAAAGGACATCTTTGAAATGGAAAGGGTTCAGAGAAGGGCAACTAAATTAATAAGGGGATTGGGGGAGCTTGAATATGAAGAGAGACTGGAAAAGTTACAATTATGTACGCTGGAGAAAAGGCGCTTGCGTGGGGATATGATTACTGTGTATAAATACATTAACGGGCCATACAATAAACTATCTGGGGCATTGTTCACCAATTGAACATGTCAAAGGACACGCGGACATCCCTTAAGACTTGAAGAAAAAAGGTTTAGGCTTCAAGCTCGGAAAGGGTTTTTCACTGTGAGAACGGTAAAGCTATGGAACTGTCTTCCAGTGGACGTTGTTATGGCAGGTTCATTGGTCATTTTCAAAAAAAAGCTGGATGAGTTTCTGCAAACAAGGAATGTTACAAGTTACTGGTATTGATACATAAAGTAGAGTTGATCCAGGGAAATTTCGCTAGCCACTTGGAGTCAGGAAGGAATTTTTCCCCCTTCATAAATTTGGTGGGTTTTTTTTTGCCTTCCTCTGGATCAACGGTAGCAGGAAATGAGGATATTGCTAGATGGGTTGGACTGGATGGACGTATGTCTTTATTCAACCTCAAATACTATACTACTATACTATACTAAAAGGATTCATACAAACTCAGAAAGATCAACAAGCACAATAACTAAACCACTGTATCTTAATTTTAGTTTTGATAAAAGTGTAAAATAATAAAGTGCTGGTCTTCATTGGTAGTTGGTGCATCACCATGGTGTTAACTAATTTCTAGATTTCCCATCATAATGAGGTATATTAAAGATGAGGGTGGACATGCAATGTTTCTTTGTTGTTGCTGAGTGGCTCAATTGCACTTAAAAGAACATGTAAACTTTGCCAGATAATTTTCCAACTAATCCCACAGCAAAAATTACCACCAATCCTAAATCTGCTTTTTTTCTTCTCTGACCTCCCTATCCCTTGTTTTGTTTTGTTTTTTTAGCTCTGGGAGTTTTACTTTTTAAAGAGGGCAGAGCACAGCTAGTCAGTAAAGAACTGTCAATCTCCCAGCCCCTCCCCCTGGCACACTACATGTAGAAACTATCTATTCTATATAAGTAAAGCTTATTTCTCTGTCACTGCATGGCTAATTGATTCAGCATTAAGATCAGGAAAGGGAATAATCATTATCTGTTTCTCTGTGATCGTTCTGTGCAGATAAACCCAATCCTGCAGTTAGCTGCTGTCTTTGTTACAGTCCCAATGTAGCACTGTACCTGAAGAAATCAGTTACAACACACACTAACACACTCACCTTCAAACTCCTACAGCTAAAAGAAAATCTTACTTGATTCAAGCAGTGATTACATCTCCCAGTGCTGCTTACCATCTTATTGCAAAGCAGTTTTACTTTAACACACAATCACTGGGTGAATGCTATTGGCTGCAGGGGGGCACAGATCATCTCCACTGCACACCCAAGCTGTGCCTCAGTTTTGGGAGGGGGTGGATACACAGAGAGCAAAAATGAATCAAGTTCTTGAATGCACTAGAAATATAGAAAAGGATAAAGGCAAGTCATTATTTTCAGTTTAGTGTCCCTATAATGTATACATTATTTTTAGGAATAATTGTGGGATTTTCTCCCTCAAAAAGTTAATTCTTCACTTTTTATTGACACCAATTTCTATAACTGTTGGTATGTTAGAAGAAACATTTTGCGGCTGTGCGTAAATTGCCCCCAATGTTAATAAACGTAAGATGATGGACATGGGTTTTAAAGCTCTTAGTACTGTTTAGACTATGAATGGTTTTGTGCTAGGTCAATCTTTTTTGGAAAAGGACCTAGGAGATCTAGTAGATGACAGACTTGGCTCAGTACACACATTTTTAAGCGTTTGTTCATACGTTACATTTTTATAAATAAAATGCAGATAAAATAGTCTTTTGGTAAAAAAGCCAGTGCTATAGAAATATATCCCTAGATAGGATAGGGTTGTTCACTCTGTAGAGGAGGTGTCCAATTGAGAATTGCTTGTTAATATTGCTATTTCAAATTAGACCACTGGGTTGTTTATTTCTCAGACATTTAGAGTCTTGTCCCCAAACCATTCTAATATACTGCGTTTGTAGGTAAACTTTAGGGCCCTGTCACATATACCATCTGTCACTTTGTCACTGAACCTAATGCACTAAAGAGTCAATGTGGTACCTGAAGAGCTTTCCTGGATGCTCTGGGTCAATAGAGAATCACCATGGATGTGGTTCCTGTCAATGTCATAGAAGATAACATGTAGCATTTTCCATCTAAATCATCAGAAAAATAAAGGTGTTTCTTTCATTATGTTCTTCTGGTCTCTTTATCTTATTTCTACCTCATCACATGCACTTTTGTCTACCCTAGAATATTACTTAGTCCCCCATGCTGGCACCTAATACAGTAATCTGCATATCACTAGGAATGTGCTGTCATTTGGAAAATACTATCCATTTGAGTACATTTATGGTTAGTTTTGTAATTTTGACTAACAAAATGATTGTCATGCTACCCTGGAATTCACATTTGTTTTTCAGAACATAAGCGCATTATAACATAATCATTAGTGTAAATGGATTTTTCAAACATTGAAGTCACAATTGTGTGAAAATTACACAATTGCAGGTAAAGTGCTATAATTGTCTGTAAATATTTTACAAATGGTCTTTTCGAGGAAAAAAATGCAGAAGATGCAGAAGAATTGGAAGCAATTGTGGGGAAGTACTTATGTCTAGTGCAGTGTAGAGTACATTATGATAAATTTAATTTAATAATTTAATCTGTAAATGTAGATGTGTCAGTGGCTGGGAATTCAACACAAAACAAAACCTTCTGTTGTACACACCCGCAACTGCAACACAAACTGAACCCACCCTCTTTACCCATATTTCCCTTCAATATCCCCTATTTATAGACTGAAAGTGACCAGAACCCAACCTGCTACCTGCAGCACTATAATCTGAACCAAATGCGCTATCTGTCTGATTAGAGTTTTTTATTGTATATTTTCATGCTTTGTATGATATTTTTGGTACAGTATCCTTTTTGTATTCTGGGGAGTCTATTAACATATTTAATCTTGAATGTTATTAAACCTGTTATTGATACAAATTTTAACTTTCATTTGCCTTCCTAAAAGGCAGAATTCTACTTTTATTATATATTATTTTGTATAAATCCTTTTGTATTTTGTAAAAGTAAATAAAACAATTTATTAGCACTTGAAAAAGAAATCTATTCAAAGTCTTCCAATAACTTACTTTCTTTTCCAGTATTCAGGTCCTGTCTCCTTTTTTCTTTTCCTATTGTTAGAAATACCATAACATATTTTAGGACGTTGTTAGGTCATCGAAAGGGCTGGACTGTTTGAAGCAGCACTATTGATTTTTCACAAACAATTTGCCAAATCCTTAAAACAACCATATACACACATATATATTGATCTTTCCCCCCCAAACAGGTGATTTATCACTACCATGGTGAAAATGATCCTACCGTGAATGTCCCTCGAGTGTTTTTTTGTTTGTCATACAGGGCTTTAATAAAATATAAACTATAGCAGAGGTGAGAGTTCCACTTACTGCTGCCATCTCATTAGCATTTGAAAATTTCTGCTGACACATCAACATGCGGTTGCTTAAACAACTATTTTTACTATGGGATAATTATGTCTGTGAATCTCCATTAGTGCCTTAAACTATTTCTTCAGTGACAAATTTGCTGTTTATCTGGGCAACTTTATGGCAGAGAATGAACCCTCAAATTCATTCAAATTTACTGCAATGTTAAGTTTACATTATTATTTTGATTAATATCTTGGGAAATATGTATTATACATGGGTACATGTTTGGTATTGTAGGAATTGATAATTACTACAGGAGAGGAATATGTGGTCTATATCCCAGTACAATGCATGCATGTAAAGTTATATGGAATCTGCCTAACTAAAGGGGGAATGAAGGATTGTGACAAGTCATAAATCTGGACACTCCCACCTAATGCATAGCAAGGAGGGGGTTGTTACATCAATGGGCTTTAAAAAACCACTGTAGCCCTTTAACTTTGTTCATACTGAAGGGACATGCTAAATGGGTATGGATCATATGTTTCCTTCTCGCCCCGAGACACAGGACTTCTAGTGAGTAGTTAGGGTCTGGAATATTTGTATCCTTTTTATTGTGTAACACCGTTTTCTTTTATTTTTGTACTATATACACTGTCCACCTTTTGGAATTTTAAATCTAAAATTTAATAAGTTTTGTATTTTGATGCTCTAAAAAACATGGTTAGCCTCTTATAAGTTTATTTGTGGTTGGATAATCTTTAAGTGTATGGAATGCTTTGCTAGTGTAAATGCTAATTAACTCTGTGACTTATTGTGAAGGACTGATGCTAATTACTTGTTAGTTGCTGGAGTGAATAGTGTAGTGTAACCCTTTAGCTGTCAGGACAGGGGTGTGCATAGTCAGTGAAAGTCAAAGTCAGTGTATTACTGATTGATTGGCCAGATCACGTGCCTAGCGAACTGGCATTCGTGACACCTTATATCTTCCTGTGGCGCACAAAGCTGCAAAAGTGGGCTTGGTTTGTGGAGGTGGGTGTGGTGGGGTAACTAACACTGGCTGGTGAACTGGAGGGCTGACTTGACACTGGCTGGTTAACTGGAAGACGAACTTAAGAGTTAGGTCAGTAATTAGTACATGCAAGTTGCCCACAGTGACTGGTACATGCAAGTTGCCAAAAGTGACAGGTACATATAAGTTTTCCACAGTGACTGGTACATGCAAGTTTTCCACAGTGACAGGTACATGCAAGTTGCCAACAGTGACTGGTACATGCAAGTTGCCAACAGTGACTGGTACATGCAAGTTGCCAACAGTGACAGGTAAATGCAAGTTGACCACACCCTTAGTGACTGGTACATATAAGTTGCCCACAGTGACTGGTACATCCAATTTTCCCACATGCACAGCGACTGGTATCTGCAAGTTGCCCACAGTGACTGGTACATGCAAGTTTCCCACAGTGACTGGTACTTACTAGTTGCCAACAGTGACTGGTACATACATGTTGCCCACAGTGACTGGTACATACCTGTACAAGTAGCCCACAGTGACTGTTTTTTATCTTACTGTGGCAGGAGATGTAGAAGCAGGCAGGCAGGGACAGGATCAGAAATGGGGAAAACTTTTATTACTTTCTTCCACTTTCTTCTGGCACATGGCCGTAAGCATAATGCATAGGATAGAATAGTGATGGCCCAGTTCGCGGATCCAACCCGAATCTGCGGCGGATTTACCTTGTTCGCGAACGGCGGATATCACGGATTTTCCGGTTTTCCCCCTTCCGAACTTTTCTGAACCGCGTTTTCGAAAATTTTAGAAATTACGAGGATTTCACGTATTTTCGAAAATGCATGAAAATATGTATTTTCAAAAATGTTCACAATTATGAGGATTTTACGTATTTTCGAAAATGCAGGAAATATGTATTTTAGAAAATTTTCGAAATTACAAGGATTTCTCGTATTTTCGAGAATTTTTTTATTTTAATGGGTTTTAATGGGTCCGCTCGCGGATTTTAGAAATTTTCGAATTTTTTCGAAAATTCGAGGATCCTCGAGCGGACCGGATTTTGCGAAGTTCGGACATCTCTAGGATAGAACAATGCAATTTGTTTTAAGCTAGGTACAGACAGTACCGATAAAGCCCCGATACTACGATTCAATGGTATCGGGGTTTTATCGGCACTGTGTGTGGCCATTTTTCCGAACAAGCATGCAGACCGTAAATTTCCCTCGGTCGCTGAAGTCTCTCTATAGGAGAGTTGGCCACGGTCAAGGGAAACACACAGTCCTGAGCGTTCTCCCTATTGATCTTTGAAAAATGACTGACAGCATCTTGCAGATCCCTTCTGTCATTTTTCAAAAACCTGCCCTGTGTGTACCTAGCTTTACACTGTTTACATTTTGTTTGTATTCTAGCAATGCTGCAAACACATCAACAGCTGTTTGAATAAAATGTCAGTTTCATTATAATCCTAGCACATTCTCTGGCATCATACCTTGAAATCCAGTTAAGTGGGTTGTTTGATAATGTTACATTATCAGTTATTGTTAGTGTGAAGTTGTAACTTACATCCCACAGTAAAGGTGGCCATACATCTATGAGATTTTACCTACCCGACCGAGCATTCATGCGATGTTCGTCGATGCTGCCGGAACCGCTTCTCCCGATCATATATTTGACCGACATGCGATCGCAAAATCCCATTCATTTTGCGATCGCATGTTCCGGCAGGATCGAAGGAACATCGCGTGAGCGATCGGTCGGGTAAGTAAAATCTCATAGATGTATGGCCACCTTAATGGTCGTGGTAGATGCTGCGCTATACTAGTAGGTTTTCCTGCTGTCTCTCATAATTATTTATTTTAAATAATAAAAGAATGCCTCTGTCATACTTTGTTCAAACCACAACATCTACAGTTGTCAAGTCTTTCTAGTTAAAGACTAGTTTGTGTAATGCCTACTTAGTTATTCCATTATGAAGAATCAGTTGATTTTTTGCTGTTCCCTGCTGTTGACATCAGTGAGCTGACATTTCAGGTTCTAACGGTCCTTCTTCTTCCCAGGATGTACCACATCTTTGGAATGTTCCTAACAGTTATTTCTACTGATTGGCTGTTGGATGGGTCAAAGATGCTCAGATCTCTACTGAGCAACTGAATCAACCCAGGCGCTGGGTCAAGGGTAAGACCATAACGGTCTCTACTAGGGGTCCTGCAAACAGGAAGTCAGTATTTTGGTTGCATTTATTTATACACAGACAAAATGCTGAATGGGCAGGTTAATGTCATTAGGATGGAAAAACACTGCTCTTTTTTCTAAAAAGTATATGTATTTCCACTGAACTTCCCCTTTAAAGTCTTCCTCCTTCAGTTATCACCTGAAAGGGATTTGACCGATCTCGTGGGGGCAGAGCTGAAAACAGGAGATACAGAAGGAGGAAGACAGAAACTTTTAAAGACTAAAGGTAGGGTATAGGCTGCCCTAGAACAACAACAACAACAACAAAAACACTTTACATTTATAGCCTAAGCTGTCTAGTAATACTAAATTGTATTTGCAGTGTAAATTAGATACATAGATTTTTCAAAAATGAAGAAAATAATTACTTTCAAATACGATATCTCCTTTCATCCCTTTATTATTAATGGTGGTACTGTGTTCCCCAGGCTGCTAACCACAAACAGCTATGTAATATAATTTGCAGGTAATGAGAGCCTCACTCACAATTATTTTATGTGAATTTTATTTTGACCATATGCGTGCCTCTTGGACCTGAGGAAGGGGATTGCCTGAAATGTTTTGCACGCATATGGTCACAATAAAATTCACATAAAATAATTGTGAGTGTGACTCTCATTACCTGCAAAGAAAATAATTACTTTATCTTGATATGTGTAATACAAGCAATTATTTAAAAAAAATAACGATTTTTTTCCCACTGAATTTACCTCCTGCCATAGTAATGTCAACGGTTCTGGCTTTTCTCAGGTATCAGCTTGTACTTCTCAGCATTAAGGGCACCATTAATACTGACCAAATACACAACCCAATTGCAGAAACAAAGCTCCAAACTTCCAATAAACCTCTACCACACTTTACAGTTTTCTGCAGACACTGGACAAATAAACTGCCTTCCCTACAGAAAAAGATTTACCATTTTTACTTATCAGTCCAGCGCAACTGCTCCTATTTTTCAGCACCCCAGGTTTCATGCATAGTTGAGTTGCTTGGCTTTGCTGGGCATATTCCATTTTTAACAGGAAGTAAACATAATGGGGCTTATTTAATAAAAGGTGCAATGTATACTGGTAAACATTTGAATGTTTTCTACAGATTATAAGCACATAGATTTATTACTAAACCTCAATCAGGGAGATTCACCCAGAGCGCCGGCGGGTCCCGTAAGAGATTCATGATTGGCTGTGTGTTTATGGGTTAATCTCATTCCAAATATTTAACACCAGTTATCTCATGATTAAGCCACCGCAACCTAAAGAAGGGGTCCCCACACTATGGCCAGATATAGCCCTCAAGGTTGACTTACCTGGCCCCTGCTCAGTGGCATGTTTAGGGGGGATTACTGGTCCCTGATATCTCCTCTTTCTGCTTGCTTAGTGCAGTCTACTGTTCAATTTCTCCTGCTGCCCATAGACTGTTACATGAATTGTAACATAGTTTGTTACATAGATTGTTACATTGTTAATTGAAATGTAGGTGAGAAGCAGCACTTGTTTGTTTCCAAAAAGTATCCAGTCTGCCCTGTGATTGACAGCAGCATAGAGAACGGTATTAAAGGGCATGTCCACCCCCAAAACTATAATCCCCCCATTACTGGCCCCATCATGTTGTGTAGTTTAATACTTACCTCACATCCCAGCTCCATATGGTTCTCCTTTAGTCCCCCCCCAAAGTCCCAAAAACTTCCCACCAGGAGGATAGCAGAGTCCATATAGGACTCTGCCTCCTACCTGGCCTCCGGGAGAGGTTTGGCATGCGTACTGCAGCCCTTCTCCCCCTCTCCTCCCTGATTAGGTTCTCTCCCCCTAGTGTAAATCCCTTTATATGTAACATTCCCCCTGTCCCCCCAGCCCCAACCGCTCTATTTATTTATTTGAAAGTGCCCCAAACTTTACCTCCCCTCTTTCCTCGCCGCAATAAACTCCCCGGCAGCCGCGTCTGTGATTGGCTGCCGCTCAGCCAATCACAGACGCGACTGCCGGTCCCGCCCCTCTGCTTGCATTTTCTCGCAACAGAGGGCCTGGCACGCGGGGAGGAAAGAGGGAGGTAGTAAAGTTTGGGGCATTTTCTAATAAAATAATAAGGCGGTTAGGGCTGGGGGGACAGGGGGAATGACATATAAAAAAATTATTTCAAGGGTGGACATACCCTTAAACATTAACCCTGCAGCTGCCTGAGGTGATAGCTGAGCTGTAGGCCTACAAACTGGTGCAGAGCCGAACCGATCTCAGCACGTTTGTGTAATGGTTTCTCAATAGTGTACCTATAAATGGTGGATGTTGGAGGGTAGTACTTACTGTACCACTCCACTGTGATGGTGCTTAGTGAGAAGGAAGAACATCCTGGTGGAATAGTATTTGTGGGTAGAAATGTATGTATTGTATGTAAAGCTGACCAATTGTTGCAAATAACAGGTGAGAGAGTTACGTATATCTTTATACAGAAAAATTGTTGTTTGATGTGCATATACATGGTGCAATGTTACCGTCTCTCTCTGCTTTAGAAAGGGTCCTATCCATACACATTTACAATATTCCGCAAATTTGTTTGATCACTGTCAAAGCTCTGACTATGAAAACACTAATGATTATATATTACAAATTAAAAATGTAGTCTGGCCCCTCAACAATCTAAGTAATCATAAAGGCAGGGGCATACCTGCAGGAGCCCGGGTCCCCTCCCCGCAAGAATGAAGGCCGGGCCCCTGACCCCTTCCCCTAGCCAAGATCCCTTCTGCAGTAAGCTGTTTTAAACAGCTGATCACACGTATGAATGAAACATACGTGGATCAGCTGTTTAAAAGACCAGACCCGAACTTCCGCAAAGAACCGGATGTTCAGGTCCGAATTTTAAACAGCTGATCGTGTGTATATTTCATTCATACGTGCGATCATCTGTTTAAAACAGCTTACCATAAATGGATCTTGGGCTTGTGGCGGGCCCTACTACTGCCCAGCCCCCCCCCCCGCATTCGCGGGGGTGCGGGGGCGGTAGTAATGCCACTGATAAAAGGGTCACTACTCACTGAAACAACTTTACATTTTCTGAAACTACAATTAAAGACAAGTAAAATGCTGGTTCTCACATATTTATCTGTGCTTATTTGTCATTAAATTATACAGAGAGGTAATAAAGTTCTTATCGATAAAAATGAAGCTAATTTTGCCCCACCCCCAATCAGATGTTATTTACCATTAAAAGCTAACATCTGATTGGTTGGGCAAACTTAGCCACTGTTTTTAACGATAAAACTTTTATTATACCTCCCTGTTAATGTTATGAGTACTTCAAATTCTCCCCACCCTCCCTTACTCACTGCCTTCTTGTAGTGTCTGCGACACACATAAGTTCTGCACAGCCTCACCAAACCACTGCTCTCCTATCTCCCCCTTCCTACCCACTTTTTTCTTTTCTCTGCTGATCTCTCTAAATGTTCAGAAAGTGTGCTGCGACAGACAAGAGTCACGCATGGGTCACATATTATAATTCCTGCTTCTGGAATGACAGGTCTTTCCCTGTAAATGTGATTTCTCAAAATCTACACCTTAGACTAAAATCTGAAAAAAGTTTTGGAGTAGGTCTTGCTGTATCTAAGAACACATTTTTTGAAAATACCCTTTACTTGCCCCCTATTCAAAAAAATGTTTGAGGACCCCTGGGTTAAATAACATGATTTTAACTATTAGCAGTGTTGCCAGCTGCCTGGGTAAATACAGGGGAATGTGTCTACTGTCTTCAACATTGGCCATTTATTTGCATCAAAAAAGATTGACAGCACATTTTGAAGAAGAATAATCAGTTATACTTATGTTTGTGAAAGCACCAGTATTTTATCTATTTCTACACACCATGCAGTATTTTATGGTGCAAAATATGATGAGGTTGTTAAATACGATAAGTAGGGATATTTCATGGCCTCCGCTCAAATACCAACAACCTGGTAAATGGAGCTGGAAATCACCTTTAAAATATTCCCAAACATCAAATACAACACAGTTGCAAAAGGAGCTGGATAGCAACTCCTCACGACAGCAGGATTTGTAAAGTGTTCCCATCATTTGAAAGCACATCTTAGTTTTTTTAATACATTGTTTTAATTTGAACATTTTACTGGTAACAACAATTAAAAGTCAGCAGTGTATATGACACAATCAAGACGAGCACACTTATTGCAAACTATTAGCCCACTTTAGCAGGGAATATATTTTAGACATTCACACTGTTGCTTTAGGTAAAATTGCTGTAGATAATTAGAAATGATATCATGAAATTGATTGGCAACCTGGACATTTTTAAGGGGATTAGAACCAATCCAAAAAATGCTAGCAAATTATTTTACCGATTGTACTTTAAAAGTTATCCCGTAATACAAGCATTCATGTGAATATTTGTATTTTTTGTTTATTTTCAGTTTTATTGCTTATTTATATTTCTCGTTGTCAAAAGCAGATATTACCCTTAGTGTTTCTAGAATTGTTCATTATTATTTGTAATATAAATGTAAAAATGCTGAAAAATAGGATTAATATTATTGTTATTGTTATTTTTCCTTTGCTATAAAAAACAGTGTAGCCCCCACTGAACCAGAAAAAAGTACAATTCTAATATATTTTGTACATTATATGTACATGTTTTTAATTGGTTAAACAATGAAGCATTCTTTATGTTGTTCAGTTTGCCAAAGGAAGAGGCAGTAACACAATGACTAGACCTTTCCACCGCAGTTAGGAAAATTTATTGTTAGATGATATATAGATCAGGTAAGTCAAATCTTGGCACTCCAGATATAGGGAAACTACAACTCTCAACATGACTTGTTAGAATGCAACCAAAGCATGCTAGCGAGTTGTAGTTTCTAAACATTTGGAGTGCCAAGGTTCAACATTACTGATGTAGGTCTAACAGACCTGAGACTGGGATTTCCTGAAATAGGAAATTAATCTCTAACATTCCCTTGCTGAATTATATTTATAACCTGCAAATAATGTACCCATACACAGTTGTAAATACGTTAATAGTATTTTTTAGGGTTAAGAAAGCACTGTATTCTTGAAATGTCCCCCACAGTGCAGTACCATGGTATATAGTAGCTGTTTGAACATATTCCATTAAGTGGTATCCATGCATTTTTGCGGAGACTGTCCAAGTAATGGATGGTGTTTGTCCAAATAGGGCAGTGCTTTTGTCTGCTTAAAGATGCAATGACAATATTAATGTTATTGATAAGCAATAACAATGGCAGAATAATGCAGTAAAATAAGGATGATTCTGGCAACAATGCAAAGAATGGACATATGTGCCAGGCTGTATTTGCAATATATGGCAATGACAAGTCCGATATATAGTTTTATAATAAACTTAAAGGGCATGTCCACCCCCAAAACTAATCCCCCCAACTACTGGCCCCACCATGTAGTGTAGTTTAATCCTTACCTCACATCCCAGCTCCATAGGGTTTTCTGGTAGTGCCCCCCCAAAGTCCCAAAAACTGCCCACCAGGAGGCTAGCAGAGTCCATATAGGACACAGCCTGCTTCCTGCCTCCCGGAGATTTTGGCCATCGTACTGCAGCTCTTCTCCCCCCTCCCTCTCCCTCCCTCCCTCCCTCTCCCTCCCTCTCTCGATTCCCTCCCCCTACGAATAAAACCATTAAAGTATAAGATTGCCCTGGGCTCCCAGCCCCAACCCCTAGATTTGTATCTTTAGAAATCTCCCCAAACTTTACTTACCTCTCCTCTTTCCTCCGGCGAAGTGAGCTGCCGGCAGCCGCGTCCGTGATTGGCTGCCGCTCAGCCAATCACAGACGCGGCTGCTGGTCCCGCCCCTCTGCTTGCATTTTCTAGCAAGCAGAGGGCCGGGAGCGCGGCGGAGGAAAGAGGGGAGGTAAGTAGAGTTTGGGGGGCTTTTTAAAAAAATAAATAATGCGGTTGGGGCTGGGAGCCCATGGGGAATGCTATATAAAAAAATAAAAATTCGGGTGGACATGCTCTTTAATGGGCATGTCCACCCCCCAGAACAACTTTTTTCTATTGTGTAATTTTCCCTATCCCATCCTCAAACGCTAAGGTTATATATAAAAAAACCCTGCCTAACATTACTTACTTTGATTCGTTCCCCCGGCGCTGTAAACTCGGCCCTCTGCTTGCTGGGACTGCAAGAAGGGGGCTGGGCCTGCAGCCTTGTCTGTGATTGGCTGAGAGGCAGCTGCAAGCATTATAGAACGGGGGAATGAAAGCAAGTAAGTAATGTTAGGAGCGATTTTTTTTTACATATAAACTTAGCAGTTGGGGGTGGGATAGGGAGAACTGCACTACAGAAAATGGTTTTGGGTGTTAAGGCAAGGGAGTGAAAAACAGGAGGGAGGGCTTCACTGCGCATGCCAAACTTCTCCGGGAGGAGAAACAGGAGGCAGAAACATTTTTGGACACATACAGCCTCCTGCCTCCTGCTCTTCACTTTTTTGCAGTTTACAGAGACATTGCAGGGCAGCCATTTGGAGCAGGGATGTAAGGTAAGTATTTTCCAACACTACAGTGGGGCCAGTTGTGGGTTAAATTGTAGTTTTCGGGGTGGACATGCCCTTTAAATATTTCCAGTTTAAAAACTGTTACTGTAGTCTCACTGCAACGATTTAGGGCTAGGCCACACCAGTGCGTTTAAATACGAAATCCGATCACGTGTTTAAAAGAGCTCACTAGTGTTGGCACACCGAAAACGAGTGATTGTTTAAGTTAAGAATTTCTGGTATTGCAGGTAACAGGTGCAAACGCTATTATTAAGTGATAATCGGTTAATGTGTTTGGCTGAGGCCACACTATAGCTCGCAAGTGTGTTTCCCAGTTTCCAGAGTGCTCAGACACGCTATAGTGTGGCCTCAGTCTAACACATTAACTGATCATCACTCAATAAAAGCCTTTTATACGGGTTAACTGTAGAGATGGGAACCAGGTCTGACACGGACCTGGATCCGACATAGAACCCCTCGGTTCCGAAATCCGAATGATCCGTCCGAATTCGAAGATTTTCGAACATTCAGGGCTATTTTAGAAAATTCGTTCCGTTTTCGGATTTTTCAGAGATCCGGAATCTTTCAGCCATCTCTAGTTACGTGCAATACCTGCAAAAAACAGTTTTACCTGTGCTTTGGATTTATCTGTGCTTTAAAATAAAAAAAAACATCACTTTATCAAGCCTATAAAAAATGTTGGTCAGTTTTTGAATTGCTTGGGATAAAATAAATCGAAATTTTATAAAAAAATACCCTGTAGTCGCTATGTGCCGCACGGGCTGTAAATATTTGTTCTGTTCTGCCTACATGGAAAATGACTATTATGGAAACAGCTGTGAATTACTAATGTCATTGCTAACATGGGTGCTTAGAAAATAGTTATCAGCGCACAGTACAGATGAGTCTGCTTTCAAAACCGGGTTTTGATCAGACTGTCGGTTTGAAAATATCTTTTAATTATTACTAGCGATAAATGGAACTGCCAGATGAGATCGGATTTTCTAAAAAATATGAAAATTAGAAAATCTAAAAACAGACCCATAGAGGTCAACATGAGTTAAAAAATTTAAATGTTATTGTAAATGGTCTAGAGACCTGCGAAATGGCCCAGGGTACAAGTAAAAAATAACCAAAACTAACTTTTGGAGCTATTTTCGAATTTCCGCATCACATATTTTATATTTTAAATTGAGGGCTTGCGTATTTGCTATTTTCTCCCATATTCAGAATCAAGGGTTTATGTATTTAATATTTCTCGAAATCGGCAATTTATATTCTATAATTTCCAAAAATGTAATATCTAGAAATGACTAATTAGAATTTTCTATAATTACCAAAAATCCGCAAAATGTCTGCAATCCGAAAAATCCAAGAGTTGGAAACAGACTTCATCCTCCAAGGGCAATTATATTTACCTCCTCCCCGCTCCTCTTCTTATATATGTGCTTCGTACCCCTGTTCGTACCCTTGTAGTTACACTGACATACTTAGTGCTGCTCTGCTTCCTCTTCTGCTTCTGTGATGCGTCCAATAGTAAGACACTTCCTTTTGGGCTCATCGCCAATGCAGAGACAGGGATGGAGCTTACCGGAGGGGGAGCGAAGCAGTGCTAAGTAAGTATATCAGTGTACAGTAACTACAAAGAGCCCAGGGGTGAGGACCTAGCGGTTTAGATCCTCACCCTGGGTACTAAGCACAGATATAAGAAAAGGAGCAGGGAAGAGGTAAGTATACTTGTCCTTTAATTATAACTATTATTCATATTTAAATAATCTATGTTATTGCTTTTTTACATTAAAAAGATGTAACAGAGGTAATACAGAAATGTGAAATTTGTAGTTTGTGGAAGTCAGCATAATACAGTCAGTATTTGACACTGCACTGCAAACTGAGCTCACACGCCCGTAGCTTGATAAAGGACTATGATCCAACAACTTATGCTCAGTGAGATGTGAAAACGAATATGTGAATAGTAATGAAGTGGGCATGAACATTACTGCTCATTTGAATGCTGATTTATTGGTGTTTAACACTGCAATAATAATTCTGAACGCTTTCATTGCTGTTTATGCCTTTTCTCTGTCAATCTTGTGGCATAGACATTTTTTATGGAAAAGCTTTTACTGTCTATGGAAAATGTATCACATAAAAATTCCATTGCAAATATGACATTGCTTTTCTAATCTATGTTTTTTTACTGACGGATCGTTTGATTTGTTAAATCCTTGCAATATCGTAGCTGATTTGGCATTAGTTGTTCTGCTTATTTATTTATTTTTTTATTATTTTATCTTCCATTAGCCTCAGTGTTGACTTTAATGCTGAAAAAAGTACATGTAACTCTACACAGTAACTTTACCTATAAGAATTGCTATATGTCCCCCTCTCTTTTTCTCAGTACCATCACCATGGCCCACAAAGGGGCCATAGCTAACAGGCAGAGAATTAGCAGCATTTGTTGCAGTGAATATTAGGAATAATTTCGACCTAATCAAATATTAACAGGGTATGCACTGAGCGCCGCTATTGGCAACCCGGCGCAAACAGCACGGTGATGTTATATGCCGATATCGGCGCTCGGAACATCTCTATCTGCCGCTGTTCTATTTCGGCACTTTCAACGCCAGCTATTAGCTGGCGTTGAAAGTGCCGCAATAAAATGCCGATTTCGGCATATAACATCGCTTGCGGCGGCTGCACTGTTAACTTTCGCGTTAGCCACGCAGCCGCCGCAAGGAAGGAGTTAAAGTCACGCTAACCGAAATAACTTCGGTTAGCGTGACTTAAACTCCAAATCAGGAGCGATGCACCCGTTGGTGCATCGCCCTGTAAGCATTTAATGAATGGTGAAAACTACTTTTTCGGTGTGTATTGTCTTTGTTTAGCTGGATCAAATGATGCATTACTTGGTGTGGATAACACACATGTTATGGGGATAAAAGGTTGCAGCTTTAAAGGATAAGTAAACTGCAATAGCAAGTTAAGTTAAATTGGAAGCAGCAGCTGTAAAAAACTTTACCTGTTTTTTTTCCCCCCTAGGTCCCTCCTGAGTCTACCTTTGCTGGTCTAAATTTACTGACATCTTGGCTGTGCAGTGAAGACTGTAAAACTCCTCCCCTCTGAGACTTGCTGGATTCCTCTCTTCTTTAGCCTCCAAAAGAAGTGATTGTGTGATCCGTGCGTACGAACGCAACGTGATGTCAGTGGGTGCATGGACACGTGCACACGTGGCGTCATCGCGCTGTGCCACACTTGTACAAGTGGAGCAAGTGGAGGCTAAAGAAGAAGGCTTAAATGCTCGTTCGTACATACATTTCTAATAAATATCTGAACATCTCTGAAATCCTTCTTTTGGGAGGTTAAATAGGACCTCCCATGGTTTTAGGATAATAGTATTGTGTAGTAGACATGATAACCAAGTTTGTCAGTCTTGCCAAAGCCGTTGTACTTGTGGGCTTGTCCACCAGCAGTGTAAGCTATCTGCTTTGTGCCTGCAAATTCTGTTTATATGCATTGGACTTTACACCTTTCGTATATAATATAAATGTTTGCTTTTTTTATTACAACAATATTTGTGCACTTTAAGGAGCTTTCCATTGCTTTAAACCACTGTTCCTCAGTTACGTCAGACCCCCATTTACACATTGCCTGAGACTTTAATGGCTAACCACATAGATATACCCGACCCTCTAGGATATTTTGTATACATTGTACAAAAGTGTGGGCAGTATTGAGTGCAAAGTGTTGGATGATTACAGTGTACATAATGTATAATTTGTGTGAATTGATGAAGTTTATATCTAATTTTCGCTGATTCCCAGGTCATTGGTTGATCGGCTTCTAATAAGTCCCCCACTCTATGTATTCCTACTCTTTGCCATGGTTTCCTACAGGCTTCAGTTAAGCCTGGTGTAAAGTGTGGATTTCCCTATAGGGGGGTGCATGCCCTTGTGAGCATATATATATATAACGGCCCCTAATATTCAGTGTATGATTAATATATGGATGTGATTTCCACAGTCCCCCATGTCTGTCTTTCT